>SJYG01000068.1:3660194-3717225 GCA_006410535.1 Litocranius walleri
AGGTGAAAAGCAAAGGAGAAAAGGAAAGATATAGGCATCTGAATGCAGAGTTCCAAAGAATAGCAAGAAGAGATAAGAAAGCCTTCTTCAGCCATCAATGCAAAGAAATAGAGGAAAACAACAGAATAGGAAAGACTAGAGATCTCTTCAAGAAAATTAGAGATACCAAGGGAATATTACATGCAAAGATGGGCTCGATAAGGGACAGAAATGGTCTGGACCTAACAGAAGCAGAAGATATTAAGAAGAGGTGGCAAGAATACATGGAAGAACTATACAAAAAAGATCTTCACGACCCAGATAGTCATGATGATGTGATCACTAATCTAGAGCCAGACATCCTGGAATGTGAAGTCAAGTGGGCCTTAGAAAACATCACTAGGAACAAAGCTAGTAGAGGTGATGGAATTCCAGTTGAGCTGTTTCAAATCCTGAAAGATAATGCTGTAAAAATGTTGCACTCAATATGCTAGCAAATTTGGAAAACTCAGCAGTGGCCACAAGACTGGAAAAGGTCAGTTTTCACTCCAGTTCCAAAGAAAGGCAATGCCAAAGAATCTCACATGCTAGTAAAGTAATGCTCAAAATTCTCCAAGCCAGGCTTCAGCAATACGTGAACTGTGAACTTCCTGATGTCCAAGCTGGTTTTAGAAAAGGCACAGGAACCAGAGATCAAATTGCCAACATTCGCTGGATCATGGAAAAAGCAAAAGAGTTCCAGAAAAACATCTATTTCTGCTTTATTGACTATGCCAAATCCTTTGACTGTGTGGATCACAGTAAACTGTGGAAAATTCTAAAAGAGATGGGAATACCAGGCCACCTAACTTGCCTCTTGAGAAATCTGTATGCAGATCAGGAAGCAACAGTTAGAACTGGATATGGAACAACAGACTGGTTCCAAATAGGAAAAGGAGTATGTGAAGGCTGTATATTGTCACCCTGCTTATTTAACTTCTATGCAGAGTACATCATGAGAAGCGCTGGACTGGAAGAAACACAAGCTGGAATCAAGATTGCCAGGAGAAATATCAGTCACCTCAGATGTGCAGATGACACCACCCTTATGGCAGAAAGTGAAGAGGAACTAAAGAGCCTCTTTATGAAAGTGAAAGTGGAGAGTGAAAAAGTTGGCCTAAAGCTCAACATTCAGAAAACAAAGATCATGGCATCCTGTCCCAACACTTCATGGGAAATATATGGGGAAACAGTGGAAACAGTGTCAGACTTTATTTCTGGGGGCTCCAAAATCACTGCAGATGGTGACTGCAGCCATGAAATTAAAAGACGCTTACTCCTTGAAAGAAAAGTTATGACCAACCTAGATAGCATATTCAAAAGCAGAGACATTACTTTGCCAACTAAGGTCCATCTAGTCAAGGCTATGGTTTTTCCTGTGGTCATGTATGGATGTGAGAGTTGGACTGTGAAGAAGGCTGAGTGCCAAAGAATTGATGCTTTTGAACTGTGGTGTTGGAGAAGACTCTTGAGAGCCCCTTGGACTGCAAGGAGATCCAACCAGTCCATTCTGAAGGAGATCAGCCTTGGGATTTCTTTCGAAGAAATGATGCTAATGCTGAAACTCCAGTACTTTGGCCACCTCATGCAAAGAGCTGATTCATTGGAAAGGACTCTGATGCTGGGAGGGATTGGGGGCAGGAGGAGGAGGGGACGACTGAAGATGAGATGGCTGGATGGCATCACGGACTCAATGAACGTGAGTTTGAGTGAACTCCGGGAGATGGTGATGGACAGGGAGGCCTGGCGTGCTGCGATTCATGGGGTTGCAAAGAGTCGGACACAACTGAGCGACTGAACTGAACTGAACTGATCTGTGACCCCAGTTTGGCACATGGCTGGGGGTTTCTGAGCTTCAGCATTCTGTATTTACCACGGGATAATAGCCCTTATTTCTCAGGTCCTTTGGGTGGGTTCTGGAAATAGAGCATAGGGTCGACCTTTTGTGGGGAGTGCTTTCATGATGTCACAGTTTGTGTGTGTGTGTATATACAAGCTTATGTGTGTACATACCTGCCTGCTGATGTCACCACATACCCAGCTGCACCTAAAATCACCAAATGTTACCAGCAAGGTACATATCTCTTGTTTCAGGACCTCTTTCCTTACCAAAGCTCTTAGTTTCCCTCTTACAGACTCTTCCTCATAGCTAGAAAGACAGACAGACAAGGTCTCATGACTGGGTTAAAGAAATAGCGTCACCACCGCTCGGGCATTGCCAGCCAGCTTGCGTCCTGGGCGCGCCATGCGCTAACACTCCTCTGGAAAGGCCGATGGAGAGGCAGCGCCGCACTCGTGTGAACGGGGGTTTTCCCGATGCAACTCTTGATGAAAACATGATTTTCAGTCTTCTTGTGATGTTAACCCTGGACTCTGATTGTAGTTGTTCAGCTGCTCAGTCGTGCCCCACTCTTTGTGACCCCATGGACTGCAGCGCACCAGGCTTCCTTGTCCTTCACTGTCTCCCGGAGCTTGCTCAAACTCATGTGCATCAAGTCTGTGATGCCACCCAACAATCTCGCCCTCTGTCGTCACCCTTTCCTCCCGCCTTCAGTCTTGCCCAGCATCACCAGTGACCATAGTCAGCTGCCATCAGCTGCTGTTGACAGGGGCTCACTCGCAGCGTCCATCCCCTCTCCTTAAATGGAACACTATTAGGTTCAAAAATGGCAAACATAATTTTCTTACTGAGAAAACTGGATTGATGTCTGTCCTGAGCCTGAAACACTCTGGAGGGGAGGTGGGGGATGAGAGCCGGAGTCCGGCATCTGGGGCCAGAGAGCAGTGGCCAACGGTGTTTGTCAATCAGACGTGTCCCCTCTGTTTATGTGCCAACAAGCAGGATGAGATGTCCCCCCCTGCCAACCTGGGGGTGGTTGCAAGGCCAGTGTCTGCCATGGAAGGGGAGTGTGGTGTGCTGGTGGGAACACATGGAAACATCTGATCTGAGTGCCCCCTGGCAGGACAGATAGGAGGCTTCTCTAGAATTATTTCTCAACTGATTTTTCTAAGACATGGATTTTGTCATCAAGATTCAGCATAATCTAGTAATCATAAGATTATTTTACAACGAAACTGCTTATTTATCTCCCAAGTTCCCCTCATTAGATTGTAAGTAACATGAGGATAAGGTCTAAACTGGGTCTTTCTTCATCTGTTCACGATTTTAATATTGGGAACCAAATACAGTAAAAGTTTACTGAAAGCTTGGTTTGAACTGCAATACTAACTAACTACTTCTACTTCTGTACCTATATGCATATTGATAGCTATTCCAATATCTATATGCATATATATCTAATAATGTCTGTGGGTGTGTGGGCTTCCCAGGTGATGCTAGTGATAAAGAATCTACCTGTCAATGCAGGAGCCATAAGACACGTGGGCTCAATCCTTGGGTTGGGAAGATCCCCCGGGGGATGGCGTGGTAATCCACTCCAGTATTTTTGCCTATTTTTGCCAGGTTCCTCTGTCCATGGAGTTGCAAAGAGTCAGACACAACTGAGCGGCTAAGCACACACATGCCATACTGGTGTGTATATTAACATCAGTATCGACATCTGTCTCTACCTACCTATATTAGCATCTGTGTAATAACATATCAATATCTACTTCAAATCTCCCAGTCAGTTCAGCCACTCAGTTGTGTCTGACTCTTTGCAACCTCAAGGACTGCAGCACGCCAGACCTCCCTGTCCATCACCAACTCCAGGGGCTTGTTCAAACTCATGTCCATCGAGTTGGTGATGCCATCCAACCATCTCATCCTCTGTTGTCCCCTTTTTCTCCTGCCTTCAATCTTTCCCAGCATCAGAATCCTTTCCAATGAGTAAGTTTTTCCCATCAGATGGCTAAAGTATTGGAGTTTCAGCTTTAGCATCCGTCCTTCCAATGAATAGTCAGGACTGATTTCCTTTAGGATTGACTGGTTGGATCTCCTCACAGTCTAAGGGACTCTTGAGAGTCTTCTCCAATACCACAATTCAAAAGCATCAATTTCTTGGCATTCAGTTTTCTTTATGGTCCAGCTGTCACATCCACACATGACTATTGGAAAAACCATAGCTTTGACTAGATGGACCTTTGTTGGCAAAGTAATGTCTCTGTTTTTTAACATGCTGTCTAGGTTTGTCATAGCTTTTCTTCCAAGGAGCAACCATCTTTTAATTTCATGGCTACAGTCACCATCTGCAGTAATTTTGGAGCTCAATAAAATAAAGTCTGTCACTGTTTCCATTGTTTTCCCATCTATTTGCTGTGACGTATTGGGACCAGATGCCATGATCTTAGTTTTCTGGATATCGAATTCTAAGCCAGCTTTTTCACTCTTCTCTTTCACTTTCATCAAGAGGCTCTTTAGTTCCTCTTCTCTTTCTGCCATAGGATTGGTGCCATTTGCATATCTGAGGTTATTGATATTTCTCCCAGCAATCTTGATTCCAGTTTATGCTTCATCCAGCCCAGCATTTCTCATGATGCACTCTGCATATAAGTAAAATAAGCAGGGTGAGAACATACAGCCTTGACGTGCTCCTTTCCCAGTTTGGAGCCAGTCTGTTTTTCCAAATCCGATTCTAACTGCTGCTTCTTCACCTGCATACTGATTTCTCAGGAGGCAGGTCTGATGGCCTGGTATTCCCATCTCTTGAAGAATTTCCCACAGTTTGTTGTGATCCAGACAGTCAAAGGCTTTAGCATAGTCAATGAAGCCAAAGCAGACATTTTTCTGGAATTCTCTTGTCTTTTCTATAATCCAACAATGTTGGCAATTTGATCTTTTTATTTACTTTTATCTATTTACGTCCATTTATCATGTCAAGATCTATATCATATTAGTATCTTTATTTGCATCAGCATTTTGGTATTGATCAGTCGTGCGTACCCTTACCTACGTATTTGCACAGTTGCACCTGCTGCATCCGTCTGACACCTACACCTGCCCTCACACCTGTATCCACACCCATATCTACACATTTACCTACATTTACAGAGGCAGTGCCAGTACAAGCTTCACAGTCATAAAAGCTATGGCCAAGGAAAAAGACACTGATTTCCCCTTATAAGCTGGCTCTTTAAAAGTTCTTTTCCTCCTTCTCAATATTGACTTCAAGAGAAAGAGGATCCTCTAGAGTCACGAGATTTCTTCCACAAGAAACCCATTCTTCACAGCTGCCTGTGGTGCTGGCAAATGCCTGGCATCTGCAGGTGTATTTTGGGTGGGGTGACAGAGTGAGCCAACGTCTCACCTGTGGGTCAGGACCAGTCCCGCCTCTAGCTGGGTGCTGTCCGTCCAGAGGAGCCCACTGCTCTGACTGCCCCACGTTACCTTTCCATCATGTTGTTAAGGAGTCTCTGTCATACATGGAGGGTTGGAGCTCTGGATACACTACAGAGCTTGAATATCCATTCAGAATCTTCAAGATCCCACCAAAAAGGAAAAGCAGAACTCAGGAAAACACTGAGACATTTTTAGAATTTCTTCCGGGATTTTAGGTGGTGAAATTATTGACATCTCTACCTAGATGGGCTTGCCAGGTGGCTCAAATGATACAGAATTCACCTGCCAGTGTAGGAGACACAGGAGATGTGGGTTCAATCCCTGGGTCAGGAAGATCTCCTGGAACAGAAAATGGCAACCCACTCCAGTATTGCTGCCTGGAGAATTCCATGGACAGAGAAGCCTGGAGGGCTACAGTCCACGGGGTCACAAATAATCAGACACGCGGTGCCTGAATGCACACACACTGTTTACCTGGACACTCCCTCAGGAGGGCTAATGCCATCTCTTCTCGCTTCTCTGGAAATCAGGATTAATTCTGGAAGCCCTTTGCTGCTGGACACAGGACACACCTGTGTAGACGTGACTGGTGGTGTCTGGACCTGGTGTTTTCCAGGACCAGGGTGTAGCAGTCAGTGGCATAGTCTGTCAACCACCAACCTGGGGCACCCCCTGCTCACCCTCCCGCCAACTTTTTAGGCAGAAAAATCTCTTAAATTGAATCATTGTCAGTTTTCGAGCTCTCAGTAAGGGCAGAAATCACTAAAAACCTCATTTAAAATTTCCATTCTCATTCTCAAGCAAATTTACGGCAGAGGTCAGTCCTTTTGCAAGATCACCGGAGAGAACTCCTCATCAGAACAGAGGTATTCTTCTCCATTGTTGAGGCAACTATCTTCTATCCATTTTTCTCATCATCACAACTCCTCTCATTATGACCTTCATGGGATAAAAGAAGTGCAGCTGTGACTTTTTTTTCCCTGCAAGTGGCGACTCCCTGTGTATGATGTGGTTAATATTGATTATAAACTGCAGTCAGCTCAGCCAGTCCCGTGCGTCCCCTGCCATCCCCCTCCCACCCCCCTGGAGTCTCTTTTCTGCTTTTCCCCGGCTGCAGAATGCTGCTTTGGATATTTCTTCTTTCAAAATGGAATAACCACTTCTAATTGCATTTACTGAGAGCCCCAAACTAGCGAGATGTCTGTGTGTCAGTGACCACAACCAGAGGCGGAATCCGATGAGCCCTCCTGGCTGCTGACAGCGATGCCTGGTGATCTAATTTACCCGCAACTGGAGATAATTCCCTGCACGGGCTCTGGGGTCGCCCGGCTTACTGAGTCAGAGGTCAGTTGAAGGAGAGCAAGGCTGGTGGTGGGGGGAGACACCTGCTCTTCTCTGATCTGTATTTTCTGTAGAAGAAATAACCAATTTTGATCCAAGATGGAACATTCCTTAATGAGCTTGTGTACAGATGTGCAGAATTTAGGAGTGAATGAAGATGCTGACGATGTCTCCTTTTCTTCTACAAGCTTTTTCAGTGATGTTAAATTCAACTTTGGTCACTGAGGTTTTTAATGTTCCTTTAAAAATCCCGATCACCATTACCCCTACTGAAGCTGATTTGATTGTAGGGACATTATTCCTGAGGCTATGGACACGGACTCTTCCCCATCTAGCTGACTTTAGCATAAAAATAAAATTGAATCATAAGCAATGAAATTTTATCTATGCAACTCGCCATTCTCTGCTGGAGTTAATAATGCTCGATTACTCTTCCTCCCTAAATAACATGAAGTATATGAAACCGAAATTAACACGTCTCTGAGATGATTAGCTCACAAATAGATTTTATTAAAATTACTTGGACGGTATCTTTTCTTCCTTAACTATAGAGTGGATGTGCTTTTTCTTATTATTAAATTATGGTCATAGATGGGAATGATTTATTTCAGTTTAAAAAAAAAAAAACTACCAAAGGAAAAAAAGAATCTGAAAAAGAATAGCTAAAACCAAATAACTTTTCTGTACACCTGAAATTAACACAACATTGTAAATCATAAATACTTCAAGATAAAATAAAAATTAAATTAAAAAAATATGAAGACAAAGTGAAATAAGAAAAAAATAGCTTATAACACTATCAATAGTGAAAATAAAGATCGAGTCTTATAGATCTGCCAGTCCTTTACTTTGGGCTAAGTTCTCTGTGAGGTGCTCCTGACACACACTGATTTGGGCTGGGTGACCCACCTGCCAATGCAGAAGACACAGGTTCAATCCCTGGGCCAGGAAGATTCCCTGGAGGAGGAAATGGCAATCCATGCCAGTATCCTTGCCTGGAGAATCTCATGGACAGAGGAGCCTGGCGGACTGCAGTCCATGGGGGTCACAGAGAGGGATGACTGAGTGACTGAGCGAGCAGGTCATCTGTATTTGAGGCCAGGGAGAGAGGGCCGTTTGGTGGCAGAACCTCAGGCATGCCTGTTGGTGCCTGGCAGAGACCCACAGGGTCAGGCGGGGAGCAGAGGATAGGGAGGGGCCCCAGCCCAGGCAGGAGCTGCACAGAAGAGGCATTTTCGGGAAAGCTCAGGGCCATGAAGGGCGCGGAGGTTCACCGGGACAGAGCATGAAAGCAAACACAGAAACACAGGCGGTCTCTTGGCCTCTGGGGTGAACTGGGACCTCTGAGTGCACCCGATGCTCACCGCGAGGCCCCAGGATGGGTGGGCGCCTGGACGCGGGGCTCCCTGCAGGCCCGGGAGACAGGAGCCGGGGCTCGAAGGACCTCGACTCGGGGGCGCAGAGCTGTCCAGCTGCCTGTCCAGCATCTCAGGCAGGACTGGGTTGAGGAGAGACAGGAGGGCTGAGGCAGAGAGGGACGTAAGTGCTGGCCGTCGGCCGTGAGCGGCCTGAGTGTCCTCCCTCGAGGCCCATGGAGTACAAGAGGAGGACCCAGGTGGCCACCCCAGGCCCACGGAGCCTCTGACGGGAGGAGGTCACTGTTCCCGAAGGTGAGTTTCCGGAATTGCCCAGCGGGCCCCGGGCCTCTGGGGGAACTGTTGGCAGTCACAGGTCGGGAGTGGCTGGGCGGCTCGGAACCCTGGGCTTTTCTGCGATTTCCATGTTGTAGTGAACAGAGGCTTGGAGACGATCCCGCCCATCACTGTACATGGAAACAAACCCAGAACTAACGAAACACTCTCATGGGTGGAACTGCTTTCTCCTCTAAGAAGCAAAGACATACCTCTGTTTGGACATCTGCCAGGAACACCCCTGATGGGTTCAGGGTGTTTTACAAAAGTTGGCGAGTTTCCAAAGCTGGGATTTAAGCTAGCCTCGTGGGATGGCCTGGCGGGCTGGAGGACCTTGTGCTGCTGGCTCCCTTTCGACGGCCTTCCGGGAGGGCACCGGGGACTTGGGCCAGACTGTGCAGATCGTAGTAGAGCTGTGGTCATGGAGAGGTTTCTTGGTGGCCAAGGGGCGGTTCCTGCCTGGAGGCCGGTCCCCAGCCCTCCTGGGATGCTGGCCACCCTCCCCAGAAGTGCAGGTCGGTGCCGCTCTTTCCTGCCATGAGTGTGACTCTGATCCAGGTGCCCAGGGTGCTGTCTACCAAGGTGCAGACTCTGAGGTTCTCCACCAGCTTCTGAGAAGGCTCTGGGAGCCGCACAGAGGGGCTGGCCTGCACCCCCAGACGCGCCCGTCTCTCCCTCGAGTGTGAGTTACATGTGTGGTCTGCTCTGCCCCTCGCAGGAGCACAAAGCCCCGGATGGAAGGGCTCTCAGCAGAGCCTGTCTGTCCAGGTCAGTGTTGCCCCAGACAGCTAGGCTGGCAACTGCAGAGCCCCCTGCTGGGCCCTGAACTCTAGGGGGGATCCAGGGAGACCCCTACACCCTCAGAGACTCCAGATTCAAAGCCTGGACACATTGCAGAGAGTGGAAAGCCATTTCCGAGTTCCTGGATCCAGTTTTCCCCACAGAAAGTGAAGTCTTAGCTCATGGGATGCTTGGAGACCTGTCCTACTCACAGGGATCATATCCCAAAGGACTTTCCTCTCTCAGTGAGCTGGTGGTCTGACTGTGTTTGGGAGTTCAGGTCTCTCAAGCAAAGCCCCAAACAACGATAAAGGTCGTTGGTTTTCACAAGTGCAGACTTATTTTGCCATATCCTCTCCATGTAAGTTGTAGGTGGTCTTGGGAGAGTCCCTAGCAGTGCAGACGATAAAGAATCTGCCTGCAGTGTGGGAGACTTGGGTTCCATCCCTGGGTTGGGAAGATCCCCTGGAGAAGGAAATGGTTACCCACTATGGTATTCTTGCCTGGGAAATCCCATGGACAGAGAAGCCTGGCCGACTACAGTTCATGGGGTTGCAGAGTCAGACTTAGTAACTAACACTTTCACTTTGGGGGTTTTAGTACCTCGGGGAGGGGAAGTCCACAGTATGGAGGAGTCAGAGACAAGTCAAAGTCTGCTGGATTACCAGCTGTGTGACCTTTGGCAAGTTACTCACCCTCTCTGAGCCTGTTTTTCTTGGGCTTCCCCGGTGACTCAGTGGTAAAGAGCCCACCTGCCGATGCAAGAGACACAGAGGATGTGGACTCAGTCCTTGGGTCGGGAAGATCCCCTGGAGGAGGAAACAGCAACCCACCCCAGTATTTTTGCCTGGAAAATCCCATGGACAGAGGAGCCTGGGTAGGTACAGTCCATGGGGGGACAAAGAGTCAGACACGGGCGAACGCCTGAGCACGCATACATACAAAATCAAGCTAAGAAAGGAATCTTACAGGGTCAGTGTGAGGAGTGACAGAGACCGCCTGTGAAATCCACAGCATATCGCAGGACCCTCAGTAACCTCCCAAGGTGCGTTCATTACTACACGACAGCGGTAATGATGATCCTGTTACAATCATGAGTTTTTACAGAAAAGAAAACTGGACTCCTTACTCGTTTTAGATAGTCAGTGACTAGGTGGAATTTCACAAGGGGGTTCAGATTCCACAGGGAACACGGAGCGGGGATGGTTCCTGATTCAACACCGCAGGGCCAGCGCATCACTTTATGCCCTGCAAGTGGAGAGTGGACATCTCAGCTGATCTCTGCAGCTGGACAGGACGAGAAAGTGGCGACCCTGAAGGTCAACCTGAAGACAACAGGGCTATTTGAAGGGAATGTAAAAACCATGAACCTTAAAAAGTATCAGAAGGCAGACAGGGGGCTGATAAACATGTGCAAGCAAATGTCCACCACCCAAAGGTGAGCGATTGAAATTAGGGGTACGTTAAACATGAGATTAAAGCCGCGCTTTGTACTTCACTATTTCAGGTTAAAAGTTGGCTAAAGAACACTGTCGCCTTGCTATAGGCAAAAATAAGTTCATTTTTTTCTTTTTTTAAGTGACAGGCTAAGATGGTATTATCAAATCTGAGAAACTAATCTGGTCTCTTAACCAAAGTGATCTGTCTACTGATCCTTGATGACTCAGCAAAGACCTTACGCATTATATTTTAACAAATGTATCAGCATTTCTAGATGAGAAACATGGACTGACAATAAATAAACCAGATGTAAAAATGCGCACGCATTCTTTAACAGTCTTTCTGTTAACTATGATTATTAAGGCAAATCTAGACTCAAAAGAACAATGGCTATGTGATCATCTGCATGGATTCTTCAAATGCAAGTTTTCCATGTAGTAAAACCTTATACTCAGTGACTTACATCTGGGAAAGCTGCAATTCCAACGGTCTCAGTGTTTACTAATCACTGTGTCTCCTGCCCACTGTTGTGGGTGTGAACCAGAAATGCCTCTCCGTTCTAGACGTGAACAATTTCCCATCACATTTCCTGAGGTTTCTCAGAACTTCTCAATAAATAATCGGAACATCTTCAAACTAAAAACAAACAAAAGAAAAAAAACAGAAATTTTCAGTAGCACTAAAATATCTCACCCTTTTTTCATGTCTTGGTTTATGAGTTTACTGTAAGTACACTATTATATTTAAATGAAGAGTGATGTCTCCCCTTCTGCTTAAAGCAGAAAATAGAAGCGATCAGTATTTTAAATTGCACAATTACTTGAGAAACAAGTAAATCAATACTTAGCAGAAGAATTTCTTTGGCTGTTGTTTTTTTAAAGGGAATACTCAACATATGTAGTCTGGCTAAAAAGGAGTGTCTACATTTAGGTCTTGGAGACTAAGTATCATTAAGAGAAAATTTCCCGGTACAGTAAAATGTACATGGTAAATTATATGAAGCATTTTAGACTATACAGCCATTTCAACTGTCGCCACTTGTGAGAAAGGATGATTTCTCATAAGCAGATCTCGCTAATTGCGTGACTGGTTTCTTATTGTTTTGCTAATATGGTCTCCAAGGTGGGGGAGGGACTCTGATTACATTTTAATGAGGAAATTTGAGTTGACCATTGGGTTGGCTGTTTTAAGAAAAGAGGTTCTAATTAGGATAGACACTCAATGTATGAAAAATACATACTTTTGAAGTTATTGAGAATATAAGGAAGAAATGCTACAGTCAATAGGTGGGGAAAAAATGGAAATGGTGACAGATTCTATTTTGGGGGGCTTCAAAATCACTGAAGATGGGTGACTGCAGTCACTAAATTAAAAGATGCTTGCTCCTTGGAAGAGAAGCTATGACGAACCTAGACAGCGTATTAAAAAGCAGAGACATCAGTTTGCCAACAAAGGCTCATATAGTCAAAGCTGTGGTTTTTCCAGTAGTCCTGTATGGATGTGAGAGCTGGACTGTAAAGAGAGTGACAAAGAACTGATGCTTTTCAGCTATGGGGCTGGAGAAGACTCTTGAGGGTCCCTGGACTGCAAGGAGATCCAACCAGTCCATCCTAAAGGAAATCAGCCCTGAATATTCATTGGAAGGACTGATGCTGAAGCTGAAACTCCAATACTTTGACCACCTGATGTGAAGATCCAACTCACTGGAAAAGACCCTGATGAAGGTTGGGGGAGAAGAGGGGGGTGGTATCTTCTGGCTCTAGAAAACCCCTTCGACAAGCCACCTTTGACATCTGGACGTAATATATTGACTTACTGACTCAGGTGGATGAGAAGGGTATGCACAATTGAAAATAATTTTTTATATCAGGATCTATTATTTCTTCCTCTCGTATTTTCATGCCAAGATCCTTCACTTTCCCCTCAGTCACACGCCATTCAACAATGACCTCTGTATTCAGATCCATAAGGATGATTCTCTGCCTTCTTTTCCTGCCTTCAACAGTCCAATTCTCCCCCTCCAGTTGTCTTTCCTGATAAAGGCATTATCTGTCTGTAGTCACCTCCATCTTTGTAGAAGACCCTTCAGGGAACCGTGTTTTCCAAAATCTATCCTACTGCACCCTCCCCTTCACTGGGAAGCGAGTCCCGAGAAGCTGCCTCCCTCTCCCCATCAGACGGGGACACACGTGACCCTTCCCCAGAGGATCCTCCGTCCACAAAATCTCTCCATCACCCCAGTGAATCCACGCTGTCCCACTTTGGTTTTGTTCAGTGAAACTTTGACAAAGCCTTTGCATCTCATTGTAATGCATACCTGATGCTCTCTGGGTATTTTGCTATAATGCAAGACACTTTGTCTTAAAAATGAGCTTTTGAGTCACTGCCCTGTCCTAAGGCAGCTACCGCTGAAGGAATGCCTGGTTCCCCAAAAACCCTCGTGGTGCCTGGCATGCAGATGGTGATGGACACTGTCTGTCCATTTTCTTATTCTCATTTCAGGAAATCTTCTCATACAGGAAAAAAAAGCACTGTTTCCATTCAATGGAAATAAAGGTATTTCCTGTATAAAATTCCTACCATGTTTTTATAGTGTGAGATTTCTGCGCTGCGTGCTAGGTGGACAATATGGATGGATGGATGGATGGATCTCTGACTCAGTATCACTGTTCAGGTGGGCAATTCCTTACAGAAGTGGAGACTTTCATCCCCCACGTGTAAATTGTGTAAAGTTAACTACATAGAAGGCGATTCAGCTGCATGTCTAAGGATACACATAATTATATGAGGCCAGAGCCAGATACCGGTCATGACGACTGCTACGGACTGAAGATTTGTGTATCCAACTCACTGGAAAAGACCCTGATGAAGGTTGGGGGAGAAGAGGGGGGTGGTATCTTCTGGCTCTAGAAAACCCCTTCGACAAGCCACCTTTGACATCTGGACGTAATATATTGACTTACTGACTCAGGTGGATGAGAAGGGTATGCACAATTGAAAATAATTTTTTATATCAGGATCTATTATTTCTTCCTCTCGTATTTTCATGCCAAGATCCTTCACTTTCCCCTCAGTCACACGCCATTCAACAATGACCTCTGTATTCAGATCCATAAGGATGATTCTCTGCCTTCTTTTCCTGCCTTCAACAGTCCAATTCTCCCCCTCCAGTTGTCTTTCCTGATAAAGGCATTATCTGTCTGTAGTCACCTCCATCTTTGTAGAAGACCCTTCAGGGAACCGTGTTTTCCAAAATCTATCCTACTGCACCCTCCCCTTCACTGGGAAGCGAGTCCCGAGAAGCTGCCTCCCTCTCCCCATCAGACGGGGACACACGTGACCCTTCCCCAGAGGATCCTCCGTCCACAAAATCTCTCCATCACCCCAGTGAATCCACGCTGTCCCACTTTGGTTTTGTTCAGTGAAACTTTGACAAAGCCTTTGCATCTCATTGTAATGCATACCTGATGCTCTCTGGGTATTTTGCTATAATGCAAGACACTTTGTCTTAAAAATGAGCTTTTGAGTCACTGCCCTGTCCTAAGGCAGCTACCGCTGAAGGAATGCCTGGTTCCCCAAAAACCCTCGTGGTGCCTGGCATGCAGATGGTGATGGACACTGTCTGTCCATTTTCTTATTCTCATTTCAGGAAATCTTCTCATACAGGAAAAAAAAGCACTGTTTCCATTCAATGGAAATAAAGGTATTTCCTGTATAAAATTCCTACCATGTTTTTATAGTGTGAGATTTCTGCGCTGCGTGCTAGGTGGACAATATGGATGGATGGATGGATGGATCTCTGACTCAGTATCACTGTTCAGGTGGGCAATTCCTTACAGAAGTGGAGACTTTCATCCCCCACGTGTAAATTGTGTAAAGTTAACTACATAGAAGGCGATTCAGCTGCATGTCTAAGGATACACATAATTATATGAGGCCAGAGCCAGATACCGGTCATGACGACTGCTACGGACTGAAGATTTGTGTCGCCCCCATATTTGGGCACTGACACCCTAATCTACAATGTGATGATATTGACCGACAGGCCTTTGGGAGATAAGGCTATGAAGGAGGGGCCGTTGTGATGGCACCAGTGCCCTCACAAAGATACAGGAGACGGTTTGCATCCCCTCTCTGCTATGCAAGGTCACAGTGAGAAGGTGTCCATCTGTAAACTAGGGAGAGGGCTCCCGCCAGACACTGACCATCTTCGTACTCTGATTTGGTTGCAAGAAAAAGCCAATTCTGACTCTATGTGGAAACTATTTCTTTGCCTTGCTTTCCATTGCTTTTGTTATTATGAAATGAAAGTTGCTCACTCATGTCCAACTCTGCAACCCCATGGACTATACAGGCCTTGGAATTTTCTAAACCAGAATACTGAAGCTCAATTTGTTATTATAATCATATCTACTGGTCTGCCTCAGAGAATCCTGCCCCTCTGCCTGACTGTTAAACTAAAGTGGCTTTTTTCAGAGCCCTGTCCATGTGTAGATGGCAGGAAGGAAGAAATTAACCCATCCTCCTGCTGGAGGCTTGCCATTCTAGGAGATATTTGCAAGATGGATGGCCTTTTTAATTTGTTTCCTCACATCTCCCATCTCTAATCTATAAAAGAACCTGGCATTCGGACTCCAGCAAGACGGTTATCTTGAGACATTAGTTTGCCGCCTCTCTTAGCTGGCTCTCCCGGGGAGCTTCTGTTCCTTGCCTCAGAGCTTCCTCTCTGATTTGGTGAGCAGAGTGAGCTTGGACTCAGTAACAAAGTTAGACTTTCAAGATCCAGGATGGTGAGCGGTAACATTTCTGTTGTTTCGGCCGCTTCATCGGTGGTCATTTGTTAGAGCCGCCAGAGCTGTGCAGGTTCTGAATCCAAGGTGGGGGTGGTGAAGTACGGGGGAGGGTGGAGGTTACACGGTTTACCAAGGTCTTCTCGTGTTTTGATGAATGATCCTGGTTTAAGGTTAAGTGGAATGAACTCTAAGTGCCTTTTCCAGGAAACAATAACACTCCTTATCTGATTTCCCCCCTTACTTCTCGGCTAATGAAGTAAACTAATGGTATCATTAGTTACTATGAACTCAGAGACTCGAGCATATTTAATAAATGATGTGGCTCACCCTACATGTGCCCTCCAGCAAGACCTTTTATCTTGGCTCTGGGATTACACACTTAATTGTTGTCTATTTCGCATATTCCCTTGACTTTTTCACAGGCATTTCAAACATCACGTGCTCAGAACTGAACTTGCGATCTTGTCTGTCAAAACAGCTTCCCCAGGCCTTGTTCTCGGCAGTGTCCCGAGGGGCATGTCTCTGCACCCAGTGGCACAGATCAGGAAGAGTGGTTCTCCTTTAAATGTTTCTTTCTCTGAGCCTTGTATTCAGTCCATCTTTGAGTGTCACTTGACAGAGGATGAGATGGCTGGATGGCATCACCAACTCGATGGATGTGAGTTGGAGCAAACTCCAGGAGCTGGTGATGGACAGGGAGGCCTGGCATGCTGCAATTCATGGGGTCGCAGAGTCAGACATGACTCAGAGATTGAACTGAACTGAGCTGAACTGTCAGCTGCGACTGTCTGGGATACCCAGCTCAGTTCACTGTCCACTTACTTTCCTACACCACAGACAGTCTTCTACTTTTGACTTTGGCCATGATAGTCTCTTTGTAGGAGGAGAAATTAACATTTTTTGATATTTTAAATATTAAAATGAGAAGATATTGTCCTGGTACATTGCACCCTTCAGTTAATTCCCGTTTTACTTCTAATAAAGTGGAGAACTTTCCAGGACTGGTCAGACCTGAGAGTTCTGGTCACACCCCTGTCCCCTCTGCATTTTATCTTTTCCACCATCTCAGTTTCTACCGTTACTGGAATCTCACTAATTTGTGAAGTTCAGCTCCTTAAGATGTCACACTTCTCTCTAATAAGGGCGTGTGTGTGTATTCAGTTGCTTCGGTCTTGTCTGATTCTTTTGCAAACCCATGAACTGTAGCTCGCCCGGCTTCTCTGTCCACAGGATTCTCCAGGCAAGAATACTGGACTGGGTTGCCATGCCCTCCCCCAGGATATCTCCCCGACCCAGAGATCAAGCCCGAGTCTCTTATGTGTCCTAACCTGGGGGGCAGTTTCTTTACCCCTAGTGCCACCTGAGAAGCCCCTGCTAAAGACATCCGCCAAGCTGTTTCTTCGGCATAGGGTACTCTGCCTTCCAAGCCTCTAAGTCTGAATTTAAGTGTTATTTCCCCCACCCACCCCAGAGCTAGCTCCACCCTGTCCCTGACACTTTGCAAACACTATGTGACATTTAGGTTTTCATAATACCCCCTTGCTTCCATCATAATGCTGATTACCCTTGTGATGCCCTAACAATATGGTGACTTACTTGTATAACGTCTGTGCCTTTATGAGCCTGAAAGTGCATAAACTGATTAATATTACTGCATTCATACTTTGCCCAATGCCTGATAACAGGTGACACTTAACAGATGGATGAATGATGGATGGATGGCTTGGATAGATAGATGGGTGGGTGGATGGATGGATGGATGATGGATGGGCAGATGGATGGGTGAATAGGTGGATGGATGAATAGATGGATGGATGCAGAAACTTCGAGAGCCGAGCAGAACATTTAGAGAAAACACACTGTAGGTTATCTAAAGGAAAGGCGTAGACAACTGGAAAACAAGAGAAAGATACTGCGCCTTTGCTCAAGTAATCTAGACTTACTCTATGTCCTTTAAATACAATTTTGTATTTCATTTTTTGGGCAAGTGACCATTGCTTCTTGGAAGCTCAACAATACTTTTTTCAGGAAAAGAGTAAGAAAATCCAAAGGCAAAAAAACTTAGAAAGCCCAGTGTTTCTTTAACAAACAAGTCTCCGCAGGTGCTGATTGGGGCATGTAATATAAGCCTGCAGGACCTTCTGCTCCCCGGCGGATGCTGAAGGAAGGCATTTTGTGCAGAAAGCTGGTGTGTGTCTGTCTCAGCTCCTGTGCAGGGAGAGCACGGCGTCCTCTCCTGGGAGCCCTCACTGCACATTATCACGCCAGCCACAGTTCAGACTCTTATCTCCTACTTAAGCTTGCCATGTTTTCATCTCTCACTGAGACATGTTTTTTTTTTTCCCTTGGATGATAGTAGAGGGCATCTTCAGCACCCTCACCTCTCATATTGAATTGTGAATTTGTCGTGGTGGATTAGATTAGTCAAAATGGCCTTCGAAGAAAAACCTCTGTTTGTGCCTCCCAAACTCAAATACTTTCTGTCACTTTTTATAGAGATACTACTTTCTGTAGTCACTCTCACATGCTGTCTTCATATCTCTTATACAGCCGAGGATGCCTTTATCCGAACCACTGGTAGCTTGAATTTAAGCCACTGTTTAAATTTCTGCCTAAGCAGTAAAGGCATGGATTAGAAAATACAGTAAGAAGTGGAAGTGGGGAAATTTTAAACAACTTGTTTTCATTAGAGCAAAACATTTACAGTACTCTCGCTTCCTTCAAACCTTTTCAAAAACTCATATCGTGGGAAATTTAGCAAAAGCTTGTTGGAACAATTGGTGACAGTCTGACAGATGCTGAAGTTGAAACTTCAATACTTTGGCCACCTGATGCGAAGAACTGACTCATTTGAAAAGACCCTGATGCTGGAAAAGACTGAAGGCAGGAGGAGAAGGGGACGACAGCGGATGAGATGGTTGGATGGCATCTCCGACTCAATGGACATGAGTCTGAGTAAACTCTGAGAGTCGGCAATGGACAGGGAGGCCTGGTGTGCTGCAGTCCATGGGGTCGTGAAGAGTTGGACATGATTGAGGGACTGAACTGAACTGAACTAATATCAAAAGAGTTCACCAAGAATGTATCGATATGAATGAATATCTCAGAGAATTTGCACTATTCCTTTGATTCTCATCCACTTTCTTTATCAAAGGCAATAAGAAAGAAAGAATTAACCAGTAAGATAATATATGAAAACAACCTTAAATATATTATCTATTACCCAAAAAAGATTTTTATCTGTACTCTCTGTCAAAACTCATAGAATTTTATATTTATATTTTATTTTAGTATTTGACAATGTTTTCTTTTTAAAAAATAAAATAATCATTTTTTCTACTTCAAATGCAACAGAAATATATTATAGAAATAAGAAAAATACTTATAAAAATAATGTAAAATCATCTACGATCTTACTGTACAAATTCATCCTCTCAAAAATAGGAGCATAGAGTAATGAATTATTTTTTTTTTAGTTCTTCACTTTAAAAATGAACATTTTCCTATGTGTAAAGTCTTTCTACTTAAAATTTATATTTTAATATATAATTAGTGGTTTGAACTTTTTTCTTTCTTATATAAACAACAAGATGAACGTCTTTGTAGCTATAGGTTTGAGTTAACTAGCTCCTCTTGAAAATTCCAGGAAGTAAAATAGTCAGAATAAGAATATCATGTTTCTTAAGAAAGGTGGTGTGCATGTTCAGATTGTTCTCCAGAAAGGTTGCCCTAATGAGCACATTTAACTGCAGTGAGCGTTTCCCCAGATTTCCCTCAGCCTCATCAAAGAGAATTATAACCTCCAAAGACACCAATGGCTTGACAGAATAAACAACGGAATGCTATTTAAAATGCTGGCACTTCTTCTTTCATGAGATAATAAGCTATTTGGATGTCATCTACTGATTATATGTTTACGCTGTGTACCCTTTTGTATTTGTGTCGTGGACACCGAGCGAAAGTAAGCAGATCTTTAACGTTACACTTGTTAACTATTTCCTCTGATGTATCCCTAACAGTTAAGTGCATGACCCTTCCACTACAGACATGATGGAAACGCTGGTATTAGGCTTACTCTATGGATAACAGTCATCACAAGGAAGAAGCTAAAGACTGGCCTGGCGGTCCAGTGCTTAAGACTCTGAACTTCCACAGCAGGGCACGCAGGTTAAATATGTAGTCAGGGAACTGTGAGCCACACGCCACTCAATGTGGACCAAAAAAAAAAAATCTGTTTGTGCCTCCCAAACTCAAATACTTTCTGTCACTTTTTATAGAGATACTACTTTCTGTAGTCACTCTCACATGCTGTCTTCATATCTCTTATACAGCCGAGGATGCCTTTATCCGAACCACTGGTAGCTTGAATTTAAGCCACTGTTTAAATTTCTGCCTAAGCAGTAAAGGCATGGATTAGAAAATACAGTAAGAAGTGGAAGTGGGGAAATTTTAAACAACTTGTTTTCATTAGAGCAAAACATTTACAGTACTCTCGCTTCCTTCAAACCTTTTCAAAAACTCATATCGTGGGAAATTTAGCAAAAGCTTGTTGGAACAATTGGTGACAGTCTGACAGATGCTGAAGTTGAAACTTCAATACTTTGGCCACCTGATGCGAAGAACTGACTCATTTGAAAAGACCCTGATGCTGGAAAAGACTGAAGGCAGGAGGAGAAGGGGACGACAGCGGATGAGATGGTTGGATGGCATCTCCGACTCAATGGACATGAGTCTGAGTAAACTCTGAGAGTCGGCAATGGACAGGGAGGCCTGGTGTGCTGCAGTCCATGGGGTCGTGAAGAGTTGGACATGATTGAGGGACTGAACTGAACTGAACTAATATCAAAAGAGTTCACCAAGAATGTATCGATATGAATGAATATCTCAGAGAATTTGCACTATTCCTTTGATTCTCATCCACTTTCTTTATCAAAGGCAATAAGAAAGAAAGAATTAACCAGTAAGATAATATATGAAAACAACCTTAAATATATTATCTATTACCCAAAAAAGATTTTTATCTGTACTCTCTGTCAAAACTCATAGAATTTTATATTTATATTTTATTTTAGTATTTGACAATGTTTTCTTTTTAAAAAATAAAATAATCATTTTTTCTACTTCAAATGCAACAGAAATATATTATAGAAATAAGAAAAATACTTATAAAAATAATGTAAAATCATCTACGATCTTACTGTACAAATTCATCCTCTCAAAAATAGGAGCATAGAGTAATGAATTATTTTTTTTTTAGTTCTTCACTTTAAAAATGAACATTTTCCTATGTGTAAAGTCTTTCTACTTAAAATTTATATTTTAATATATAATTAGTGGTTTGAACTTTTTTCTTTCTTATATAAACAACAAGATGAACGTCTTTGTAGCTATAGGTTTGAGTTAACTAGCTCCTCTTGAAAATTCCAGGAAGTAAAATAGTCAGAATAAGAATATCATGTTTCTTAAGAAAGGTGGTGTGCATGTTCAGATTGTTCTCCAGAAAGGTTGCCCTAATGAGCACATTTAACTGCAGTGAGCGTTTCCCCAGATTTCCCTCAGCCTCATCAAAGAGAATTATAACCTCCAAAGACACCAATGGCTTGACAGAATAAACAACGGAATGCTATTTAAAATGCTGGCACTTCTTCTTTCATGAGATAATAAGCTATTTGGATGTCATCTACTGATTATATGTTTACGCTGTGTACCCTTTTGTATTTGTGTCGTGGACACCGAGCGAAAGTAAGCAGATCTTTAACGTTACACTTGTTAACTATTTCCTCTGATGTATCCCTAACAGTTAAGTGCATGACCCTTCCACTACAGACATGATGGAAACGCTGGTATTAGGCTTACTCTATGGATAACAGTCATCACAAGGAAGAAGCTAAAGACTGGCCTGGCGGTCCAGTGCTTAAGACTCTGAACTTCCACAGCAGGGCACGCAGGTTAAATATGTAGTCAGGGAACTGTGAGCCACACGCCACTCAATGTGGACCAAAAAAAAAAAAGTCAGAGAAACGTTACGAGACATCTGTAGTCAGTTTTGAGTGTCACCAGGCAAAGCTTTTCGCTGAGGACGCCGTGCTGAACGTGACAGAGCCCTGCGCGAAAGCGGCAGTCTCGCGGGGGGCTGTGAGCAGAGACGGAAGGTAGGAGATGCTGAGTGACTATGACTTACTCACGGGGTTCTTGCTGTTGTTCAGTTGCCAAGTTGTGTCCAACTCTGTGATCACCTCCGTGTTTTCCAGGCAAGATTACTGGAGCAGATTGCCATCTCTACTCCAGGGGAATCTTCCCAACCCAGGGATCAAACCCATGTCTCCTGCATCTCTTGCATTGGCGGGTAGATTCTTCACCACTGTGCCACTTGGGAAGCCTGTATATACAGCATATAATTTAAGAAATGGAGAGCAACTGTATCTCACTGCCCACGACTATGCCAGCTTATGTGAAATTCACCACTGTATAATCTGTACATTGTTTTTCTTTTTTTTGAAACAAGGCCACTATTTAGAGTCTCTGTTGACCTGGTCCTTTTACTTTTTATATGTTTTCTCTAACTTTTTTAGAAAGTCTTGACTGAAACTGTGACTTGGAAACAAACAAGAAAATGGAGAAGCTCTTCCTCGAACTTGTTGCTCAGTTGCTAAGTTGTGACCCCATGGACTGCAGCACGTTAAGCTCCTCTGTCTTCCAGTACCTCCTGGAGTTTGCTCAAACTCATATCTGTGGAGTTGGTGATGATATCTAACCGTCTCATCCTCTGTCACCCCCTTCTCCTCCTGTCCTTCATCTTTCCCAGAATCAGCATCTTTTCCCAGTGAGTCAGCTCTTCACATGAGGTGGCCAAAGTATTGGAGCTTTGGCTTCATCATCAGTCCTTCCAGTGAATATTCAGGGTTGATTTCCTTTAGGATGGACTGGTTGGATCTCTTTGCAGTCCCAGGAACTCTCAAGAGTCTTCTCCTGCACCACAGTTTGAAAGCATCAATCTTTGGCACGCAGCCTTCTTTGTGGTCCAACTCTCACATCTGTATATGACTACTGGAAAAATCATAGCTTTGACTATAACATTTTCCTAGAAACCATCTTATACTGATAGCAAATTTAAATTATCATAAACATGTGTCTCTGTCCTGTCCTTTCTAGATTGAACACTGTAAGTGTTCCTGGCAAAGTTGAACTTTCCAGGGGAAGCAGTTTGTGTGGGAATTCCCAGCTACATTTCTACTTTATAAGCAGTGGCCCTTCTAATCTTTTTGTAGTTTGGTTTTGCTACTACAAATGTGGCTTTCAGACTCCTTTTTGTTAATCTAAGCATTTTCTCATGAGTAGATCTAGCCCTTTAGCCTGCAATCACTTTACAAGCAAGAAAATATTCAAAAATAATAAATGGTTGCTAAAAACCTAGGAATATGTTTCATACAAAACATTGTTGTATTAGGTTGCTCATGTATGCTAAAAGAATCCTTTGGATTAGAAATTATTCTTGGATTCAGGTAAAGAAAGAAATATAAATCCAGGACTTCATCACTGGGGGTCATACCAACTATAATCTTCCTGTGGTTAAGATGGAAACATGGCTGGATTTCAGTGTTGTTTTATTTAATTTTCCCACTAAATATCAACAACTGGTTTTCTTGTTTTGAAATTCATGTTTCAGGGATCTCCAGTGCCAGAATTATTTTTTCTTCAAGAATGTAGACATAGAAAATGAAAGTGTTAGTCACTCAGTTGGGTCCATCTCTTTGCCACTCCATGGACTGTAGCCCACCAGGCTCCTGTCCACGGAATTCTTCAGGCAAGAATACTGGGGTGGGTAGCCATTCTCTTCTGCAGCGGATCTTCCCAACACAGGGATTGAATCTAGTCTCCTACAATTGCATGTGGGTTCTTTAATGTCTGAAGCAAGGGGGAGGCCATAGGCATAGATGCTATTACTAATTTGTGAAATATCAAAGGTAATTTTAATCTATTTTTTAAAAAGTCAATTAAATCTGAAAACCCATAGTATTTCAACTTATTAGTGTATTTTGAGTGCTTTGAAGAGTAATTAAATAAATGTGCATAGAAACCTTTAAAGTGTTTAATTCCACAAAGCTTTCCTCTCAGCGAACAGCTAAAAAGAAGCTGGAACCTCATTCGACACTGAGAACTCCATCTTTTTATATGTCTTTCTTGGACAATGTTTCTTTCTGCCCTTAGATGAAGCATCTGGTATATTCCCAAAAGAAACTGGAAGAAATATTTACATCCTTTGGAGATTTTAGGAGGCTGTGGCCTGTAGTATAGACTGAGTAACCTGTAGTGGAATTGTCAGAAAACATTTTCTTGTCTGGTCACCGTGATTATTGAAACATAGCCGTATAATCTTGACATGGGAACCATTTCTGCCCAGCTGAATCTCAATAGTATTTTCCTTGGGAGCACTTCAAAGTAAGTGGTCAACAAGTGGACATAAAAGAGAAAGGCGACAGTATGTAAACAGATAGAGCTGAGGTCTTAAATATTGGTCAAAGAGGAAGAAGATATCACAGCAGCCAAACCACTAAGCTGTCCTGGTCAAGGGGAACCAAAAGGCCCTGGGCTCTCCAGGGTACGCTCCTGCCTCTCCTGATAGCAAGTGTAGCTCTGCTTCGGCCCCTGGCCTGTGCGATGCTCACCAACATCGCCTTCCGTGGAGACGCTGTAGACTTGATGGCTTCCTTAGTTTTCTTTTAGACAGATTTTGTTTTAGTGGAGTTTTGGCCTGAATCCTGTGATGATGGAAGGATGTGTGGCCTCCTTGTGTCTGGAGAGAGAGCTGGGTGGGAAGAAGCCCCACCTGTCTTCCAGGAAGAAGAGGTCAAGCCAGAGACAGTGTCTGCAGTGGACAGAGTGGCGTCCGCCTCTGCACGCCTACTCGACAGCCCACGTGTAGCTCATTGTAGGGACCACCCGACACCCCATGGCAGATACAGTCCCTGCATTCTGCAGAAAAGGGTCCAGTGAGCCCACAAAATACAAAGCCATCATCCCTCCTGTTTGACTCTGGATTCAGAGGAAAATGGAACACGTAAAGGCGAGCCTTCGGAATGAGTTTCCGGGAAAAGAACAGGGTCTGAGCGGAGGGAGGGGACATAGCAACGTGAAAACACAGCAAGAGGCAAGGCATCTACTGTGAGATTACACCTTTATGGACAATGTATGAAAAAGTCTGGATTTTGATATTCAAAATTCATTTTTATATACACAGTTTACAGCTCATTGAATTATTTATTTGAAAACAATAAAAGTTCTTTTTTGTGCATTTAAAATACAACATGAAATTTAATGAATTAAAGTGAGTGGTGGTCATTTGACTTTTTCATTTCTTTTTTGTTATTCCAGTAGGAATTATTTGGGTTAGGGTTATGGGATGAAAATATGAAGAGGTAAATTTTATTTTATAAGAAAAATGCTCTTAAATATGTCTCTGCCAAAATAAGAAACTACCTCAAACTCCTCATTTCTGGAAATATTCCACTTTTAAATTTGGCTTAATAGATCTATGACTACAGTTCTGTGTTCCACATGTAAACAAAATAAATACATTTTTCTGGTTATTTGATTATGTTTCAGCTTTAATAATTAGCTAAAGCTGTTCTCAAGGTTAAGGAAAAATTAATCAAAGAGGAAAATTAAAAGTTTACATCTTCTGATAATGAAACTTAGAAAATTGACGACTTTAACATGCTGTCTAAAATGACAATGTATCATAGCTCTCCCAGCTTCTCAGGGAGCCATAGAATTTCCCTTCCAAGTCCACAGTCATTTTCTAGTAACGTATCCTCACGGGCTACCTTGGAGGGAAAAAGAGAAGCAAAGAGATAGCAAAACTTCACCTGGAGGAAATGCTCGTTTGCATCAGGAAAGAGAACACGAGAAAGGAGAGGTGAGTGGTCCTGAGAGCTCAGCATCACAGAAGGAGGTGGGTGCGCTCAGAAGATGGCCAAGCCCTGTGAGGTGGCCCCTGCACCAACACCCCCAGCTCCAGGCCCGGGGGCTCCAAGCTCAGGGAGACGCTGCAGGCGTGGTTTTAGGAGGAACCAGATAAGAGGCTGTGGGCAGCATGGGGCAGAGAGATGAGTCCAGGCAGGAAAGAAACAGAGCCTTCACTGAGGCCGGAAACCAGATGGCACTGCATAATCCCTGGGGCAGAAAATACATTCCCTCCAGCAGAGACTGCGGGGGCTCGATCCAGTGAGATGAGACGCCTTAGGAGGAAAATACATCCCTCCAGCAGAGACTGTGGGGCTTGATCCAGTGAGATGAGATAGATGCCTTTAGGAGGAAAATACATCCCTCCAGCAGAGACTGTGGAGCTCGATCCAGTAAGAGGAGACGCCTTAAGAGGAAAATACGTTCCCTCCAGCAGAGACCGTGGGGCTCAATCCACTGAGATGAAACGCCTTAGGAGGCAATGGTTTCCACTGATGTCAAGACGGAAAACATGATTTTTTGAGAACATTTTCAATTTCAAGTTTAAAACATTAAACACAGTCGATGTGGAGGGAAATATTTAATCACATACAATTCAGTAAAATATTTAATTTAGACTTAGAAGGAAAGTTATGACCAACCTAGACAGCATATTGAAAAGCAGAGACATTACTTTGCCGACTAAGGTCCGTCTAGTCAAGGCCATGGTTTTTCCAGTGGTCATGTATGGATGTGAGAGTTGGACTGTGAAGAAGGCTGAGTGCTGAAGAATTGATGCTTTTGAACTGTGGTGTTGGAGAAGTCTCTTGAGAGTCTCTGGAGAGTCAATGGACGTGAGTGTGAGTGAATTCCAGGTGTTGGTGATGGACAGGGAGGCCTGGCGTGCTGTGATTCATGGAGTCACAAAGAGTCAGACATGACTGAGCGAATGAACTGAACTGAACTGAACTGATGGTGAGGTAGGCTTGCAAAGTTTCTAAAACTGAATGACTATCTTGATAATATATCTTCTATTTTATGCATAAAGCCAAGCACTTTCATACTATTTCAAGATATCAGCATTGCTTTGTTGATTCTTCCTAGTGATCCTGAGGAATAGACCAAGCTTATTTCCAAATTTAAGATGAGAAAAATAGGGTATAAGTGATGGTGTACAAAGTCACTCCCCAAATTTAAATATAACAGTGATAGGGAATTCTGGCTTTTCTTTATAAGTAATTTAGTGTGATATCCACCTGACCCACTATCTTAGGCACTAGGCTTACACGACCGGAATTCCAAGTGTGCTTTTCAACTCAGCAGACTTGTTTATCAGTTATGGCTGTGCCAGAACGTTCTTGTTGATCAAATATTCTCTTACTTAGCTGCCATCTATGTTATGAGAAGACCAGCAATTTTTAAAGAATAACACCACATGTAAATATACCTAGTTTAAAAAAGCATATCTATATTACATTCAGTGTCTAATTTATTAATGAATTTATCTCTGCACCTTGATGAAATGGCTTAGAAAATCCAACTTATAATCATATTAGTGAAATGTCACTGTGTTAATATATATAAAGAGGGAGAAGATTGTGTGTGTATCTGCAGAGAGTGTCAAAAAAAGAGAAATTGATCTTAATTCCAAAAGCCATTTGTTCCTCCACACTCTCTTTGGTGTGTCTGAATCGTAATTAAAGACATCATCTTTACTCTAGCTGTGGACACGATACATACATCAATATCCTCAGGAAGCCTCCATAAATCTTGTCGCAAACACTCTTTTCACAGATGTCTTAGTAGGTTGAGCAGCGGATTTAAGAAAATGATACTCCTTTGCCTGACCTTGCTTGAGTTTAACAAGAACATCAAGCCAGCCTTTCCAGCAGGTATGTGTATGGATGCTAGCAGTGGCTTTGCATCTTTTCCCACCGACAGGTGATTATTTTTTATTAACCTACTTTATAATCTCTCTATTTAAAGAAATAAGATATCAACTTGACTTTTGCAACTGACAGAGTGGGACAGCTCCTTATCTCCAGCTTTAATTCTGCCATCTATGGGTTTTGGTGAACTGCAAGTGAAATGTGGGATACGATGCATAACACATCTGTGACAGCTCAGGGACAGAATTCATTCACAATTACTCTGCGCAGACCTCTCAGGCCTAGTGTTCCACCTACACGGAAGGAAAATTCTATTACTTTTAAAAGAAAATCGGAGGAGTTTGTTTAAAAACAAAAGTCAAAGCAAAGCCAACATGGGTGGACCTAAAGATGATCATACTATGTGCAGTAAACCAGACAGAGAAAAACGCCACACGTTGTCATTTAAGTGTGGAATCAAAAAAAAAGAAAGAAAAAAGAAAAACAGAAACAAATGAACTTATATACAAAACAGAAACGGGCCCAAGGACATAGAAAACTGGCTTATGGTTACCAAAGGGGAAAGAGATGGGGAGGGGTCAATTAGGAGGGTGAGATTAACACATATAAACTCCTATATATAAAATGGGCTTCCCAGGAGGCACTCGTGGTGAAGAACTCACTGGCAAAGGCAGGAGACAGAAGAAACATGTGTTTGATCTCTGGGTCGGGAAGATTTTCCTGGAGCAGAGCATGCAACTCACTCCAACATTCTATGAGGACATGAGACAAATAAAGATGCTTGTGTTCCCTTTCCACTCCTGATTACAATTAGTAATAAAAGCAAGCGCAAAAATGAAGGTGTGAGTGTAGAAGACGTGGAGCCTGTTTGCTGGAAGTGGGGAGAGGACAGGATGGGCAGGATTAGGACCCTTTTCATTGGCCTTCTGTCCTCATCGACCCATAGGTATCTTATGGCTGTGGGACCAGACAGCCTTGCTGGTCCACTTCTATAAGTTCAGGAGAGGAAGGTTTCATCTGTAAAGGAGTGGGGGAGGAGAGTATTATGAATGTTTTATTCTCTGTGCCCTTTGCCTCCCAGAGTTGTTTTGAGGATAAGATGAGATGGTGCGTATAAATGTTTGGGGAAGTGCCTGCCTTTCATGGGCACTGAAATGACTTTATTATAAATCCAATTTGTCTGGAGCACAGAGGACATGCTAAGTAAAATGGGAGAACACCCAGAAAGGCCAGATTTTAAGAAGCTTTCATTTGAGGCTAAAATAGAAGCCAAGAGGGGTTTGGGAGCAAGGCTACAGACACTGTGGGGTGCCATGAATAAAATTCTTCTGGAAGGGGGCAGGTGGGGCTGAATAGGGAGGGCAGGGTGGCAGGGAGGTTCTAGCAGCAATGCCGCAGAGGGGAGGCTGGAAGGAAGAACCAGGGAGGAAGTCTCTGCTAGCAGCAGGACTGGGTGGGGAGCAGAGGGAACCTGGAGGCAGAGACAGGACTCTCATCTGGATAGACTGTTGACTGACATGCACCTGTCCAACATGGACGTCAGAGAGACCTTTGGCCGCGACGGTAGTGACTTTGGTTCTGGGCTTTATCAAGCTCTGTCCTCATCAGACAGGATTTATTATGTGCATTCTCTCAACTGCAGACCAAATTCACGCTCTTTCAGGATGGGTCTTGCAGGATGACCCACACCCTGGAGACCTAACTTAACTGCAAAGAAACGCTCCAGCACAGATGAAGAACCCAAGGAGGTCAACAGCAGTCCTGTGGGGTGTGCACTGCCCAGTGCTGTGGGGGCCAACCCCAAATCATTTCCCTGTTTCTCCATGTCCTTTACCCAAGCAGGATTCAGAGGTAAGAAAGTTGAGGATTACATATTCATATAAGGCTTGCTATATTCAAGCGAAAAGACCACATATATCTCTGTAATGACACCAGAGCAAATGCTTTGAAGTCAGCGTTAGATTAAGTGCATTATTATAAAAAGAGAGAAGGTTCCGTCAGCGAATTTATCATATGCACACCTGGGGCTTTTTAAATAATAGCCACATGGACTGCTGAGGTCACTCATACTACTTTTTCCTGTGGACTTATTAGTAATATGGAGCCCTAGAAAAATGAGTTACTGACAGTTTGAAATAAAGGATTTACTTCTCCAGTGTGTCACATGGATTCAGATAACTATTCTGTGCTCATCTTGGTCGTGGAGAGGTGTGGAGTCTTTCATGTCTGAAACCTCATGCTTTGCTGGCCCTGGAGTCAGGATGGGAAAGAGGCTTCCCATGTGGGTTCATCACTGAATTTTACTGTAAGACCATGGGGAAAATATCTACACTGACTTTTATTTCATTGAAGCACACTAGCTGTTTTTTTTCTTGACACTTTTAAATATTAGAATGGAAATATTTTAAGATTCAAGCCATCATGAGACCCTACGTTTTATTTTTCCAATGGAACAAAACTTTTTTTTAGAATCTTCACCCCAACCCTAGATCTGATAGAATGAAATGATTCTGGAAGAAAAGTCATCTTGGAATCATTCACTTCATTCAAAGAAATCTTCATACGTATTTCGCTCACTGGAAATTTAGACTATGACCGCCATCCTAACTAAAGTTAAAAAACTCTTCTGATCTTTTCAACATGGCTTTGTTCAAGAAAACACCACCCTGTGATCACAGGACTCTCCCCAGAGTCCAGATGTCTTGAAAGGACCAAAGTCTAAGATGGGTTGAATTCCATCCCCGTGGTTCAAGTCCTTTTCTTCAAAACTTTGACATCATGAGAACAGACCCCCTGAAGTCTTTCTGGACACTCTTCTGGGTGGGCTTCAGTGGACTGTGAATTTGGAGTCTCAGGATCATGACTGGATCTTTATAAAGTGCTCCTTTCTGCAAAAACAAGTAGCGCTGAGCCGTGCACATCTAGAGGGACTTGACGCTGAGCTGGACTCTTCCAAACCTGAGTGAAATGGTGCAAATGGTGTATGATATTTGCTTACCCCACAGCATGAGTATCATAACATGTAAGATTCCCTAATCCGTCTATTTCTGAGCGCTGGTAAGCAGCTTGCTTCTTGGAAAGACTTAAAAAATGACGTGAGGAATTACTAAGACATTTAGGATTAAAACGTGTAACAAAATACTTAGTTAATTTCATTGATTTTTCCTCTTTACTTTTGAACATAAGCGCATGGTCAACATGAACAAATATTCATTAAGGTTCAAAAATTTTCTGGTTTTACTTTGACAACGGTGTAAAACATACATTGCCCAGAGACTGCATTCCATTACCCAAGAAGCTTTTATTCTAGTTAAAGGGAAACAAACATAAGCATGCAAAAGAGCATGGAGCAACCGACTGGCTCGATACTGGGAAAGGAGTCCGTCGAGGCTGTGTACTGTCACCCCACTCACTCAACTTATGTGCATAGCACATCATGTGAATGCCGGGCTAGATGAAGCACAAGCTAGAATCAAGATGCTGGGAGAAATAACAACAAGCTTAGATATGCAGATGGCGCCACTCTAATGGCGGAAAGTGAAGAGGAGCTAAAGAGCCTCTTGATGAGAGTGGAAGAGGAGAGTGAAGAAGCTGGCTTGAAATCCAACATTCAAAAAATCAGGGTCGTTGCATTTGATGCCATCTCTTCACGGCAAATAGAAGAGGAGAAAGTGGAAGCAGTGACAGGGTCTATTTTCCTGGGCTCCAAAATCCCTGAGGTTGGTGACTGCAGCCATGACATTAAAAGATGCCTGTTCTTTGGAATGAAAGATATGACAAACCTAGATAGCATGTTAAAAAGCAGAGACATCACTTTGCTGACAAAGTTCCATCTAGTCAAGGCTATGGTTTTTCCAGTGGTCATGTATGGATGAGAGAGTTGGGCTGTGAAGAAAGCTGAGCACCAAAGAACTGATGCTTTTGAACTGTGGTGTTGGAGAAGACTCTTGAGAGTCCCTTGGACTGCAAGGAGAGCCAACCAGTCCATTCTGAAGGAGATCAGCTCTGAATACGCAGCTGGAGGTGAAGCTCCAACACACTGGCCCCCCGATGGGAAGAGCCAGCTCACTGGGAAAGCCCCTGATGCGGGAAAGACTGAGGCAGGAGGAGAAGGGGTGACAGAGGACGAGATGGCTGGATGGCATCACCGACTCCATGGACATGAATTTGAGCAAACTCCAGGAGATGGTGAAGGACAGGGAAGCCTGGTGTGCTGCAGTCCATGGGGGTAGCAAAGAGCTGGACAGAACTTAGCAGCTTAACACCAACAACATGCGAAAGGAACAAGCACAAAAGCAGCAAAGCTCAATGTCCATAACTTGGGACTGGAGTGAGCATCGTTTACCTTCAACCTATGTCACCAGTACTGAGGAGGAGGAAGCATCTGCCTCTTAGAGGTGAAAAGCCTATCAATGGGTTTTTCCAGATTAAACACTTGAAAATATCTAAGAGTTTAAATAGGAGTATTTAATGATTATTAACATCATGAATCTAAATTAATCGAATGCATAAACTTAACGTGTGACGCTATGACACAATGGTGGTAGTTTCAGCTAAAACCAGCAGCGACTATGGCAACGGTAGAGTTTATCAGCATTAAATACTAGCAGACAGAACGGTGTCTCCTTTGCCCTCTGCTCCCAGCTGCCTTGTTTTCCTCCTTGTGAACGAGCCAATCCTGTCTGTGCCTGGAACGCAGGACCTTCCCTTGACCAAGAGAATTTCTTCAGCAGGTCTCCCTACACCACTCTTTTCTCTTCTGGACTGTTCTATTGGCAAGCAAATGCACTGTGCCCAAGCTGCATGGGGACCGTGTCTGATGACTTTTGCAAAGAATTGCTAGGGAAGTTCTTCTCACGTTACTTCAAGACCTGCTATGTTGTGGGAGAAGTGTCTGGGGGTGCTGGAAGCCAGTGCTTAAAATTCAGCCATCGTCTATCCATCCATTGTCTGTCCACCCACCGCTGTATTCATGCGTCCGTCTCTCCATCCATCCGTGTATCCATCCATCTATCTATCCACCGTCTGTCTCTCCGTCCACCCATCTACCATCTAAATTTCTCCCTTACAAAATTAAGCAGTGATAGCATTTGGGCCTAAGCAGTTAGTCTTCTCCACATATATAGGGTATGTATTGTTATATGAGTGAATTGTGAATTTTGTTATTTTTCGAGAAATTGGCATAGGACAGATACTTCATATTCTCTGTGATTTCTCCCCCAAATACGGCTCATTCTGCGTCTCCTCATATATGCTTGCTACTGTGGACAGATGCATTTGTTTCCACATCATTTTAACGCTTATATGCACATTTGTGAAAAATTCAGAGTACTGATTTGTGTTTTTTAAACATAAACGGTATCACACTATACTTATGGCTCAGCAGCTTGCTTTTTGCACACCATAGTATGTCTTCAAGGGTCTTCCCAGGTCCGTAAGTTATGCTGCTCGTGTATTCTTTCATTCAACACTGTGCTACCTCTGTTTACGCCTCTTCTGCAGCTGCCTATTATTCATGTCACATTTTCTGCTTTTTCCTCCAGATAGTAAAGATTCTAATATTCCCGTAATACAGCTAAAGTGGGATTTCTGGATTACAGGGAACGCACAATTTTAATTTTAACAGGAGCTGCCAGAATATTCTCAGCACGGCTGGATTGTCAGGCATGCTGCAGTGTTTTCTGGCAGCGGCCACAGGCCAAACACTGGGGCACACAGCGCACGCGTCTGGGCGCACGGATGTGCAGGTTGGCCATTAATCTCGCAAGCTGGTGGCGCTGGTCTGCCCAAGCTGAGCCCATGCTTGCTTCACCTCTGGTTGAGGACAGGGGGGTCATGGCAGCCCCGGCCTGCCCTTCTCCTAGACCTTTGAAGAAGACCTTTGGATCAAGCGGGAAGTCCAGCCATTTGCCACTCCAGCCTGTGTTCTATCCAGACAAGATACAAGTCCATCCAACATTACCGGTCGGAGCCCAGCGCAGTCTCCTGGCCACAGCGCAGGGGAGGGCTTCTGCTCAGGGGTGGGGCCGAGACCCCCCCGCGCCTCCAGGGTGCCACAGGCTCTGCCAGCGGCAGCCAGGGGGTGGCTTCTTCCTGCAGTGTTCCATTGGGGCCCCCACTCCTTTTCCCAAAACGCAGAGGGGAAGTAAACTCATTGCACTTTAGTGTAGGGCCCTTGGCTCACTGGTGAGGATTCTTTTCATGTGTATATTGGTTATCTGATCTCGTTTTTCCTCAGGTTCCTTGTAAAGTGTACTTTGTCCATTTCCCTATGGTGTGTGATCCCTTCCTGCTTGTGGGAAGCATTTTTTAAATTGCTGTATATGGTAGCTACTCTTCTTCTAGTAGCTAAAAGAAAGAACCCACTTGCCAATGCGGGAGACGTAAAAGATGCTGGTTCAATCCCTGGTCAGGAAGATCCCCTAGAGGAGGGCATAACAACCCACTCCAGTGTTCTTGCCTGGAGAATCGCATGGACAGAGAAGCTTGGCGGGTTGCAGTTTACGGGGTCGCCAAGAGTCAGACAAAACTGAAGGGACTTTGCATGCATGCATATTCTTCTGTTAAATAACAGAAGCATCTCTAATCCAACCCTTCACTACTCCCATACATTCTTTTACTTGACTTTAAGGCATTCTTGTCACAGAGAAATTTTGAATCTTAAAGTGGTTATACTTCGTAATCTAATTTTTTTTGTGACTTTAAGACTAGGTATTTATGAAGATGCTTTTACGTGTTTACACTTATTTCAGGTTTGTTTTCCTGATGGTGGAATCCGTCACGCACTGAGACTCGTGATGTAAGACTGTCATGTAACTTTTAAGGTGACAGGTGGCAAGCTGACCTTCCATCCGCCACTTGCATTCAGCATCTGGTCCTGCCTTCCCTTCACTGCTCTGAAATGGGGATTCCCCCGGACCCGGCTCGGGATCTGCCTGGGTTCTCTCTGCTCCCTTCTCTTTCCCTTTCAAGCATCTGTTCTCCCGTGAAGTGTCACTGTTGTTATCTCTGCAGCTTGTTGATGTGTCTTGATAGCTGGTAGAGCAAGTCCCCCGCTCCCCTTCATTTTAACATTTTAAATTGCATCGAAGACTTCTGCTTAGAAGACAGAAAACTGGGAAGACATTGCTCTTGTGTACAAGCAAGCGCAAGCTAGAGAATCTGCCGGAACGTAATTTTCATGTTCCTGTCATAGAACTGAGGTCTGATAGCAGTCAACTCACCCAAAATCTAAGGAAAGATTGGTGATTCTGCAAAACATTTCATCTGAATGAAAGAGGAAGAAAAAAAAAGAGTCAGATTCCTACTTTAGAAAGAGCCGTGGCATGTCCTGGGTCTGGACTGGGATCAGGGTTGGGGATGGAGCCATGGAAATGAACCAAGTGGCCCCAGGAAGGCAGTCAGGGTGTCCGTGGGGTCCTGTCTATGGAGGGCAGGGGAGGGAGCAGGACTCAGAGGGGAAGAAGCCCAGCTGCTGTGCTGCCCAGGGAGGGTCTTGGAGGACACTGTGAGGATCCTGGAGCCAGGATGCATGTTCAGAATTGTACCTGTGAGGGGCTGGGGGCTGCATCTTTACAACCAAGTGCATCTTGGAGGAAAACCCCCTTCTGACTGGTGGGACATTTCTCCCCTTAAACTCCTTCAAGATATGCTCCCCAAAGCTGCTGCTATAAAAACTGAACATTTGTGTCACCCCCAATTCACACATTGAAGTCTTAACTCCCAGTGTGATGGTGTCTGGAGGTCTTGGGAAAGGATAAGGTCAAGAGGGGAGCCCCAAGAAGGGAGTTTGTGCCCTTAGGGCAGAGCCCCCGAGGGCTCCCCCTGCACCAAGAGCGAGGTAGGGGACAGTGGACTCTGGGCCGCACATTTGGTGGTTGTCAGGAGGAGGAAAGTCCAAGCTTTGTTCCCACCCAGACACTCCAAGGACAGAGCTAGTGATAAAAGCTGAGCTCTGCTAAGGCAAAGAGAGCCGGTGCCCACTCCTGAGGCCAAGGAGGGTCTCGACTGCATCTAGCTGCCCTCTTGCACGCCCCTGTCCACCACTCCTCAGCAGAGCCACCCTCCTTGGATGACCTGCACAGCCCAGATGTTTGTCATCTGCCTCAGGCGACACTTCTGACACTGCCTGGTGAAACACCCGCAGGGACTGCTGAGCCTGGGCTGTCGGGGGGTGGGAAGAGTGAGCGGGAAGGACAGAATGTGAATCTTTTAAAACTGTTTCCGAGACATGAGTGATTGCTTGCCTGGAACCATCCCACTCAAATAGTTGAAGGGAGTGGTTTCAGGTCTAGAGCGAAACATCTATTTTTCTTCCAGTTCTTCTTTTTCTGAATGGTTTATTATTTGTATGTTAAAAATGAGTTAAAATCCTAAGGGGAGAAAGAACCAAGTTCACAATAATTCTGGAATCCCTGCAAGTGTCTGTCTGTAGATTTCACATCTCCCACCCCTGTAGCCTGGGTGAACCATCTCATCTGTCACCAATTGCTGGTCACCAGCTGGTATCTGGACCTGCTCAGACGAACCCCAGGGCTGAACCAGCATCAAGCCTTCCCAGTGGGCTGAAGACCAATGCCAGGTCTTGGGGGGAGAAAGGAGGGGGAAGTCAACTTACAAGCTCACTTGCATCTTTTTGTGTGCTCTTAGGATGGAATGATCCATAAGAGAATGTTTTCGTTTGGGTGATGAGGGTACTAGCAAGCCTATGATTAATTGAGCACCTACTATGTGTCAGATGCTGTTTTAACCCTGGAGGCCCTGACAGGTCACCGGGATGATACAGAAGGGAAGAAGAGAACAGCGCAGAGAGGAGGCAACACGGATGAAGAGGGCAGGGAAATGGTTTTAACGCCTCTGCTGGCTGCAGCCATGCACCGTGAGTCACTAAATTACTCTGTGCTGAGCCCCTGCTCCTGGGGAGAACTGGGGGGTGTGGGGGGGCAGACTGAGAGCTCTGGTCACAACATTTGCATCACTCGTAATACTGACCTTGTTGTATGTGTGTTTCTAATTGGATGCAGCTTATTTAATATGAATTGTTGGCTCATTCACACAAAATCCTTACAACCTGTCACTGAATAGACAGCAGAGAAGACTCTAGTTTAGAGTTCAGTTCGGGGTCTCAAACAAGTCAGAGCATCCCATCGCCTCATCCAACCTGGGAAGTGGCCTGGGGCAGCTCAAAGTGTCCTGCTCTGTGCAAGATCAGGTCTGTGAGTGACCAAAGGCACCGCATGACCGTATGCTGGGCTGTGCTCAGCTGCTGCAGTCTTGGCCGACCCTTTGTGACCTCATGGACTATAGCCCCCAGACTCCTCTGTCCATGGGATTCTCCAGACAAGATTACTGGAGTGGGTTGCCGTGCCCTCCTCCAGGGGATCTTACCGACCCAGGGACTGAACCTGTGTCTCCTGTGGCTCCTGCATTGCAGGTGGATTCTTTACCACTGAGCCACCAGAGAAGCCTGAATGATCTGGGGTTAAAGATCCCTTTCAAAATAAAGTGAGAGTCACCCAGTCGTGTCCGACTCTTTGTGACCCCATGTACTATACAGGGCATGGGATTCTCCAGGCCAGAATACTGGAGTGGGTAGCCTTTCCCTTCTCCAAGAGATCTTCCCAACCGAGGGATTGAACCCAGGTCTCCTGCATTGCAGGCAGATTCTTTACCAGCTGAGCCACAAGGGAAGCCCAAGAATACTGAAGTGGGTTGCCTACCCCTTCTCCAGCTGATCTTCCTAACCCAGGATATGAACAGGAGTCTCCTGCATTGAAGGCAGATTCTTTACTAACTGAGCTATCAGGGAAGTTCTCAATGTAAAGTATCTTCAGTTCAATTCAGTTCAGTTCAGTCGCTCAGTCATGTCCGGCTCTTGGTGACCCCACGGACTGCAGCATGCCAGGCCTCCCCGTCCATCACCAGCTCCCGGAGTTCACCCAAACTCATGTCCATGAAGTCAGTGATGCCATCCAACCATCTCATCCTCTGTCAATGTAAACTATAATTCCCCAAATATAGAATCTGTGAATAATGAGCATGGCACGGAAAGCAGTCGCATGACAACCAAGATCAGGCCTTCCACATGTGCCTGAGCTCGACAGCAGCCCTCATATCTGCTTTATCTGCTTTCCAGATAAACTTCATTGGCTTGAAGTTCAGTGTTCTGTGCGGCTGAACAGAATGTGGTGCCCCGAGTTTGGGCATATGGGGCTCCAAGAATATTCAGGATGTGGATCAGAAGGGAGGGGAGGTGACCAGCTGGGCAGGACCCCTCCTGTCCAGACCCTGCACAGATGTGCTCAGGAGACTATAGTTCCCAAACATGGAGCATCTCAACAGTGGGAAGCTTCAAGCATTCTCTCACTCATCCAAATGGACACAGTGAGGATAAGAGAGGCGTATGGAGTCCCTGTTTCCAGGCCCATGCTTTTATCTCATCATCTTTCTTTACCTTGGGCAATTCCCCAATTCATGTTCATTATTTTAAATAATGTTTAAACTCTCAAAAGTCCATGAAACAATGCATTCTTTCCTGAATTCACTCTATGCAGGATTTATTAGACACACATTTTGACATTTTATGTTCTACCAGCAGAAAAGTAATGACAGTTCTTTCCTACATTTGAGCTCATCATTTTTTTTTAGTCTCCGTTGGATTCTCTTTCTTATCTTTTCAAACCAAAGTAATTGTAAAATTACCACCTTTTAAATTGATTAATAGGAACAATTACATTGTGTAACATCATGAAACATTAAAAGTAATTACTTTGACAATATCAAATATGATTCAGCCTTAAAGATGATTCTACAGTTTTTTTCCATGTTACAATAAAATTTAAATCCTGGAACATTGGTGCCAAAAGAAATATTGTAGGAAACTCAGAATTTGTTTTCTTTCCTTTTTTTCCTTTTTTTCAATTTTCACTCAGGCAGAAATATGCAACAATAATGGAAACAGGAAAAAAGGGAGAAAGTCTGCATTTTAAAAATGTATGAATAGATTTGACAAATACTTAAGCTCTTAATACCTCTGATGATACAGACAGAAATAATGCATGAGCCCTCTCTTCTGAACAGACACATCTTCCAGAAATAGAGACCTGGAAACATTAAAAACCATATGTCTACTGGATAGCATGTTTTAAAGGAGAGAAAAAAAATTGTTATGGCAGCACCAGAAAGAAAAATCAGCTGTATGTAGCGATGTGAGTGGAAAGTTTACTACTTTAATTTTGGCTCAGGGCCCAGACTCTTCTGTGAATTTTGGGCTGGTAAAATCTTCCATTACCCATAAATGCACATAAGAAAAAAATATTAATTGTGCTAATCGATAAAAATCAGTGTAACTGAATTTGCTTTCTTGAGACCTGTCCTTGCTTCTGTTTCTCTTCAGCAACAGACATCTGCTGACCTTGCACATTTCACGGGATCCCTTGCACATGGGTCCCACGCTTGCACGTATGTCCACCATCCAGATGGACTCGCAGGTCTGACTCCTCGCTTCTTAAATGGTTTGCTTCATCCTTATACAAAATTGCTTACACATCAGTTCTTTGGACCTTGTCCTGTGTATGGAAACAATTTCAGTAGACTGGGAGCTTGGGTTACAGGCAGACACAGAGAATTACACATATTGGAACAAGCCACCTTGGTTCCTTTTGAAATCCCCCTAAATGAATGCTCCCTGGGAACCCGTTTCCTGGGCTACTCTGTCAGTGGGGCTGTGAGAGCCTGAGCTCTTCGGGAACCTGGGCAGATACTGCGGCTGGAAGGACGGCTCACTGTTCTCCCATTGTTCCCTGCGCTGGGCTGGGGAGCACTTTCCCAAGCAAAGCGAGAGGCAACGCCAAGTATTTTCACCCCCTATCGCTGCCGACAATGGGAACCGTCCTGGCCGCTCACAGAAGCCGAGGGCGCTTCCTCGCTAGCTCACAGCATAATGCATCCGAAAGACGGCTTCAGGGTAATAAGCGGGCAGTGGCTGGAGCTCCTGGTGCAGCCCAGGGAAGCCCTGATTGTGCACAAATCCCCCCTCGGGACCCCGACTGGGTGAAACTGGATGAGTGCTCGTCACAGCCTGGCTAAACCAGAGCCGTCTGTCCAGGGGATTCCAAACAGAACAGGGGCGGTTCAGCCAGTGTGCTCTTTCTGCTGTGTGACTCTTGTCTTGACGTGCAGAACAGAAGAAAGCTGCAAACAGGACTCCGGGTCAGAGGAGTGTTTTCTTTGTCTTCCTAGAGCCCTTGGAACAGAACCATGACCTTGTCATTTGCAAATGTGAAATGAACATTGTGGCTTTTGATGTCCGAGTTGAGGAAAATCATGTAAGTCAAGTCATGTAAGTGAAAATGCCGAGAACAACTCTAAGCCTAAGAAGCACCCCATGCAGAACTGGTAAAGGGGATTAACTGTGTAACATCTTTTCTGAAGTTCATATCCTGGGCTTTGTCAAAGCGAAGGTTAGTTGGTTTCCATTCAGTTTCAGTGAAAGCTGCTTCTCCTTTTCCATCTCTCCCAGCCTTGGTCTCAGGACCAAACGTCTCCTGAGCCAGAGTAGAAGTGAGACGGCCAGGGGAGCTGGCATTTCCAGTTCGGAGACAGTGTCCCAAGTGAATGGGGATGCACAGAGTCCCACGGAAACTGAACAACCAGTGAATGACGCGGGGGTGCTGTGCAGGGCCGCTCACAGCAAGGGGTTGAGTCTGCAGTTCATTCCCAGCACACTGGGTGGACGGGGTGTGACTTGGCCAGAATTCTTTGGCTGAGAAACGTCTTGCAAAGATGGAGCTCCTGACTGCTTGGTTGTGATGTCCCATTTTGGCTGATTTTATTCACTTGGAAAGATCTCCCTTTAATCCCATCAGGGATTCTCTTTTCTTTGTAAAACACTCAGTTCTGGCAGGATTCTTCTGTTCTTAGGGGCCTTCACAGCTCCTTTCCTTTGTCCAGTGCAGTATTCGGGGGCAGCCTGAAAGTGACCACAAAGTGACCACTGGTTTGCTTTATTATTTGCTCAGTAAGTTCCCTTCCAGGTTGTGTGACCTTTTAAAACTTCAACGGTGCTGATTTTTTAAAAATTTAGTTATTTTAAATTAGAGGCTAATTGCTTATGCTGGTTCCTATCATCAGCTCAGTTCAGTCACTCAGTCGTGTCCGACTCTTTGCGACCCCATGGACAGCAGCACACCAGGTTCCCTGTCCTTCACCAACTCCTGGACTTTGCTCAGATGTATCCATTGAGTTGGGGATGCAATCCATCTGCCTTTTCTAAGGAGTCAGATCTTTGCTTCAAAAGATTGGAGCTTCAGTTTCAGCATCAGTCCTTCCAATGAATATTCAGAACTGATTTCCTTTGAGACTGACTGGTTGGATCTCCTTGCAGTGCAAGGGGCTCTCAAGAGTCTTCTCCAACACCACAGTTCAAAAACATCAGTTATTCGGTGCTCAGCTTTCTTTACAGTCCAACTCTCACATCTATACATGACCACTGGAAAAACCATAGCTTTGACTAGACGGACCTTTGTTGGCAAAGTAATGTCTGGTTTTCAATATGCTGTCTTGGTTGGTCATAGCTTTTCTTAAGACTGGGAGCTTGGGTTACAGGCAGACACAGAGAATTACACATATTGGAACAAGCCACCTTGGTTCCTTTTGAAATCCCCCTAAATGAATGCTCCCTGGGAACCCGTTTCCTGGGCTACTCTGTCAGTGGGGCTGTGAGAGCCTGAGCTCTTCGGGAACCTGGGCAGATACTGCGGCTGGAAGGACGGCTCACTGTTCTCCCATTGTTCCCTGCGCTGGGCTGGGGAGCACTTTCCCAAGCAAAGCGAGAGGCAACGCCAAGTATTTTCACCCCCTATCGCTGCCGACAATGGGAACCGTCCTGGCCGCTCACAGAAGCCGAGGGCGCTTCCTCGCTAGCTCACAGCATAATGCATCCGAAAGACGGCTTCAGGGTAATAAGCGGGCAGTGGCTGGAGCTCCTGGTGCAGCCCAGGGAAGCCCTGATTGTGCACAAATCCCCCCTCGGGACCCCGACTGGGTGAAACTGGATGAGTGCTCGTCACAGCCTGGCTAAACCAGAGCCGTCTGTCCAGGGGATTCCAAACAGAACAGGGGCGGTTCAGCCAGTGTGCTCTTTCTGCTGTGTGACTCTTGTCTTGACGTGCAGAACAGAAGAAAGCTGCAAACAGGACTCCGGGTCAGAGGAGTGTTTTCTTTGTCTTCCTAGAGCCCTTGGAACAGAACCATGACCTTGTCATTTGCAAATGTGAAATGAACATTGTGGCTTTTGATGTCCGAGTTGAGGAAAATCATGTAAGTCAAGTCATGTAAGTGAAAATGCCGAGAACAACTCTAAGCCTAAGAAGCACCCCATGCAGAACTGGTAAAGGGGATTAACTGTGTAACATCTTTTCTGAAGTTCATATCCTGGGCTTTGTCAAAGCGAAGGTTAGTTGGTTTCCATTCAGTTTCAGTGAAAGCTGCTTCTCCTTTTCCATCTCTCCCAGCCTTGGTCTCAGGACCAAACGTCTCCTGAGCCAGAGTAGAAGTGAGACGGCCAGGGGAGCTGGCATTTCCAGTTCGGAGACAGTGTCCCAAGTGAATGGGGATGCACAGAGTCCCACGGAAACTGAACAACCAGTGAATGACGCGGGGGTGCTGTGCAGGGCCGCTCACAGCAAGGGGTTGAGTCTGCAGTTCATTCCCAGCACACTGGGTGGACGGGGTGTGACTTGGCCAGAATTCTTTGGCTGAGAAACGTCTTGCAAAGATGGAGCTCCTGACTGCTTGGTTGTGATGTCCCATTTTGGCTGATTTTATTCACTTGGAAAGATCTCCCTTTAATCCCATCAGGGATTCTCTTTTCTTTGTAAAACACTCAGTTCTGGCAGGATTCTTCTGTTCTTAGGGGCCTTCACAGCTCCTTTCCTTTGTCCAGTGCAGTATTCGGGGGCAGCCTGAAAGTGACCACAAAGTGACCACTGGTTTGCTTTATTATTTGCTCAGTAAGTTCCCTTCCAGGTTGTGTGACCTTTTAAAACTTCAACGGTGCTGATTTTTTAAAAATTTAGTTATTTTAAATTAGAGGCTAATTGCTTATGCTGGTTCCTATCATCAGCTCAGTTCAGTCACTCAGTCGTGTCCGACTCTTTGCGACCCCATGGACAGCAGCACACCAGGTTCCCTGTCCTTCACCAACTCCTGGACTTTGCTCAGATGTATCCATTGAGTTGGGGATGCAATCCATCTGCCTTTTCTAAGGAGTCAGATCTTTGCTTCAAAAGATTGGAGCTTCAGTTTCAGCATCAGTCCTTCCAATGAATATTCAGAACTGATTTCCTTTGAGACTGACTGGTTGGATCTCCTTGCAGTGCAAGGGGCTCTCAAGAGTCTTCTCCAACACCACAGTTCAAAAACATCAGTTATTCGGTGCTCAGCTTTCTTTACAGTCCAACTCTCACATCTATACATGACCACTGGAAAAACCATAGCTTTGACTAGACGGACCTTTGTTGGCAAAGTAATGTCTGGTTTTCAATATGCTGTCTTGGTTGGTCATAGCTTTTCTTCCAAGGAACAATGGTCTTGTAATTTCATGGCTGCAGTCACTACCTGCAGTGATTTTGGAGCCCAAGAAAATAAACTCTGTCCCTGCTTCCATTGTTTCCCCATCTATTTCCCATGAAGTGATGGGACTGGATGCCATGATCTTAGTTTTCTGCATGTTGAGTTTTAAGCCAGCTTTTTCACTCTCCTCTTTCACTTTCATCAAGAGGCTCTTTAGTTTCTTTTTTACCTTCTGCCATAAGGGTGGTGTCATCTGCATATCTGAAGTTATTGATATTTCTCCCTGCAGTCTTGATTACAGCTTGTGCTTCATCTACCCTGGCATTTCATATGATACACTCTGCATGTAAATTAAATAAGCAGGGTGGCAATACACAGCCTTGACAGACTCCTTTCCCAGCTTGGAATCAGTCTGCTGTTCCATGTCCAGTTCTAACTGTTACTTCCTGATCTGCATACAGATTTCTCAAGAGGCAGGTCAGGTGGTCTGGTATTCCCATTGCTTTAAGAATTCTCCACAGTTTACTGTGACCCACACAGCCAAAGGCTTTAGCATGGTCATTAAAACAGAAGTAGATGTTTTGTTGGAACTCTATTGCTTTTTTGATGATCCCATGGATATTGGCAATTTGATCTCTGGTTCTTCTGGCTTTTCTAAATCCAGCTTCAACATCTGGAAGTTCTGGGTTCACATACTGTTGAAACCTAGCCTGGAGAATTTTGAGCATTACTTTGCTAGTGTGTGAGACGAACGCAATTATGCAGTAGTTTGAACATTCTTTGGCATTGCTTTTCTTTGGGATTGAAATGAAAACAGACCTTTTCCAATCCTGTGGCCACTGCTGAGTTTTCCAAATTTGCTGGCATATTGAGTGCAACACTTTCACAGCATCATCACTTAGGATTTGAAATAGCTCAACTGGAATCCCATCACCTCCACTAGCTTTGTTCATAGTGATGTTTCCTAAGGCCCACTTGACTTCTCACTCCAGGATATCAGGCTGTAGGTGAGTGATCACACATTATGGTTATCTGGGTCATTAAGATCTTTTCTGTATAGTTCTTCTGTGTATTCTTGATGCTTCTTAGGGACCTGCTGCTACCTTCTCAAGCAATATTCCTGTAGCCTGAACTGAGTTGCAAGAAATGTGGAGATTTTCCCACCAAGTGAATATTAGAAAAGCTTGAGTATTTTTAGCTGAAATATTCCTAGCCCAGAGCGTCCCAAAAAGTTTGGATCCATAAACTCCTTTGGCAATAATATCTAATGAATCCCCTTTGTGTTTCTCTTTTATAAACACATTTCATCTATTGTATAATAAAGCAGCAACTTAATTTAAAAAATTCTCTTAGTTCAGAATGTCATTAAATTTAATTCTAATTTTTATTCACAAATATTCTGTAATAATGGTTAAGAATTAAAGATACATTTTCATGTTTCCCATTTAACAAACACACATTCATTAATTTATTTTTAAATTAATATTTATGCATAATTATCAATAATTTGCCCCAAAGTGACATTTAAAAATGTATGCGTTTTTAATTGAAGAATAATTGCTTTGCAATATTGTTTTGGTTAAAAGTGACATCTTTTTAAACTTGATATCAATGATATTAAGAAATAGATGAAAAATCTAAAATCCTTAATTCTATTTTATTATGCTTTTCCATTAGAGTATATGAAATCCACCGAATCATAGAGGATTTTACAATTTTTCCCAGATTGAAAAAAGATGTGTTAGAGAAGGAAATGGCAAACCACCCAAGTATTCTTGCCTGAGAAATCCTGTGAACAGAGGAGCCTGGTGGGCTACAGTCCATGGGATTGCAAAGAGTCAGACTCAGCCTGGCAACTAAACCAACAGGAAAGATAGAAATGAAAAAATTCAACAGAAAGCTCTTTATACATGGGTATTAGATACTGTGTTTACAAATCAGAATATGTCTAATTTCTTTGTTTTAAGGTTTTATTAAAATTATCCTAGACCATGAAGTTAAAGAATCTTCCTGCAATGCAGGAGACTCAGGTTCAATCCCTGGGAGGGGAAGATCCTCCAGAAAAGGAAATGGCAACCCACTTCAGTACTTTTGATTCCAGCTTGTGCTTCATCCAGCCCATCATTTCACACGATGTACTCTGCATATAAGTTAAGTAAACAGGGTGAAAACTGACCTTTTCCAGTCCTGTGGTCACTGCCGAGTTTTCCAAATTTACTCACATATTGAGTGCAGCACTTTCACAGCATCATCTTTTAGGATTTGAAATAGCTCAACTGGAATTCCATCACTACAACTAGTTTTGTTCGTTGTGATGCTTCTTAAGGCCCAGTTGACTTCACACTCCTGGATGTCTGGCTCTAGATGAGTGATCACACAATCGTGGTTATCTGGGTCATGAAGATCTCTTTTGTACAGTTCTTCTGTGTATTCTTGCCACCTCTTCTTAGTATCTTCTGCTTCTGATAGGTCCAGACCATTTCTGTCCTTTATTGTGCTCATCTTTGCATGAAATGTTCCCTTGGTGTCTCTAATTTTCTTAAACAAATCTCTAGTCTTCCCCATTCTGTTGTGTTTTCCTCTATTTCTTTGCAGTCATCACTGAGGAAGGCTTTCTCATCTCTCCTTGCTGCTCTTTGCAGCTCTGCATTCAGATGGGTGTATGTTTCCTTTTCTCCTTTGCCTTTAGCCTCTCTTCTTTCCTCAGCTATTTATAAGGCCTCCCCAGACAACCATTTTGCTTCTTGGTGTTTCTTTTTCTTGGGGATGGTCTTGATCCCAGTCTCCTGTAAAATGTCACAACCCCTCATCTATAGTTCTTCAAGCACTCTATCAGATCTAATCCTTTGAATCTATTTGTCACTTCCACTGTATAATCATTAAGGGATTTGATTTAGGTCATAACTGAATGGTCTTGTGGTTTCCCAGTTTTTTCAATTTAAGTCTGAGTTTTACAATAAGGAGTTCATGATTTGAGCCACAGTCAGCTCCCAGTCTTATGTTTGTTGACTGTATAGAGCGTCTTCATTTTTGGCTGCAAAAAATATAATCAATCTGATTTTGGTGTTGACCATCTGGTGAAGTCCATGTGTAGAGTCATTTCTTGTCTTGTTGGAAGGGAGTATTTGCTATGACCAGTGTATTCTCTTGACAAAACTCTGTTAGTCTTTGCCCTGCTTCACTCTGTACTCCAAGGCCAAACTTGCCTGTTACTCCAGGTATCTCTTTACTTCCTACGTTTGCATTCCAGTCTCCTATGATGAAAAATACATCTTTTTTCGGTGTTAATTCTAGAAGGTCTTGAAACTTTTCATAGAACCATTCAATTTCAGCTTCTTCGGGGCATAGACTTGGATTACTGTGATATTGAGTGTTATGCCTTGGAAATGAACAGAGATCATTCTGTCGTTTTTGAGACTGCACCCAGCTTCTGCGTTGTGGATTCTTTTGTTGACTGTGATGGCTACTCCATTTCTTCTAAAGGATTCTTGCCCACAGTAGTACATATAATGGTCATCTGAATTAAATTTGCCCGTTTCAGTCCGTTTTAGTTCACTCATCCCTAAAATGTCAACTCCCTCTCGCCATCTCCTGTGTGGCCACTTCCAGGTCATCGTGATTCTTGACTCTCCCATCCCAGGTTCCTGCGGAGTGCTGCTCTTTGCAGCAGTGGACCTGACTTCCTTCACCAGCCCCTCCACAGCTGGGCGCTATTTTCACTTTGGCTCCTTCTCGTCCTTCTTTCTGGAGTTATTTCTCCACTGATCTCCAGTAGCATTGGGCACCTACTGACCTGGGGAGTTCCTCTTTCAGTATCCTATCATTTTGCCTTTTCATACTGTTCATGGGGTTCTCAAGGCAAGAATACTGCAGTGCTATTCATACTGGGACTTAAGGGATGTAAAAAAAAGGGAAACTTTATACGCTGTTGGTGAGAATGTAAATTGATGCAGCCACTGTGGAAAGTAATATGGAGTTTCCTCAAAAACTTAAAAATAGAACTGCCACATGACCCTGAATTCCACTTCCAGGAGTATATCGGAAGGAAATGAAATCAGTATCTCAAGGAGGTATCTGTACCCGTTGTTCACTGGAGCATTGTTTTCCCAACTTGAATGTCGAGTGACGGATGAATGGATCAAGAAAATGCGGCCTATACACACAATGGGGGTTATTTAGCTTTTAAAGGAAGAAATCCTGGTTCTGAGACAACATGGGATTGACCTGGAGGACATTATGCTCAGTGAAATAGGCCAGGAAGAAATAAACAGATGAACTTTAAGTACAAGTTATGTTGTCAAAGTGAAAGAAAGCTTACTGTTGTCCTCTGCTCTGTGAATCTCTGTATTTTGAGCTTTGTATAATCAGTTCACTTTTAATAACCTGTGTGTTAGTTTACACTTATGATATACAGGGAGACTTTAGTGTGTTACTTTCAATAACTTCCCTGTGCACATTTTAAGTGTGATTGGAATTTTGTCCAAAGAAACTAAAAAAAAAAGGCAAATTGGACATAACGATCATTGTCATTTTTTTTTTTTTGAGATTGTCTTTGAAATGTTAAATCACCCTTGTTTGAATTTGCGTTTGTGAAAGTCAGTACTTCCATCTGACGGTGATTTTGCATGCTTTTCTCACCTTGATAAACGGAATTAAAGTGCTCACCTTTTTTTTTTTCAAGTTTAAAAAAGCTTTCTCCTAGATTTTCATTTTAATCTGGCTCTCTCACTCTGTTCTTTCAGCCTCTTTGGAAATCTCAGTTCAGTTCAGTCCCTCAGTTGCGTCTGACCCTTTGCGGCCCCGTGGGCTGCAGCATGCCAGGCTTCCCTGTGAACAGATTTCAGCAATATATTGATCTGTGCTCCTGCTCTTCACATGCTTTATTTCTCTTTGAGAATTTTTATCACTTTGCAAATTTGTTGTACTTTCGGAAACTTGTCGTTTACAGTGCTGACTCAGAGCTGTAATGATCTCAGTATTTTGTTATCCTTGCTAATTTTCATATGTCTGATTTTTTCTTTAGTCCTTTTAGCTTCTTTTTAAAAATCTCAGTTCACTGTCCTATCCTGATGCTTTTAACAGAATCACTATTCATACTGGGACTTAAGGGATGTAAAAAAAAGGGAAACTTTATACGCTGTTGGTGAGAATGTAAATTGATGCAGCCACTGTGGAAAGTAATATGGAGTTTCCTCAAAAACTTAAAAATAGAACTGCCACATGACCCTGAATTCCACTTCCAGGAGTATATCGGAAGGAAATGAAATCAGTATCTCAAGGAGGTATCTGTACCCGTTGTTCACTGGAGCATTGTTTTCCCAACTTGAATGTCGAGTGACGGATGAATGGATCAAGAAAATGCGGCCTATACACACAATGGGGGTTATTTAGCTTTTAAAGGAAGAAATCCTGGTTCTGAGACAACATGGGATTGACCTGGAGGACATTATGCTCAGTGAAATAGGCCAGGAAGAAATAAACAGATGAACTTTAAGTACAAGTTATGTTGTCAAAGTGAAAGAAAGCTTACTGTTGTCCTCTGCTCTGTGAATCTCTGTATTTTGAGCTTTGTATAATCAGTTCACTTTTAATAACCTGTGTGTTAGTTTACACTTATGATATACAGGGAGACTTTAGTGTGTTACTTTCAATAACTTCCCTGTGCACATTTTAAGTGTGATTGGAATTTTGTCCAAAGAAACTAAAAAAAAAAGGCAAATTGGACATAACGATCATTGTCATTTTTTTTTTTTTGAGATTGTCTTTGAAATGTTAAATCACCCTTGTTTGAATTTGCGTTTGTGAAAGTCAGTACTTCCATCTGACGGTGATTTTGCATGCTTTTCTCACCTTGATAAACGGAATTAAAGTGCTCACCTTTTTTTTTTTCAAGTTTAAAAAAGCTTTCTCCTAGATTTTCATTTTAATCTGGCTCTCTCACTCTGTTCTTTCAGCCTCTTTGGAAATCTCAGTTCAGTTCAGTCCCTCAGTTGCGTCTGACCCTTTGCGGCCCCGTGGGCTGCAGCATGCCAGGCTTCCCTGTGAACAGATTTCAGCAATATATTGATCTGTGCTCCTGCTCTTCACATGCTTTATTTCTCTTTGAGAATTTTTATCACTTTGCAAATTTGTTGTACTTTCGGAAACTTGTCGTTTACAGTGCTGACTCAGAGCTGTAATGATCTCAGTATTTTGTTATCCTTGCTAATTTTCATATGTCTGATTTTTTCTTTAGTCCTTTTAGCTTCTTTTTAAAAATCTCAGTTCACTGTCCTATCCTGATGCTTTTAACAGAATCCATGTGTTTTTATTGAAAATATAAATAATTTTTAACAAATATCTGCTTTTCTATCTTTACAAAATACTTCAGTTCAATCGCTCAGTCGTGTCCGACTCTTCGCGACCCCATGAATCGCAGCACACCAGGCCTCCCTGTCCTTCACCAACTCCCACAGTTCATCAGACTCACGTCCATCGAGTCAGTGATGCCATCCAGCCATTTCATCCTCTGTCGTCCCCTTCTCCTCCTGCCCCCAGTACTTACAATATGTTTTCCAAATGATGTTTATTCCTTCTTTTTGTGGAGATTTTTTTTTTCCTTGAATGGCAACACTTTTTTCCAGGTCAGACATTTTTTCCTTCTCTGCTTGGGTTGTCTTCAGGCTTTTCTGTCCTCAAAAAAAGTATCTTTCTATTTGTCACGTCAAAGCGTCACTCATAGTTCTCTAGGTTGGATGCTTTCTTAACAGTTTGTTATTTTTATGCCCTTCAGGGAGACTATAAAGCAGAAGGCACTGGCAGACGTGAAGAAGGGCGTGATACGGTGACGGAAGCTTCAACATGCAGCGAGTGTGGCCATTCTAAATTTATACACATTTTTATAATGTAACTTCAATGTATATAGAGCAAAAATTGACAGCAAATGAAACAAAAATACAAAATTCTATAATCCTGGTTGAGGAGTTTGATATACTTTTCTTATGAGAAGACAAAAATAAGAAACTTGTTGAAGATACATGAACAATCAAGATATGCAAAGTACATAAATTTGAAAAGATAAGATTTGAGCGAAATTATTAAGGTACACATACTTGATTTGTGTGTGTATACGGCAGTCAGCGATGGCAGAATATGTGCCATATTTGAGCACAAATGAACATTTATAAAATTTGCCATATGCTGGTGTGTTAATTCACTATTGCTAAAAAAATGCTGCTGGGATCACAGAGGGAAAGCCTCAGGGGCAAACACAAGGAAACACAGAGCACGTGTGCTGGAAGAGACTTCCCTCTGGACTTCTCGGGGCAATGAGGATTTCTGCTTTCCCCAAAGCAGCAGCCCTTCCTTGAAATACAGATAGATGAAGTAGTGGACAGGGACGAATTCTGTGTATGTGAAAATGAGCCAATTGTAAATGCAACACTTAAATGCCTCCAAATTTTAGCATTTTGATTCCAAGTCATAGTATAAAAATTAGCCCCTCTACAAGAAGAAATGTGACAATTATGCTATAAATTTGATACAGCTTGATGATAGCTAACAAACACATTTATCATGTTAACAAAAAAAAACAAACACAAAACGGTGAGATTGCTCAGAAACCATTGCTCAACTGTTACTACAGACTTTCATTATCTCTCTCTCTCTCTTCATCCATCCATCCATTTACCTATCTAGCTACATAGGTATCCATCTAGAAATAGATACATAAATGTTGTTGTTCAGTTACCCAGTCAAGTCCAACTCTTTGCAACCCCATGGACTGCAGGACACCAGGCCTCCCTGTCCCTCACCACCTCCCGAAGTTTGCCCAAGTTCATGGCCATTGCATCAGTGATGCCATTCAGCCAACTCATCCTCTGATGCCATCTCCTCCTTCTGCCCTCAATCTTTACCAGGGATTTTTCCAACAGATCTGCTGTGCTCATCTAATGACCAAAATACTGGAGTCTCAGTCTCAGGCCTTCCAATGAGTATCCAGGCTTGACTCCCTTAAGATTGCCTGGTCTGGCTCCCTGCAGTCCCAGGGACTCTCAGGAATCTTCTGCAGCACCGCAGTCTGAAAGCATCAGCTCTTTGGCACTCCACCCTCTTTATGGGCCAGCTCTCACAACCGTGCATGACCACTGGCAAGACCACAGCCCTGACTCTGCAGACCTTTGTCTGCAGGGTCATGTCCCTGCTTTTCAATGCACTGTCATAACTTTCTTGCCAAGAAGCAAGTGTCTTCTGATTTCATGGCTGCAGTCACCATCCACAGTGATTTTGGAGCCCAAAAAGAGGGAATCTGTCACTACTTTCACCTTTTTCCCCTAGATTTGACATGAAGTAATGGGGCTGGATACCTCGATCCTTGTTTATTTAATATTTAATTTTAAGCTGGCTCTTTCTCTTTCCCCCTTAACCCTCATCAAGAGGCTCTTTAGTTCCTCTTTGCTCTCTGCCATTAAGGTGTTATCATCTGCATATCCGAGGGTGCTGATGTTTCTCCCGCCTATCTTCATTACAGCTCATAACTCATCCAGCCTGGCATTTCTCATGATGTGCTCAGGGTATAGATTAAGTAAACAGGCTGATAGCAGACAGCTCTACAGTGCTGCTTTCTCAATCTTGAACCAATCAGTTGTTCCATGCAGGGTTCTAAATGTTGCTTCTTGACCCATATGCTGTTTTCTTAGCAGACAGGTAAGATGGCCTGGTATTCTCATCTATTTAAGAGCTTTCCACAGCTTATTATGATGAGTTATGAATGCAACCCCTTGATGGCCTTGTTCTTTAGGGGTTTGAATAGTTCTACTGGAATTTGGTTGCATCCACTAGCTTTATTAACAGCAGGGTTTCCGAAGGCCCACTTGACTTCACTCTCCAGAATGTCTGGGTCTGGGGGGTTGACCACACCATCATGGTCATCCGGTTCATTTAGATATTTTTTGGTACAGTTTTTCTGTGTATTCTTTCCATCTCTTCTTGATCTCTTCAGTTTCTACTAGGTCTTTACCATTTCTGTCCTTTATTGTGCCCATCTTTGGGTGAAATGTTCCCTTGATATCTCCAGTTTTCCTGAAGAGATCTCCAGCCCTTCCACTTCAGCTGCCTCCTTCTAATTTTGTACACTGTTTACTGGGGAAGGCCTTGTCTCTCTGTGCTGTTCTTGGAGATCTGCAGTTAGTGGGATCACTTTTCCCCTTCTCCTTGACTTGTTGATCCTCTTCCTTCTTTAGCTTTCTGTGACGCCTCCTCAGATAACCACTTTGCCTTCTTGTTTTCCTTTGGGATGGTTTTGTTTGCTGACTCCTATACAGAGTTACAGACCTTCATCCACAGTTCTTCAGACACAATGCTTACAAGTTCTGATCCCTTGAATCTATTTGTTACCTCCACTGCATAGTCACAAGGGATTTGATTTAAGTCATATCTCACTGGCCTAGTGGTTTCCCCACTTTCTTTAGTTTAAGCCTGAATTTTGCTATGAGAAACAGATGATCTGAGCCACAGTCAGCTCCAGGTCTTGTTTTGCTGACTATATACAACTTCTCCATCTATGGCTACAAGGAATGTAATCAATTTTATTTCGGTATTGACAGTTTGGTCATGTTCACGTGTTAAGTCATCTCTTGTGCTGTTGAGAAAGGTCATCTCTTGTGTTAATTTCATTTAGAAATGACTGGTTTGATTTCCTTGCAATCTAAGGAACTCTGAACGGTCTTCTCCAGCACCACAATTCCAAAGTATACAAGTATAGTTATGTTTAAAACTAATTTTGGTTTTCTTCTGGCCAAAGGAAAAAAAATAAAAATTCCTGTGACAATGGCAATAGAGTTTAGTCATTTGGGTATTAAGGGAGCGCAGCCATGGTGAGCCAATGTGGTGGGGTTAATGTTGAAATATACTGCCCATCACAAGAAATGTGTCTTTTATCCCCAAGCATCCCACCCCTACACTGTATCAGTGAAGGCTCAACAAGTCTGGGAGGATATTCATTCATCAGCTTCACCAGTAAAGACAGTTAATTGATGGTGGCCCGTGGAAAAGACTTTACAAACATAACCATAAGCTCAGTGTTCAAGGTAGAACACGGTGCTCTTTCTGCAGAGATATCTGAGCACTTTAAGACCGATTGTCTTTGCTTTTAAATTTTGTTGAATTGTATCAGCTAGACTGTGTCTACAATGTCTTTTCACAGGATAATTTGCCTTATCCAATAAGACCCAAATGCTGGCTACTGAAGTGTGTTATTTGTTGTTCAGTCACTCAGTTATGCTTGACTCTTTCTGACCCCATGGACTGCAGCACACCAGGCTCCCCTGTCCTTCACTGTCTCCAGGAGTTTGCGCAAATTCACGTCCAATAAATTGGTAATGCTATCTAAGCATCTCATCCTTGGCCACCCTGTTCTCCCCTTCTCTTCTTTTGCCTTCAGTCTTTCCCAACATCAAGGTCTTTTCCAATGAGCCTGCTCTTTGTATCATGAGGCCAAAGGATTGGAGCTTCAGCTTCAATGTCAATTTTTCCAGTGAATATTCAGGGTTGATTTCCTTTAGGATTGACTGGTGTGATCTTCTTGCAGTCCAAAGGACTCTCAAGAGTTTTCTCTAGAACCACAATTTGAAAAAGCTAATTCTTTGGCGCTCAGCCTTCCTTGTGGTCCAGTTCTCATGGCCATCCATGATTCCTGGAAAAACCATAGTTTTGAGTATATGGACCTTTATCAGCAAAGTGATGCCTTTGATTTTTAATACGCTGTCTAGATTTGTCACAGCTTTCCTTCCAAGGAGCAAGTGTCTTTTAATTTCATGGCTGCAGTCACCATCCACAGTGATTTTAGAGCCCAAGAAAATAAAGTCTGTCACTGCTTCCACTTTTTCCCCATCTATTTGCCATGAAATGTTGGGACCGGATGCCTTTAGTTTTTTGAAAGTTCAGTTTTAAGCCAGCTTTTTCACTCACCTCTTTTACCCTCATTAAGAGGCTCTTTAGTTCTTTGTGTTGAATGTAGTAAAAGGTGGATAATAGTAACAGTGACTAATGTTCCTTAATTACATGCTCTGTGCCAGGCACTGGGCTAAATATCGCATGTAAGCAGAACTTGCTCAGTGCTCTTTATCTAATGACATGGGTTCTCTTTTCTATGCACTGGGAACCAGTCAGCACACTTTAAGTTGCTGTATCAGAAGGGGTGGAGGTACTAAGAGGTAAGAGGTGACTTAAGACCCTGCCAGCAGGACGGATGGCTCTGCAGACAGCGTGCAGCCTTCTTCTCGAAACCGTGTCAAGGCCAGGTAATGCCCCTGGTGATTCTCACATGATTCTGAAATGATCTTTGCTAATGTCACCTCATACAGATGCCACTGCCCTTTCCTCATGGACACTTGCAAGTGATAAAATGCGCAGTTTACAGTAGCATTCCTCAAAACGTGGTCCATAAAGTACCTGTGTCAAAATTACTTGAGAATCTTTTTTAAAAATCCGAAATTTGGGGCCTCATCTATGGAATCAGACTCTGGAAAAGGCACCGATGCTTCCACTGGTATCTTGGGTCCTTCTTACCACACGAAAGTTGGGTGGTCACTGCCTTAAATAAAAGCTAGGAAATTTCAAGGAAAATATGATTTGGAATGTAAAGTAATGTGTTCTTATGGAGCCATAACCCTTTTTGATGGACTATTTCATTTCCTGGTTAAAGCAATTAAATTAGCTTAATGTTGCTTATGCTACTAAACATCAAATAGTGTATAAATATTGAAGTTAACTTAATATCCATAGAATTGGAATGATAGTAATCAAACACCACCAGAATAAAATAATTTCATGAAGCTTCCAAAGAATCTTTAAGGGCCAAGTTCCTAAGGATGGGATGTGGTGTCTTATCAGGGTGCTGGCTGTGAGGATGACGTGACCCAGCTTGTAGAGAGTTACTCACACCCCCATTTTGCTGAACTAATCAACATGCTAATCTGTACCCCAGCAGACACATCCTCCTCCCAAGACCGTGGCCTTGGCCAGCCAGACTGTGCTGGACTTGGCCATCCTTCCTCTGGGAGCCTCCGCTGGTCTTGTTTGACTGACCTGGGAAGAAGGGACAGGTATTTACTCACCGGGACTGAGGATGCTTGGGAAACTTTACTTGCTAAGCACCTAAATTTATAGTGATCAATGGTAGGATCAAAACTATACAGGGTATCATCACAGGCTCCTGTTTAGAAATGATTAATGTCAACGGTTGTTTTACTAGATGGGTTTGTCTTAGCTCCTGTCAATCAGTTTACAAGGAAACTGGCCATTGCAATCAATTCAAGCACTTCTGACTCTAAAACAGCAAAGGCTATAAATTATGGGGAAGGTATTCAGATCGTGTTGCCTGAACCCCAGAGCAACCCTGACTACATCTCCTGCACATTCTTCCTGGAGAAAGTTCTGTGAGTTCTTGTGTGTATACGTCAGTCTGATGAATGGTGGCTAAAAATAACACCCAGAAGATCTTCATGGCTGTGCAGTTTTCTTTCTTTCATATGGTGGAATCATATAATTAGATAAGAAATAAAATATTTATCCTGTGTATTGCCTATATTTGGCAAACAAGCAAAAGTCATTCAATTACCCTTTTCTGAGGGACCCTGTTTTTAACTAATGAATGGAATGTTCTAGGCACAAAGCTACCTTTCTCATATTTTTCAATTTTTAAAGATTAACTTCGTCTCTATTGACACCTTTCTAAAAGTTTCAGGCTGTCTCCACTCCTCATCCCTCTGTTTGGCGTTTGTAAGTGTCGTTAGTGATTTCTGCTTGACATGGAGAATCACACATTACAACAAAAAGGAAGAAAAAACTCCACTGACACTTGGACCCTGGGGATTCTGAAATTGATTGTCATAAACCTGTGTCTCTGACAGCTGTATAAGTCAAGAGAAGGAGAGGCCTTCAAAGCTGACATATATGACCTTTGACCTCTCGTTTCTGAGTTGTTTCAAACTGAATTTTTCACCATTTTCAAAAATCTAAACAGTGAAATTAGGGTCTGCAGCACAATTATGGGAACGACATTTGCTTAGTACTCTTTGAAGAGCCTCGGGACAGTTATTCAACATTTAAAATACAATCACTTATTCTGATTCATCTTAGAGGCACTTAAGCCATTTAGTTGTGGTTTAGACTTATTTTATCAACAAATTATGTGCTGACTTCATCCTCAGATGTTAAAAAAGTGAGTCACAGCCACATAGTTGCAGATCCTTGACTTTCTATTGCTCTGGAACGCACGTGTGATGGACTTGTTATCACTAAGCGCCGGGCTCCCCTGGAGCTAGGCGACACCTGGATTCTAGATGTAGGTTTGAAGTCCCTCCAAAGCCTTTTTTGTTACATCAGATAAGATTTCACCTGCACAATTTCAAATCTCACCATCCTTCAAGGGACTGAACATAACGTTATGTTCCTTTCGGTGGTTTATGCTTTATTAAATATTAAAACCAAACATTACCACTATAAAAAGACTTTTATAGCCATGGGCATTTTCCCTGGTAATAAAATTTTACTTAGCTTTATTATTCCTTCTATAGGGCCATCTCTGAGATCGCAGAGAGACTACTGAACTAGAAGCATAAGTAACCTGTAATGGCTGGAAAGAGACCAAGCTGTACAGGGCTAATAACAAAAACCAAACACGGGATGAAATTCAAATTGAGTATGAATTACCTATAGGGAAAAAAAAAAAAACTTCATATAAATACAGGTACAGTGTGGTTGTTCTTTCAAAAAGACTTCTGTGCGTTGAGCCTCTCGTATATGAAACTTTATTAAAAGATTTCTTTGATAAAGTAACAGGCAACAACCCAAGCTTCCTATAACCGGGTCAGGCACATGCCCTGGGTCCTCCCCAACACTGATAATTAGTCAACCTCAAGACTTGAGATATTTGCCATTCATTGCGGCCAGCATTGCAAAATCAAGGTCAGTTCAGTTCAGTCACTCAGTCGTGTCTGACTCTTTTCGACCCCATGAATTGCAGCATGCCAGGCCTCCTTGTCCATCACTAACTCCTGGAGTTCACTAAGACTCACGTCCATCGAGTCAGTGATGCCATCCAGCCATCTCATCCCCTGACGGCCCCTTCTCCTCCTGCCCCCAATCCCTCCCAGCATCAGAGTCTTTTCCAATGAGTCAACCCTTCACATGAGGTGGCCAAAGTACTGGAGTTTCAGCTTTAGCATCATTCCTTCCAAAGAAATCCCAGGGCTGATCTCCTTCAGAATGGACTGGTTGGATCTCCTTGCAGTCCAAGGGACTCTC
>SJYG01000068.1:3717250-3740042 GCA_006410535.1 Litocranius walleri
CCTCCCAGCATCAGAGTCTTTCCCAATGAGTCAACTCTTCGCATGAGGTGTCCAAAGTACTGGAGCTTCAGCTTTAGCATCATTCCTTCCAAAGAAATCCCAGGGCTGATCTCCTTCAGAATGGACTGGTTGGATCTCCTTGCAGTCCAAGGGACTCTCAAGAGTCTTCTCCAACACCACAGTTCAAAAGCATCAATTCTTCGGCACTCAGCCTTCTTCACAGTCCAACTCTCACATCCATACAGGACCACTGGAAAAACCAGAGCCTTGACTAGACAGACCTTAGTTGGCAAAGTAATGTCTCTGCTTTTGAATATGCTGTCTAGGTTGGTCATAACTTTTCTTCCAAGGAGTAAACATCTTTTAATTTCATGGCTGCAATCACCATCTGTAGTGATTTTGGAGCCCCCAAAAATAAAGTCTGACATCACTTCATGGGAAATACATGGGGAAACAGTGGAAACAGTAGAAAATCAGGGTAGCATTCTTTAAAAAGCCACTTTCATAGTGAAAGGAAGCATTCCTCACAATAAGAATCCTAGTGGCACTTCCCTGGTAGCTCATGGTAAAAAAATCTGCCTGAAATGCAGGAGACCTGAGTTTAATCCCTGGAGGAGGAAATGGTAACCCACTCGAGTATTCTTGCCTGGAGAATACCCATGGACAGAGGAGCCTGGAGGGCTCCAGCCCCTGGGGTTGCAAAGAGCTGGACACAACTGAGGGACTAACACTTTCACTTTCAGGGTGGTTAAAATATTGGCAAAGATGATGAAACCAGTGACTGTCTGAACCAAAAAATCCTTCGCAGATGGTAATGTTCGTGGTGGCTCTGCAAGAGATCCATGGCCCCGTGAAGGTCTCAGCAAAGCACTTTGGGTTTTAAGTGGGATGAACGATTAAAGAACAACTGCTGACTTGGTTTCACTTTCATCTGTACTTAGTAAAGGGAGAGGAAACCCTTTGGAGGCCCTGGTGGGTGGGTTTATCCACCAGTTTATCCAGGTGGGAAAACAGTCTGTGCTCCAAAGCCAGCCCTGGTGGGTGGGTACGGGGTGGGCAGTGTAAATGAAATACAGTGAGATTGTCACCGCAGATTTTTTGGATACTCATGCTGGATGGGACCATGACAGTGTCACAGGCATAGAGGGCTCAGCCACTCCAAGGGCTATGCCACGTCCATGTGGGCCCACTGCCCAGGCGGAGGGAGGAGGTGCATGTGGGCAAGACGACTGCAGAGCACACACAGATTTGAAAGTCTGAAAGCCAGAGTCACTCAGGCTCCAACTCTGCCATCCCAGGAACCGCAATCTACCGGAATCCTCTGGAATCCATAGGATTTTCCAGGTAAAATTACTGGAGTGGGTTGTTATTCCCTTCTCCAGAGGACCTTCCTGACCCAGGGATTGAACCTGGGTCTCCTGCATTGCAGGTGGATCCTTTACCATGTGAGCCTCCAGGAGAAGCAGTGGCAGACTATTTTCTTGGGCTCCAAAACCACTGTGGATAACGACTGAAGGCACAAAATTAAAAGACACTTGTTCCTTGGAATAAAAGCTATGACAAACCTAGGCAGCATATTAAAAGGCAGAGACATCACTTTACCAACAAAAATCCTGATAGTCAAGGCTATGGTTTTTCCAGGAGCCATGTACGGATGGATATGAGAGTTGGACCATAAAGAAGGCTAAGCACCGAAGAATGGATGCTTTCAAATTGTGGGGCTGGACAAGGCTTTTAAGAGTCCCTTGGACAGCAAGGAAATCAAATCAGTCAATCCTAAAGGAAATCAGTCCTGGATATTCATTGGAAGGACTAATGTTGAAACTCCAGTACTTTGGGCACCTGATGTAAAGAGCTGACTCACTGGAAAAGACCCCGATGCTGGGAAAGATTGAGGGCTGGAGGAGAAGGGGGTGACAGAGGATGAGATGGCTGGACGGTATCACTGACTCAACAGACATGAGTTTGAGCAAACTCTGGGAGATAACGCAGGACAGGGAAGCCTGGTGTGCCGCAGTTCATGGTGTCAGAAAGAGTCAGATGCTACTTAGTAACTGAACAACAGTTAGAACTGGACATGGAACAACAGACTGGTTCCAAATAGGAAAAGGAGTACGTCAAGGCTGTGTATTGTCACTCTGCTTATTTAACTTCTATGCAGAGTACATCATGAGAAACGCTGGACTGGAAGAAACACAAACTGGAATCAAGATTGCTGGGAGAATAACAATAACCTCAGATGTGCAGATGACACCACCCTTATGGCAGAAAGTGAAGAGGAGCTAAAAAGCCTCTTGATGAAAGTGAAAGAGGAGAGTGAAAAAGTCGGCTTAAAGCTTAACATTCAGAAAACAAAGATCATGGCATCTGGTCCCATCATTTCATGGGAAATAGATGGGGAAACAGTGGAAACAGTGTCAGACTTTATTTTGGGGGGCTCCAAAATCACTGCAGATGGTGATTGCAGCCATGAAATTAGAAGATGCCTACTCCTTGGAAGAAAAGTTATGACCAACCTAGATAGCATATTGAAGAGTAGAGACATTACGTTGCCAACTAAGGTCCGTCTAGTCAAGGCTATGGTTTTTCCAGTGGTCCTGTATGGATGTGAGAGTTGGACTGGGAAGAAGGCTGAGTGCCGAAGAATTGATGCTTTTGAACTGTGGTGTTGGAGAAGACTCTTGAGAGTCCCTTGGACTGCAAGGAGATCCAACCAGTCCATTCTGAAGGAGATCAGCCCTGGGATTTCTTTGGAAGGAATGATGCTAAAGCTGAAACTCCAGTACTTTGGCCACCTCATGCGAAGAGCTGACTCATTGGAAAAGACTCTGATGCTGGGAGGGATTGGGGGCAGGAGGAGAAGGGGATGACCAAGGATGAGATGGCTGGATGGCATCACTGACTCGATGGACGTGAGTCTGAGTGAACTCCAAGAGATGGTGATGAACAGGGAGGCCTGGCATGCTGCGATTCATGGGGTCACAAAGAGTCGGACACGACTGAGTGACTGAACTAAACTGAACAGCAATAGGTATGGTTTTAGAGAAGGAATCAGTGAGGATGAAGGGCGGGTGCGCTCTTGTGGGAACTGAAAGAAGAAGCGTCTAATGAGACTTCTCAGAAGCATGTCCTGATCCAGCTGCTGATAGAGGACAGCTTGGCTGGGGTGACCCTGGGTGATGCAGACAGAGCTGCTGTGACATCTCAGGAAGCCTCGTGGAAGGAAAGGCACATCCAGCCCAGAGGGAAGGAGGCTTAGCTCTTTGGTGCTCAAACAGCCACCCGTGTAGGAAGCTTTGCTCCCTGGCACTGGGCAAACACAGTCCCTACTTCTTTCTGAAACTGATCACCCTCAGAGATCCCCAGGTTCACTGACAGCTCAATAGAGGTTCCCTCCACCCCACCCCAGCAGATATAGTGTTCGTGGGGAGAGCGTAACAGGAAAGATTTGTGAGAGTGAAGTGGGCAGGTGGCTTGTCCGATGTCAGGGACTGAATGGTGACTCTGCAAAGATGTGTCCAGAACCTGATGCCTGGTGCCTGTCATTTGACGTTATGAGGAGAAAAGTGTGTTTGCAGACGGACTTAAAGACCTTGATGATGGAGATCTTCCTGGATGGTCTGGACGGGTCTGAATCTCAAGCGTCCTTGAAGAGACGCGCAGAAGACAGGCACACAGAAGAAGCCTCTGCGAGAATGGAGGCAGCGAGGGGTGATGTTGGCTCGGGCCAAGCAAGGCCAGGAAGAGGGCCTTCCCCTAGGATTTCTGATGGGCACACGGCCACGCTGGCATCGTGATTTTGGACTTTGGCCTCCAGAACTGTGACATAAGAAACTCCTGTGGCTTTGGGTCACCAGTTTATGGTAGTTCGCTCCAGCAGCCTCGGGTAACTGGTCTATTCGGATTCGCAGAGCTTCCTGGAGGCCCCGCTGTGGTTTAGGAGGGAGTGAGGTGACCGTCCAAGGAGTCGTCTGCCCAGGGCTTGCCGGGTGCCTCTTCCTCCCGCCTGTCCATCACAGTCACAGGGGCGCCCAGGCAGCCAACAAATCTACCAAAGCAGTCAGCACCAACGCTTGCTTTCCCCTGAATATAGACCATGTGAGTGTGTGTTCATCTGTGTCTGACTATGACACTATAGAGAGCCCGCCAGGCTCCTCTGTCCATGGGATTCTCCAGGCAAGAATGCTGGAGTGGGTTGCCATTTTCCTTCTCCAGGGATCTTCCTCACCAGGGATTGAACCCGCCTCTCCTGCGTCTCCTGCATTGCAGGCAATGTGTTTTTTGTTTTTTTTAACCACTGAGCCACCTGAGATGCCCAATATAGACCACATGAAAGATTAAATAATTGATATCAACGTTGATTTGTTTTATAATCTGTATGTTTCATAATATGTCATAACTTGTATTTGAACCTTTATAACTTTTGTTTTTAATTTAGGTAATTAGGAAATTACTCATTTTCAGAAATTAAAAATCAATTTTTAAGAAATATTCAGTAGGATTTCTTTGTTGCTGGTGCCTCATTTCTGGTTTTAAGAGTCAAAATGGCTCATGTGCTCAGTCATGTCTGACTCTTTGCAACTGCATGGTGTGTAGCTTGTCAAGCTCCTCTGTCTATGGAATGTTCTAGGCAAGAATACCGGACTGCGTAGCCATTCCCTCCTTCAGGGTTCTTCATGACCCAGGGATCGAACCTATGTCTCCTGCATCTCCTGCATTGGAGGCAGATTCTTTACTACTGAGCCAAAAATCTAAAAAAAATCCCAAGACTTTAACTTCAACAGAAAATGATGGGGCAAGAATTGAAGACTTTGACTTGGTGACACCAAGCCTGCACGTTGGTATCTATTGAATACTGGAGGTAGGGGGGCAGGGGGCAGGGGGCAAATGAGACATTGTACTTTTTGTAATTTTAATGTTGCCCTTTTTGTTGTTCAGTCGCCCGGGTCCTTGTGACCCCGTGGGCTGCAGCAGGCCAGGCCTCCCTGTCCCTCACCGTCTCCTAAAGTTTGCCCAAGTTCATGCCCATTGCATCAGTGATGCCATCCAGCCATCCTAGCCTCTGATGACAACTTCTCCTTCTTACTTCCGGGTAAATAAGCATCATTTCTCTTCGATCTTTATTTTAACGATGACATAAGTAATAGTTGTTTCTGTTTTGAAATTGCATCATTGAAACTAATTTCTCCACCATCAGATGAGCCACAGCAGTTTCTGAAGCCCAGCCCATTTGTTGTTTTTTCTGTTTTGTAACTTTGCTCATATACTTACCTTTCATCGTCTTGCTCTTCCTCACCTGCTCACTGACAGAAAGGTGGTACAAAATTCTCTTTCAGTACATCTTTCACTTACACATTGCTATATTTGATTTATTTGAGTGTTTCTATTGCATGTGTAGATGGTTTGGACTCTCTGATATAGGTATTCTCAACTTTAAAAAAAGTCAGTGTTTTGCAGATTTTACAGCTTGGGCAGGGGTTGCTGCTCGACCTCATTTTTGAAGCTACGATCTTTGCACGGATTATTTCAGGTGGACAAAAGAGGCTCTTGGAAGCAGACGTACACACGCCCGTCCAGCATCAGGATGCGCCTCTTGGTGGTGTCAGCCTGTCTTAGCTGAAAGCTAGCATGAGCCAGCTCTGTGTTCACGGCAGGCCTGCCGCTGTGTGCCGAGGTGGTGCCAGTGGGACACAGGGAGGCTGCAGGAGCTGCCAGCTTTGCAGGCTGCCACAGACGGGGAGCCAGTGGAGGCTTCTGTATATAAGCCACAGGGTGCGATGGAAACACACCCAGTGGGCACTGCCCGCTCTCCACAGCGCCTGAGGGCCAGGACAGGCTCCTCTGCTCCACAATCGGTCCTGTTTAACATGGCAGCCCTTAGCCAGGCATAATTAAGCCTTTTCTTGACAAATTATTTGTTCCCAGGCTCGGCATTTGGAAGCCAAAATTGTTCTGTGGCATTTTTTTAGTCTGAACCAGACAATAATGTTTGGAAGACAGGAGAAAATGCAGTAAAGTCTCTGAAAGCAAAAATAGAACAAGATAACAATCAGTGAGGCCCCCACAGGAGGCCAAGGCTGCTGACACGCCCGCGCAAAGGGGCCAAATGCCTTCCTGATTTTGGTCACCTTTTGCTAATTCATGATAATTCCACTGTATTATATCTATTTTATCACAGTTCACTTTGATTTTCATTGTGCTGCATGGAAAGCAACAGTGGAAGAGGGCAGATTCTAAGGTTGCAGGACCTGAAGAAAGTTTAATGGAATGAGCATGCCTCACTGCATAAAGGGCTTGGAAACATGGCGCTCTGACTTTATTAGTGCTTTTAGAGACTTTTGGAACATGTCAGACTTAATGAGACACAAGAGTTTTACTGAACGTGGATTTTCACCAACTCTGATCTCCTCCAACACCTGTTTGGAGATGCCTTCATAAATCCCTTGGCTCAACAGAGCAATGGATTCCTATTTATAGAACAATAAATACCATTCACACAATGTTGGATAGTTTTTAAAAAAGTTTTTGTTTGTATCTACATTACGGATTTCAAAATATTTGTGAAAACTCCCTAAGACACTTCAACATTCCATTTATTCACCCAAGTTTTGGAAGAAGCCTCCGGGAGACACAAGGATCTTAGGCACCTTCTTGTTTCCCAGTTTTGGCCACAGGCATCTCCTTAGTCTTCATGAACTGCTGGGCACTCAGTCCAGGGTCTATGTCTTGACCCAGTTATGTAATTTCTCATTTTGAAAGTTGGGGCAAGGGTAAGGAAGCTTTCCACACTACACAGTAAGGAAGGTTTCATCATGTCTTACAAAATACTAAGCCTGAGATTCTACTCAGCTTTGAGCTACTGATGCAAAATACTAATTTGTTTTCTTGTTAATGTGTAAATTTAATTTATCTATTTTTAAAAAAAGCTTTCTATTTTGTATTGAGGTTTAGCTGATGGACGATATTATGGTAGTTTCAGGTGAACGGTGATGGTGCTCAGCCACACGTATGCATGTATCCATTCTCCCCTAAAGTCCCCTTTGAAGAAAAAATACCATGTTGGATCTGCTCTGTTTTCTGTTTCAAGAAGATGGCAATGAGCTGTGGCTGCTCAGACCTGCATCTAGCTGGGCTCTTCCTTCCTAAGGAACTCTGGTTTAGCTGGTCTCCCCAGTCCTTGGTCTTCTCATCTGTAACATACATGAAACGCACATTCAGCAAGAGAAAAGTGCCTCAGGGAGGAATGAGCTTTTCCCTAGTGGACACTGTTCACAGCAGAAACGCTCAGTGAGTTACCTTCAGTTCAGTTCAGTTCATTTCAGTCTCTCAGTCATGTCCGACTCTTTGTGACCCCATGGACTGCAGCACGCCAGGCTTCCTTGTCCATCACCAACTCCCAGAGCTTGCTCAAACTCACATCCATCAAGTCGGTGATGCCATCCAACCACCTCATCCTCTGTCATCCCCTTTTCCTCCCACCTGCAATCTTTCCCAGCATCAGGGTCTTTCCTAGTGAGTCAGTTCTTCACACCACGTGGCCAAAGTGGTGGAGCGTCAGCTTCAGCCTCAGTCCTTCCAATGAAATATTATGTAACAGAGGCTCGTGGCTGCAATTTGAGGGGCTGGTGAGTGTGTCCTTGGGGAGCTTCTGGTCCTGACTATTTGGCACAGCTGCTCTGGATGGGCAGTCCCCAGCCTTCCTCACAGAGATCAGCCACCCAACCAGCCCCTGTGCTGGACAGCAGTTTGAAACGCTCTGGATGTGGCTACCTGCATCCTTCTGAAGACTGCACCTGGGCCCTGGAGAGAAGCCTGGCTCTGCCCTGGCTGGTTTAGAATAGACTCAACTTTCAGAGGATCCACAGTTGGGGGGCAAAGCTGCCACCCATACCCCATGCCCTCCAGCTGGACTCTGCCCAGGGAGGGTCTGTGCCAGAGTGCGACAGCTGCTGTGAGAAAAAGCCGGAGTTCCAGGGACTGACTGCCAGCATCTCTCAACCCAGCACAGGCGGGCAGGGAGGGGCCCTGCTTCCCAGGAGACCTACAGGCTTGGTTCTTCCATCATCTTGAGTCACGAAACCATCCGTGCCATCACTTTTTGGGCAAATCCAGGCTCTGCAAAGTCTTCTACAAAGGAACACAGCTAGAACCTTAACACCGTGTGCTTTCATGCCGCTTGCATTCCTTCTGCCGGTTCATGTGGATGGTTTGCTCAATGTCCACAGGCATGAATGAACGCAACTGGGAGCGAGTGAGAAGAGCACAAGTTCCATAAATATCTCTTTCTGTAGAAGTCTGTATCTCACACTCTTTGCCTTTAAACGACAGCAATTAAACTCTATTTTATTTAAATCTTGCTCCATGTCTTGATCAAAGGAGGAGAAATCTCTGTTCCAAGTTGAGCCAGCATCCCTGGTGTTACAGGAAACAGCAGTGAGCCAGCAAAGTCGCTCAGTTATGTCAACTCTGCGACCCCATGGACTGAAGCCTAACCAGGCTCCTCCATCCATGGAATTTTCTAGGCAAGGGTACTGGAGTGGGTGGCCATTTCCTTCTCCAGGGGATATTCCCAGCCCAGGGATCGAGCCCAGGTCTCCCGCATTGCAGGCAGACACTTTACCGTCTGAGCTACCAGGGAAGACAGCAAACCAAAGACTCATTTCATTCCTGGGTGATAACCAAGGCCTGACGTGGAAGCAGACAGCCCCTGAACCAGGGGGTCTCTTTGGAACAGGAGGTCACCTCGTAAGTGTGTTTGTCTCAGTGACTATGCTCTGTATATGAAAGAATTTGATCTTCAGGATGTCTCTTAATGAGGAGTAGAGTGGCTCAGGGTCACACCTTTTTGCCTTTTCATACTGTTCCTGGTTTGCCACTCCCTTCTCCAGTGGGCCACGTTTTGTCAGAACATTCCTCCGTGACCCATTTATCTTGGGTGGCCCTACATTGCATGGCTCCTAGCTGCACTGAGTTAGACTAGGCTGTGGTCCACGTGATCAGTCTGGTTTGTTCTCTGTGACTGTGGTTTTCATTCTGTCTGTTAGCTGATGGATAGGGATAAGAGGCTTATGGAAGCTTCCTGATGGCAGAGACTGACTGAGGGAGAAACTGGGTCTTGTTCTGATGGGCGGGGCCATGCTCAGTAAATCTTTAATCTCATTGATTGGTGGGGCTGCGTTCCCTCTCTGTTGTTTGACCTGAGGCCAAACTATGGTGGCGGTAAGAAAGATAATGGCGACCGCCTTCCAAAGGCTCCATGCACCCAGGGCCATCCACAGTGCCCCGGAGCCTGCAGCAGGCCACCGCCGACCATGCCTCCGCCGGAGACTCCTGGACACTCAGGGGCAAGTCTGGGTCAGGCTCTTTCGGGGTCGCTGCTCCTTTCTCCTGGGTCCTGGTGCGCACAAGGTTCTGTTTGTGTCCTCCAAGAGTCTGTTTCCCCAGTCTTGTGTAAGTTCTGGTGTTTCTATGGTGGAGTTAATGGAGACACCGTTCTGGCTCAGTCTCTGCAGGCTGGGCGAGCATTTTGTGCCCTTCCCAGGTCTGAGCATCTCAGGTGACCAGACGCTTGGTGAGCTCACTGTCCCAGATGGGCCGAGTGTCTTAATCTCCTTCCTGGTCCCGGCTCCTTGGTTTCCCGGATGCCCCATGAGAGCTCCGTCTCAGGTGAGCTGCGTGCCTCCGCTGGACATCTGACCTCAGGCTGTGACCCTCCTGGAGGATGTCAACCATCCAGGAGCTCAGGAAGACGTTGTTAGCAGCTGGGAACCTGCTCACAGTTTGGTGGAAGATGCCGTCTCTGGGATTCACTGGGAAAGACCCTGAAGGCAGGAGGAGAAGGGGATGACAGAGGATGAGATGGCTGGATGGCATCACCGACTCAATGGACATGAGTCTGAGTCGGCTCAGGGAGCTGGTGATGGATAGGGAGGCCTGGTGTGCTGCAGTCCATGGGGTCGCAGAGAGCTGGACACGACTGAGTGAGTGAACTGAACTGAGCGTGGGCTCAGATGGGGAAGGCTCTGCTTGCAATCTGACCCGGGTTCAAGCTCTGGGTGAGGAAGGTCCCCTGGAGAAGAGAATGGCTACCCACTCCAGTCTTTTTGCTTGGAGAATTCCGTCAACAGAGTAGCCTGGCGGGCTAGAGTCCATGAGACTGCAAAGAGTCGAACTCGATGGAGCAACAGACACGTACAGAGCAGAACAGCATCACCCTACTGTTTTGTCTTTCATTCTTTTCTTCCAGTTTGGAAGTCATGAGTGGTGGCAGTCTGATGTGTCTAGCAGTTTTATTTTGTTAACAAACGCCCGTGAGGCCCCCTTAGGATGCCCAGAGAATTCTGTCTCCCTGTTAACAGTGTGGAGCCGGCCGCCTCCTCACCTTCCCAGGGGGCTGGTGGACGGGTGTGGAAGGATGGACTGCTGTGGGAACCATGGACGCGGCCAGGGCAGCCCAGCCCTTGTGTCCCTTGTGCCAGACCGCCCACAGCCTGGGGGTGAGCAGCTCTCCTGCCTTGAGAAATCGAGTTTCGCTGTCAGCGCTTTCTCAGAAAAAAAAAAATGCATTTTTGTTTTAAGTGGGAAGAGAGAAGTCTCTATGAAACAAACGTGTCTGTGTGCATGTTTATAGCAAAGACCTGCCAGAGTCATTCGATCTCCGGCTTTTGAGTCAGGGACAAATACAGCAGATTTAAAACAGGTGAAACTGCAGGCCTTCCAGCCAATGGCTGGCAACCGTTGGAGCAGTGTTTTCATCCTCCCTTTCATGGATGGATGTGAACAAATTTTTAAGAAAGTCTCTTCTGTGTCGACTCTTGGCCAGCGAAAGCCTCAAAGCCCTGGAAGAAAGAGTAGGAATGAGACGCCAATCCCTGGGGACCAAGCAGACAGAAAAAGAAAGAAAGAAACAGGAAAGCCATGCTCTGTGTGTGAGGATTGTAACAAGGATGGAATATTTCTTTCTTTCTTTCCTTTTTAAAGGCAGCTCAGAGAGTGAAAAAAGACTTGCCGGGGAAAGAAAACAGGAGATTCCTAAACAGATGGACAGGAATGGACGGGGGACTTTGGAAAGAAAACAGCAGCTCTGCTTGATTCTCTGGGAAGGAGAGTGCTCAGCGTGCCCTTCTTCCCAGAAACGTAGCGTGATGACCGACTGCAGACACAGCCCCAAGTGCCCATGTTTTCCTGCTAAAACGCTCAGGCTTGTCTCTGCACATGTTGTTGCTGTTTAGCAGCTCAGTCGTGTCCCACACTTTGTGACCCCATAGACTGTAGCCCACCAGGCTCCTCTCTGTCCACGGGATTCTCCAGGCAAGAGTACTGGAGTTAGGGAGATCTTAAAATTCCATCCTGCAACTTGGGAGCAGGGCTACCTGGGGAGGTTAGGGAGCTGAACTGAGGCCTTTAGGTTTTCGCCCTTTTCTGCCCTGTCTGTGCCTTCTTCCACTAAGACACCAGCAGCTTGTTCTGCTCTGGCTTTTCACGATGCCCCAACTAACAGAACTCCCTGCCCAGAGAAAGGAGCTCTGGCACCAGGCCTTCCTGGCAGGAGAAGCCGTCCAGAGTACGATCTTTTTCTTCTTTTTGTTCCCTTTCATTCTCTGAGTTGACCTGAGAAGGTCAGCACAAAGGACTGGCCTGGATCCAGCGCACCACCCCTTGGACCCAGGTTTTGTGTTAAAGCAGGGACTCCAGTGCCTTTATCGGGCGATGCACAAACCTCTCCTGCCAGGCCCGTCTAGGGCAGACCCGCTCCTGTGGGCACTAGTCTCGCTGAGCGAGTCTCTTTTCTGTGGTCCCTGGTTGGGCGGCATTGTCCTTTAATCCCCCGGAGTCTGTACCCGGGTGTGAGTGCTGGGTTTTGCAGGTCACAGGCACTGAGGAAGAGGGGACTTGCTGCTGGTCAGTTGTGCTGGGGGGCCTCGAAGGCTGACACTCTTTAGGATCTGATACTCTCTGGGGATGGGACCCAGCAGCTTGTGATCTTCAATATTGAACAATTTACCTAAAAACCAAACGAAACCGCTCCTGTGGCCCCTAGAGCATTGTGAGTCCTGAAGGCAGGGAGTCTGGTAGAGTGGGTGGCCGTGGCTGAGAGCAACAAGGCAGGCGTGGGCGCTTGCGGGGTGGGCTGGCTTCTCAGGGCCGTGCTGGGGGCTGAAAGAAGGGTCGAGAGCGCAGGCTCCAGTTCAGGTGCACCATCAGGGGGCCAGGGGCCGTCTGTGTCTGTGCTAACGCCTCCCTGGTTGCCGGGCTGCCTCAAGGTTGAGGGACCCAAAACAAAGCTCAAAGTCTGGACCTGAAGTTTGGCGAATGACAAGACTTGCTGAATTTTGTTTTCAGGGACCGCCTGTGAAAACCGGGACTTTGGCCAACAAAGAGTGAGCCCAGAGAATAGGAAAGGGCACATTTAAGAGAATTCAGATGACAGATGATGCTGAATCCTCACCCTCTCAGCTGGTTCCAGTTTCTACCTTGCAGATTATAATTAACCGTAAAGAGCTGAGCTCGGTCCAACAACCTTTCTCAGAAAACAGCATCCACCTAAAACTCTCAGACATCCAACATTCTGGGGCTCCACACTGCCCATGGCTGTTGGATCTGGCTGGAGCTCACCCAGTGATGCTGGCCACAGGGCCTCAGAGTCCCCGCCATGGCCTCTCTCACACAGCGAGCTGCCCACCCCTCCCGCTCCCCATGGCTGGCCCCACTGGACGCCTGCTCGTTCTTGGGGCTCCCCTCTACCCTGCGGCCTCTGTGGACATCTAATCATAGGCTCTAACATAGGGCAGCAGCCTTGGCCCAGTAGAGTTTGGGAAAGCACATTCCTACCTCTACTCTGGGGAGGCAAGTTCACCAAGTGAGAAAATCTCCATACATCAGATGGTTGCTCAGAAAATGCTGGGCAGCCCTCAAGCAAGGCAAGAGCCCCCCGGAGCCAGCTACAGTCATTCTGATCAGCCGCGCCGACTTGACCAGATCCGATTTGACTTCTGATGGCTTCCATCCTTCATGATCAGAACGACGGCTCTGCAGGTATGAGTGAGGCATCTCGTGGTGTCTGGAGGGGTGGCCCTGGCTGTGCCTGTACTGAAGACCAGATATTTCCAAGTGCTGAGCTCAAAGGAAAGTGATCAGGTACACAGGGCACGCACCTGGGCCGCCTACCCGGCGTGGGTGCCAGGGTGGCCGGGTGAGCTGCAGTAACAATGCCAGCTTTGGGGACTTGAAATTTGCTTTCTTTATTTTTGAAAATTTTATTTGTTTATTTATCCGTTTTTGGCGGTGCTGGGCCTCTGTTGCTGCAGGGGCGGTTTTCTCCAGTGGTGACGCTCGGGCTTCTCCCTGGAGTGGTTTCTCTGGAGGAACACCGTCTCTCTGGCAAGTGGGGCTCAGGAGTTGTGGCTTCCGGACTCTAGAGCACAGGATCCGTAGTTGTGGCGCCCGGGGCACGCGGGACCTTCCCAGATCAGTGACGGAGCCTGTGCCTCCTGAACCAGCAGGCAGAGCCTTCAGCACTGAGCCCCGGAGAAGCTCTGAGCGTTGCCTCCGTGCGTTTGAACCCTACAACTGTCTTGCGAGGTAGGCGGAGCCAGGCATGTTAGCCCATCTGCCAGCACCCGACAGGGCTCCCAGCGCTGCTCCTGTGGGCTCTGGGGTCTGTAGGCTGCAGGCTCAGGTGACAGATAGCTTCTGCACCAGGAGCCCGAGACCCGGGACTGTTTCATGCCCCAGTACGTGTCACACAGCCCCATCATACCCCTAAGCTTTGTAAAGCAGACATACTGGCTATATCTGCTCCTAAACAAACCCTCCTGCAGATCTCCACTTGGCATGGGCATCTTTCATCAAAACCATTGTTATTAAAGCATGAGAGGGTAAAACTTAACTGTGAAAAGGTCACAGAATGAAACCTTTATGTCCAAAGTATCCTAACACATTAAAACATAGATTTCTACATAGAATCAGTTTTGAAATGTGTGTCCTTAGGACAAGCACGGTGTAATGACTGATTTTTTTTTCTTTTTCTTTTTGCTGATGATCCTCAAAATGATTATTTTCTGTTTTTGAGAAAATAAAATGAGTTGGAGCCTATATTAAAAAAAAAAATTCTACCATGATGCTTTTCATAAGGCACTACTGAACAGAAGAGGCACATTAATCGAATCTGCTGTACTTTCACAATGTTCTAATAATCACTTTGATTTTTTAAAAGTCACTCACTGTCGGATGTGTTGGCTCTTCATTGCTGCGAGGGCTTTCTCCAGCCGCGGGGAGCAGGGCCTGCTCCCTAGTCGTGGTGTACGGGCTCCTGACTGCGGCCGCTTCTTTTGTTGCAGAGCGTGGGCTCATGGCTGTGAGGGTTTCAGTGGTCGCGGCACGTGGGCTTAGCTGCTCCAGGCATGTGGAATCCTCCCACACCAGGGGCAGAACCCATCCCCCTGCATTGATGGGTGAGCTCAAATCCATTGGCCCTCCAGGGAAGCCCGTGCTTTCACAATATTTAATCGTGTTTATGAACCACTAAAACTCTGTTTTCTTTATGGAAGAGACCAAATTCCTGGGTTTAGGAGGATATTTTTCTTGCCTTCCTCCGTCCTCCCCATGTCTCAAGTGAAGCGTAGCGTGTCTTGAGTAAGGGACTGTAGACAGGAGCCACTCTCCTGCCTCCAAGGAGCACGCTGTCGTGGAGAGAAGGTGTGATGCAAACTGCAGGAGGCCTAAGATAAAAGCTGGAGACTGTCAGTAAATGTGGCCAAATAATGCAGTGGGATTGGACTCAGCCGGGAGTGGAGGTAAGTGGCAAGGATGCGCTGGAAATGGGGGCTTCTGGGCCAGTGTGCTGCAGGCGTCATCAACGCCTGCTGCAGGTCAGTGCAGCCCTACCATCCCACAGGGACCATTTCCTCTCTGAGGCCCTGGGGACGTAGCGCCTCACCTCGGAGGCAGGTGCTCTGATCCACTCAGCTCCAAGCGCTCCCTTCTCTGCTCTCTGTGAATTCTTTGGAGCAGATGATCTTCACCCTGAAAGTCATTTTTCCCCAGAGCATCTTCTGGACTCCCAGGCAGGACTATGAAGGGGCTGTGGATTTCAGACAGAGCTGTAGGACACACATCTCTGGGTGTAGCTGCAGACGGTCCTTGCTGGCGACTTCAGCAGCTACTTGGCGACCACACCGCACTCTGATGTCCACGCAGCCAGCCGTGATCAGAGCTGCACACGTCCACAAGGCTGTCAAAGGCATGTGTATGACCCTAAGACAGCCTCCCGTAAACACTTTAGCCTGAAACAATTTCGGGAAAAATATGACTCCCAGGGTATACACTGTTTCTCCCTCCAAGCACTCTTCCAAAGGGATCCTGGAGCCTGAGCCTTGGCGGCAACAGCTCAACTGTGTCATTTCTTTCCTCTTTGTTGATGCTGTAAATTAAACTCTGCTGGAGAATGAACCATTTCATATTATAATAATGCCTGTCCATTTTTCACTGTGCATGATAAAATTCCAACCCTTTAATTAACTTTTTTAAAATAACAAATACTAGAAACTCCTCTAAGATCTTATTAAGAGCACATTTCAATGTTCCTTCCTTTTTTAATTTTGGCTACGCAGCTCCTGTGTTGTATATTACCTATTTTTCTCCATATAATTGTCTTGGTGGAACAATCTATTCTGGGAACACTGTTTGAATGAATAACTGGAACTCCACTCATTCAGATTTTCCTGTCATTTCTGTCGCATATGTGATTTTGACTAAAATTTAGATATCTTCAAAAAAGTGTCTGGGAATGTCAGGATACAAACACAGCAGATTCAAGTTAAAAGCAATTTTGTTTTAAAATAAGGAATCAATAAGTTCGGAACGTCTTTGCATGATTTCAGCTCTGGGTATAGCAATTAGCTTCCATGTGCTACCACGCTTTTATAATTATAATATATTATGTGATACTGTATTTTTTTCATTTACCTCCTAATAGTAATACAGACTTATATCTTGCTCCGTAGTATGTAATGTACATGAAAGTAATACAGCTGCATTTAAATACCGGTTTCATAATTGAGGATTATCACCCCATTATTCCTGATTAAGAAGTGTTGTACCTGTGGGTGAAGATGTATGTGAATGCACCCTGGTCTGATCCAAACCCCAGCCCAATAAAGCCTGGATGAATTTTCCAGGTTGAAAATAAAAACATTTTTTATTAATGAAAAATAATAATAGAACTACTGTTGGGAAAAGTAATCAAAGAACCACTGACTTCCCAATTTCTTTTGGAAAAGCACAGTCACTGTTCCCCACGGAGCACAGAAGAGTGTCTCCTCACTGCTCACAAGTCAGTCTGCCCTGAGAATATAGTTTGGGAGCCCCTGGGGGCTGATCCCAGAGACACTGGTGAGTGTAGGCTGGTGGGAGGAGACGCAGAGGCGGGCTCCCCAAATGTGGTTCCTTGATAGCCTATGGTCTCCAGGCTGCCAGAGGAGAAATGGAGACATTTTTGGGGGTGGGGACACCAGACCAGCACAAGGGACTTGGGTGAAGACAGGCGCAGTGATGGCACCTGTCCTCTGGAATGCCAGATAAGAGTAGATGAGACTTTTTTTGCTTCTCAGAAGAACTTTCTGAGAACGTGTGTGAAGCCACCCTTTTGGCTGAGCCTTGACTTGCAGGGCCAGCCTTTTGTTTTTCACATTTTTAAATGAACGGTGCCAACTGCACGTGTGTGTATTTTTCACTGATTACATCATAAAATCATGCTCCATCACATGAAATGAAAATACACTCCCACATGAAACACGAGATCAGCTGAACCAAGCATGAGTCCAGAGACCCAAGGACCTGGGTTTAATTCTGATTCAAGCATAATTCTGATTTAAGCATGACTCAGATGGTAAAGAATCTGCCTGCAATGCAGGAGACCAGGGTTTGATTCCTGGGTCAGGAAGATCCCCTGGAGAAGAAAATGGCAACCCACTCAAGTATTGTTGTTTGGAGAATTCCATGGACTAAGGAGCCTAGCAGAGAGGTCCATGGGGGTCCATGGGGGTCCCAAAGACTCGGACATGACTAACACACACAAGCATAATTTGATCTCTAATCTGTAGGCAAAAACATGTCACCAGCTGTATCAGCGAATAAAGGATGTTGCCACCATTAAGCCATCAGCTGCTGCAGCTGCCCCCGGACTGTGCACCCTGAGGGGACTTGGAATGGAAAACCACAGAATGTGCATGCATGCATGCTAAGTCGCTCAGTCGTCTCTCTCTGCAACCCTGTGAACTGTAGTCCACCAGGTTCCTCTGTCCATGGGAACTAGCTGAGGCGTGTATCAAAGGAATGATTTCAGTAAGCCTAGACTCTTGTATCTTCCCATCCATAGAAAAGCTGTAAATTCATTAACTTGAGATGTCTGGTTTTCTTTAATTAGCAATACTCTGTTGATGTTCCAGCTACCTGGTTTTTGTTGCAAAGATTCCTATATATCCTGGCTCTTCTCTCAACTCTTTTGAACTGCTCCTTGGAGCAATCTGAGAGGGCGTCTCCTGGGCTCAAGTCCTCAGAGAGTCTGCTGAGTTAAACATAACTGTCAGCTTTCAGGTTGTGCAATCTTTTTCAAGGCTAAATGCAGCTTGACAATTTCGACACTTTTAACCCCTAACGTGCCAAAAAAGCCCCTTTTAGCTATTAATATTGTCTGTAGTTTCACATGAGCTTAAACAAGAAAGATCTTTCAACAGGAGAGAAAATGAGCATAGAATGTCTTAAAAGTTTAGATACAATTAAAAAAGAAAAACAGAAACTCAACTTACCTCCTCATGTGTCATAAACAGTGTAGCTCATTGGACAGCAAGCAATGTCTATTGCAATATTAAACTGTGTTCTCTCGCACACTCTTTATCACCCAGATAATCTAAGTAGCATTTTTCGAAAGCTACTGCGTTTCTAAGAAGTCCCTTCAATTCTGGAAAGGCCTCTCTTTCGTCTCAAAAGGGAGCTACCCTGTGTCTGCCATCACACTTAGTGGGGTCGCCACGGTGTCCCCAGAGCCACCAAGCGGTGGGCGTGTGATGCTCTGTGGGGGTGGCAGTGAGTGAAAACTGGCTTGCAGGAGCATCACAAAGATTTATGGAAAGGAAGCGCTTTCCGGATGAGTTTTCACATCAGAATGCCCATATCTTAATCACATTGTGTGTAGCTTTGTATCATATATAACAGAATTTTATGCCCCTGGAGGACTTCTTAAGGTGAATGCTCAGAGTACAGTTTTACGTTTTCCTTCTGGTGCTGGAAAACTGTTCAAATATCAGTTCTATGGTGGCCTGTCTAGACCCCACATGTGGAGAGAGACTGCACAACTCACATCAAAGATTACGCTTGCTCTTTTTCTTTTTTTTGAATTCTTACACTGCCTTATTTTTTCTTCCCTACCCATTACTTGGAAGCAGTGGTTTCAGCAGCATCATTGTTCTTTTCCATAGCAAGTTTTCTAGAGTTGCACTTAATTTGCTGCTTCTAACCTTCTATTCAGTAGCAAGGAGCTAACTGAGTGTATTTGAATTGTAGGTGAAAATAGTGTACAGACGCCAACCCTGGGAAAACAGCCTGGTGGTTCCTGAAAAGTCAAACAGCGTTAGCCTGCTGCTGTTCAGTCACCAAGTCATGTCCAGCTCTGCGACCCCATGGACCTGCAGCATGCCAGGCTTCCCTGTCTTCCAGCATCTTCCAGAATTTGCTCAAGTTCACACGCATTGAGTCAGTGAAGCTGTCTGACCATCTCATCCTCTGCCTCCCTCTTCTTCTTTAGCCTTCAAACTTTCCCAACGTCAGGACTTCCTAGCATTACCCTATGACCCAGCAATTACACTCCTAGTTATCAGCCCAAGAGAAATGAAAGCATATGTCCACTCAGGAACTTGGGAGTGAAAACTCAGAGCAGCCTTATCCATAACAGACAAAATTTGGAAACAACCCAAATGTCCATCTACCGAGGAGCAGGGATAAACAAAATGGATGTGGAATATCCTTACAGTGGAGTATTATTCAGCTGTGAAAAGGAAAGGACCGCTGATACCTGCTACAGCATGGATGAGCCTTGAGGACATAATGGAAGTAACAGAATCCAATCACAGGGGACTGAGTGTTCCGTGATTCCATTTACAGGAAAAGGTCCAGAAGACGGATCCATGCAGACAAAAGGTAGACTAGTGGTTGCTTGGAACTGGGGCGAGGGGCAGTGGGAGGGGTAGGGATTTCTTTTTGAGTTGAAGACCACTGATTAATGGTGATTGTGGCAGAAGTCTGTGACTATGCTGAGAGACATTAATTTGCACGGTAGCGAATTGTGCAAATGCAAATTGCACACAATAAAACTGTTACGAGTACAGACAGTGCCCAGGGCCGGGGCGGTCTGAGGATGGTATCCCCCGAGTGGCCTGGCTGCCCATCACTTGCTTTTTCACTTGCATGTTTCGTGGAGAGTGAGTCCTGCCACTTTGTGATGGTTGATTATTTTTACACAGACAGTCTCTGTGTTTGTGGACCCATATTTTAGACTAGCAGACAGGAAATCTTGACACTGACATACAAAGAGTTGTCAGGATGACAAATCAAGGGGGAGTGTGTTCGGGGGACACAAGAAGGGGAGCACGTTTGGGGCCTGGTTGACGGGTGAGGAGGCTCACAGGGACCCACAGGGGTCCAGCAGCCCCAGGCCAGCTCTGGCCCTGGGTCGTGTTCCTGCCACACCCTCTGCCCCCCACTGCAGGATGCCCCCCACTGCTCAGCTTCCTGCCCCTGCCCTTCTGATGTTGCCGGAGACGTGTGTGCAAGGCAAGTGAGGGATGTTTCAAGACTGAAGTCCTGAATCAAAGGGTCTTAGGCCACAGTGCAGGCCCAGAGTTCAAGCTGGAGGTCCAGTCTTGCACAGATACTGTGGACTCCATGGTGCTGCCTCCACCACTAAAGACATGTCTCATGGCAAAGGAAATTAGCGCCGTGGCTGGCGTGCCCTGGCCTTAGAGAAGGGCATTGTGGTCAGCGTGGCTTGTGGTCCTGCCCGTGGAGGGCCTGGGACCAGGTGTAAACGCAGGACTTCAGGACGACTCTGCCCCATCCCAAGATACACAGAATTCTCCAGGGCTTGGTCCGCACACTGGGCACAGACAGACAGACGGAAGGTCAGACACAGACAGAGCCCACAGTCCTGAGTCTGTTCTGCTCACAGAGGAAGCAGATTCCCAGAGCACAAAAGGGCCAGCTTGAAATTCGATCCGTGTTCTGAGCCACTGGCCAGCGTGAGAACATCACATGTTTGCTGCTTTTTCAAAAGAAGGGAAACAAGAGAGAAATCAGGAGCCTGGAGGGCTGAACCGTCCGTAGCAAGTGCGCCCCTGGCCCCAGGGCCCTGTGTGTTCTCACCAGGTGCCCGCACCCCGAGAGGCGGACCAGGGACCCTGGGGTCATTCTGAGGGTTTCAAGATAACAAAGAGTGTCCACACGGCCGTCAAAGGCTAATTCACCAGGCCAGCGCCACTGGCAGCAGAGAAATAAAACCCTCTGCGGATTTCCTCCACGACCAAAAGAATGTAAATGAAGAGTCTTCATAAATATGAAGACAGAGAAGAAGATGAAGATGAAAGGGAGGAGGAGGAAGAAGACAGAGGAGGAGAGAGAGAGGAGGAGGTACTGGTGGCAAAGAGCAGAACCGCAGGAGGGTCGGACACAGCATTAAAAGATAACAGAATGAAAGACAACCACCCCAAAGCTTAAGTGTGATGCTGGGATGGACCGTCTCATTTTCTCCCTTCCTTTTGGCGGTTTCTCAGCCCGCTGTAGATTGAAGAAAATAGGAATAAGCATCTTTTGACCACAAACAGATGTGCTTGATAAAGAAAATGTCAGCAAAAATACTAAAGCAGTGTGTCACAGCAGCTTTCTGACAGATAGAGGGAAAAGGTGAAAAATGTTCTATCATGTCCGACAAGGTGTTCTTTTTGAGATTTAAAGATCACTGTGCAACTTTAAACATGTTTGTCACTTTGCCTGTGACTGGAGCGATCGGGAGCTTCACAAGAACTTTATCAGCCCGGCCGAGGATGGGGAGGGGGGAGGGTTTGGGGGGAAGGCAGCCGGGGCCCATTTATCTCGGCTCGCTTCCCTTCAAAGCCAACAAATAAATTACAGTGTACATTTGATACAAATTGATTTCTTAACTCAAATAACAATGTTGTCCTCCCGGTCGGGCCATGTGTCACTCATTCGTGAGCCTGAGTGAAAGCCTCCATCTGCGGGGGTGATAGAAATAGGCCTGACACGGCGCGGGAAGGATGCTAATCACCGGGGCGCCGGCCTTTGTGCGCCCCGCGATAAGGGGAGCGGCCGCCCCCATCACGCGCGAGCCCGCGCGGTCCATCAGCGTTTGTTCCGCAGCCGCCGGGCCCCGGGAGCTGCCAGCCTATTTCATGGAGGAAAATAAGATCCGGCCACGAGGGCCGGGCCGGGGAGCCCGCGTGAAAGCAGACCCACCAAGCATCCCGGGCTGATCTTTATCAGCCGCTGGAGAAATGACATATTGGCAGGGGCTGGGAATGGCTCGCCGCTGAGCAGGGTAATAGGCTGGGAGGTGGGCCACCCGCTAATTGGATTTGCCCTGCCTTGATAAACAGGGGCTGCCCGCTGCCAGAGACGCAGACGCCGGGTGGCTTTTTCTTTGTTTCAGTGGGAGCCAGGAGAGGAAACAGGCTGCCCCTTTTGAAGCCGAGGTGTCCTCCTCAAATTCCATCCACAGGGGTCGGGGTGAGAGGGGGTGTCACCCTTCGCAGGCGCAGGGGGTTGGGTTCTGCTTCTCATCGGAGCCTGTTTAACCTGAGCGACCCCTGGCAGGAGGCGCACGGCAACACCCCAGAGGCCGGGAGCCAGCGAGGCGGGGAGGGGCCGGGCGCGGGCTGGCTCTCTCCGGACTCCGCGTCTCTGGGACAGGGCTCTCCACGGCAGTGTCCTCCTGACGCTGCTAGCGGAGCAATCCCTTTTTCCTGCTAAAGAGAAGGCCACACAAACGTTGCCTTGAATGGACGGGAGGCCGAGGAGGGGCGTTGTGCTTCTTTTTTTTTTTAATTGGAGTATAGTTGCTTCTCCAGTGGTTCAGACGCTAAAAAATCTGTCTGCAGTGCAGGAGACCTGGGTTCGAGCTCTGGATCGGGAAGATCCCCTGGAGGAGGGCATGGCAACCCACTCCAGTATTCTTGCCTGGAGAGTCCCACGGGCAGAGGAGCCTGGCGGGCTACAGTCCGTGGGGTCACAGAGAGTCAGCTGTGACTAAGAGACTAACACACGCTTCCCGTTAGAGCTGCGGTGTCATGTTGTGCTGGTTTTCTCTATACAGCAGCGTGGTCACGCACACACACATGTATGTCCCCTCCTTTTTTGATTCCCATTTAGGTCACCCTTCAGCCCTGAGCAGAGTTCCCTGTGCTATGCAGTGGTTCTCATTGCATGCTGAGTTGCTTCCGACGTGTCCAACTCTTTGTGACCCCATGGGCTGTAGCCCACCAGGCTCCCCTGTCCATGGAATTCTCCAGGCGAGAATACTGGAGTGGGTTGCCATGCCCTCCTCCAGGGGATCTTCCCGACCCAGGGATCGAACCTCTGTCTCCTGTGGCTCTGGCACGGCAGGCAGATTCTTCGCCACTGAGCCACCAGGGAGGCCCAGGTTCTCATTAGTTGTCTATTTTATACATAGCATATACGTCAATCCCAATCTCCTAATTTATCCTGCCCACCCTCCCGCCCCTAGTGT
>SJYG01000068.1:3740203-3805522 GCA_006410535.1 Litocranius walleri
CCTAGTGTCCAGACGTTTGCCCTCTATGCCTGTGTGTCTATTTCTCCTTTGCGAATAGATTCATCTATGCCACTTTTCTTGTATGCTAGCCACATATGAGTGACGTTACGCCACATTTGTTTTTCTCTTTCTCACTTCACTCTGTGTGATCATCTCTAGGTCCATCCACATCTCTGCAAATGATACAATTTCATTCCTTTTCATGGCTGAGTAATATTCCATTGTCAGTGAGAATTCCAATATCACTGAAATTTTATCCAGTATTTATCATTTCAGTCACATTTAGCATATTGGAATTGAGTGATGAGTTTTAATTTTTTTTTTTTTTACTTTGTGTAAGCTATTTAAATTGTTTTACAAAACATCTTCACCATTCAGAATCTCTAGGTTAGCAATTTAGCCCATGCTCTCTTTGGTTCTAATACTATACTATCCCCAGAAGAGAAAGAGTCCAGGTGACATATAATTTCTCCAACATCTCTGTCTAGGGACCTTGAAAACACCCTGCATTATAGACAATCAGTTGAGTTCAGTTGCTTGGTCATGTCCAACTCCCTGTGACCCCATGGACTGCAGCACACTAGGCCTCCCTGTCCATCACCAACTCCCAGAGTTTACTCAAACTCCTGTCCATGGCGTCAGTGATGCCCTCCAAGCATCTCATCCTCTGTTGTCCCTTTCTCCTGTTCTCAGTCTTCCCCAGCATCAGGGTCTTTTCCAGTGGATCATCCTATCACATCAGGTGGCCAAAGTACTGGAGTTTCAGCTTCAGCATCAGTCCTTCCAGTGAATATTCATAGCACTGATTACAATGTTCAGCTTAGACAGTGAACACAAAACGGAACACAGTTTGGTCAGAGTTTCACAGTGAGCCTCACTGGAGAATGTGGATTATTAAAATCACGTGCATTGTCTATTTTTTTGCTGCATAGCAATAGTCATCCACAGAAGGTTGTGATCGCAGCACTGGATCAGATTTCAGAGGAAAAGAAAAGAGATAAGTATTTGCTATCCAAGGGCTTGTTGTCGGAGTGATTTTGATGGATCCTGTTTGGAAATCTGGGGGGCCTCCCCCCACACCTCTTGGATGAGTCTGTGTCAGTTGTGAGACACACGTATCAGGTTGGGGGAAAACTCACCCCCGTTTCCTGTAGAGTTGACTTACAGATACTCTCTGGAGCCCCAGGGCTGCAAGTCATTACATCTCTTCCATCTCGCATCGTCCACAATGTAGGGTCATAGTCAGGGTGATGGATGAGAGCTGGCCGTCACCTGCCACCACCCACCTCCACATGCTGGAGGCAGCAGGGGGCTGAGTGGGGCCGGGGTCCCACGTCCATCAGGCCACTCTCCAGAACACGAGTCAGATCCTGAGTCACTCAGCTTCTAGGGGAAGAGTTGGGATGCAAGGAGGGCTCGGCTCTGAGCAGCTTCTCTGGGAAGTGGTGGGGAAGCCGGGACTGAGTACGCCTGCAAAGCACACACATCCCAGGATGTCTACACGGGATCACCCACCTCTAGGACCGGCAGTGGCCTATATGGCTAATGGAGTTCCAGATTTCACAGCCTCCTTCAGGTTTTGCAAACTTACGTGTTTCACAGATCATGCTTTTGGCCTTTTGAGATAATGACTCCATCAATTAATTATCCAGAAACATTCATTCACTTCCGCTTCGTGTCTCAGGGTATATCAGTGAGCAGTCAGAGGTCTCCTGGCTGGAGAAACTTAGGTCACAGCTCAAGAAGACCACTGACATCGACTATGAACTCAGCACAAATGCAAGCAGCACAGCCTGTGGTTAGTTTCTGAGTGCCATGTGCTAACATAATCGGGGCTGGGTCAGGACGATGGGGAGCTTGGGATTGCTGTGCCCTTTCACGTAGGGTGGTCAGGGTGAGGCAGCCCTTCTGAGAGGGGACCCTGGCCTGGAAATTGGGAGGTGTGTGCTGGCTGGGAGCGCAGTGATGGAGTAAGAGGCAGGAGAATGTGCTGGCGGGCAAACAGGGGACCGCTCTTCCGGCCCTAGGAGGATGGGTCCAGAGATAAAGCAGATAAGACATGGCCAAGAGCCCAGGGCGTTCCACTTTCAGTGGCGTGGGAGCCAGGGGAAGCTTCCTGGAAGAGGAATGATGCCTTCTTACACTTCAGGAGCTCCTCCAGCTGCTAGGTTGAAAGTGGCCTGGAAGGGTGAGGCTGGAGGCAAGGATGCCTGTGGGAGGCTTTCATGCGAGGAGGAGCCCCCGTGTCTTCAGTCCTGAGCACAGCAGCGTGAAGGAAGAGTGGTGGTTTCATTTGAGAGCAGTGAGGGGAAAGTTCAGCTGAACCACTGGATGAGGGCAAGAAAGCCACAGAGCCGTCTGGACCTTTGGCTGAGGGTGCACAGGCTGGAGGGACTGAGAAGGGAAAACCATCAAGAGACAGGGATGGGTTTGACTTTCCAGATGTGGAAACGAAGTGTAGGCTCAGAGAGGTTGTGCAAGTTACTCAGGATCACACAGCAAGGCATCAAATGCAAGCAGAGGCTGCACAAGCACTCTGCCTCCTGGAGACACAGGCCCAAGACTGACCCTAAAGGCCCTGTTCCCTCCTGCTGGGCAGACCTTCTGCTTGCTGTGCTGTATGTACTTACCAGGGTCAAAGCAAGCAGTACAGCATTGCTTTGAGGCTAATGAGTTTTTATATACAAAACAAACCTTGGTGGAAACCCAGTATGTGTGTGTGTGTGTGTGTGTGAGAGAGAGAGAGAGCATTTGTCTAATTACCTACTAGAGACATTTTGTCCCCAAAGCAATCACGATGCTGGGTATTCTGCTTCTTCCTGGGGTCTGCTGCAGAAATGGAAAATATTAAATCAAGTCTTTGCTCTCTGGGAAAAAAAAAAAGAAAGTCTGCTGAGTAAAAGGCGACATTATAAAAAGTGTTCTGCAGCAGAGAAGAGCACGTTCCGTCAGGATAAATAAAGAAAAGAAAACAATTTAAACCAAACTTTGCTTCAAATTAAAATGCAGGTTTATTTTTAAAGGAAGAAAAATCACCCCTCACTCCAAGTGTGTGTCTGGGACCCAAACCTCTGATAGAAAGTTGGCTCTGCCTTGAAATATTTTGTGTATAATGATTTCTTCCTTGAGCATTTTGAGAGTTTTATTATCTTTGGATATGTATCAACACATTGTAACTGCAAAAGGGAGCAGTCTGTGGATACCAGAGAGGATGTTCAGGAGCGTAATTACAGCATCAGCGCCAACCAGCCCATCCTTCCCTTTGAATTACACTCAGTTCAGTGTGCCCAGGCTTTCTGCGCATTTTCTGAAACCTGCCTCAGTCTGCCCAGGCTGCCATAAAACAGTGTCTTTGAATGAGTAGCTTAAGTAACAGAGGAGAGTTTTCACGCAATTCTGGAGGCAGGAAATCCAAGATCAAGGTCTAACAGCTTTGATTCTTGGTGAGAGAGGACTCTCATCTAGACTTGAAGCCAGCCGCCTTTTCACTGCGTCTTCATATGTTGGAGAGGGCCAGCGAGACGGAGATAAAGAAGAGCGAGACGGAGGTCGTGATCAGTATGGGAGCTGGGGAAGGGGTTTGCCATGTGGCTCAGTGGTAAAGATCCACCTGCCAATGCTGGAGACGTAGGAGATGTGGGTTTGATCCCTGGGTCAGAAAGATCGCCTGGAGGAGGAAATGGCAAATCCATTCCGGTATTCTTGCCTGGAGAATCCCACAGACAGAGGAGCCTGGCGGGCTGCGGTCCATGGGGTCACGAAGAGTCGGCCACGACTGATCCCCTGGGCATGCGTGCATAAGGCAGAGAAGAAGAGAGAGTCCTTGGTGTCTCTTTCTGTAAAGACTCTAATCCTGTTGCGTCAGGGTCCCCGCTTATGATCTCATTAACTTTCATTACATTTTTACTGCAATGCAGTCACCATGGGGATTAAGGTCTCCACATGTTTTGTGGGGATGCACTTCAGTTCCTAACAGGGTATTGTGATGGTTATGGGATGCGTGTGTCCATAGGTGAAGGCTGGGGCCATTTTCAGTTGGGATATTGCTTCCGGAGAAAATCACTTGGAAAAGTATAATCTGCACACGATTTCATGATGGGACCTAAGCCATTCGGCACACGAGGAGATAGCCATGGGACCTCTGCAACTTGCATGCGGGTCGTTGTCATTAAAGAGCTCTTGGCTTGTAGGTAGCACAAGTTCAGAGACTTATCACGCCCTCAAGCTGCTGACCAAATATACCTAAATCCCCCTTGGGGATCAGCCACGTTGGTCTTGGCCTCCTCAGCCCTCCTCAGACCGTGACAGCCGTAACTCATGGACGTTTTGGTTTTCTTTGGATAATCTAGTCCCTGTCATCTGTCACTGTAACAGATTTTCCATACATTGCTTGTTTGTTTCCGTCTTTGCCACTATTTCAACTAAACCTGTTTTGGCAATACTGAATCCAGATTTCTAGGAGTAGCCTCTATGATGAGATTTCTGAGGTGGAAGACCTTACTAACCACAATACAAATGTTGTGCTTTCAAAGCTCTGTCCAGTTTTGCAAAGGCTTTCACAAATGCTTTCCAAGTGTATTTCTGCCTTCACCCCCATTGGCGGGGGGTGCTCTGTGTTTTCTTTTCCCAGTGGGGGGAGGGTGACCAGGATGGGGGATTTTGGAAGAAGCTGTCAGGAACAGGGGTGCAGCCTGGGCCTGGGATCGTAAAAAAGTAGAAACTGTCATTTTGGATGAAAAACAGCCTTTTATTCCCAGGTGGCATTTGAGATCTATTTCCAGCACCTTGTGTTTTCAAAATACGCACAAATGACATTTTTTTTTAAAGGACCAACATAAAGAATGTTTTATTTTTGCTCTTTAAAAAATCGTTGTCATTACTGGTTTCCTACGAACGCAGTGTGTTTGCCATCGTGCAAGATGATTCAAACCCATAGAAGAGATTTCTCTGAGATCGATTTGTGATCATACAGGCTCAGTGGTTAGAATGAAGCAATATATAAGTTGTCAGTCAGCACACTGGGGTTTATCCTGTGAGGGAGAGTCTTTATTTTCTCCCCTTGAAAAAGGACACACGTGCTATAGTGATATTCTGGGTCAAACGATTAAAATGGTTTTGTTTAAAATGTATGAAGGATGAGTGGTCTGGCCAGGTGACATTCTGACCCCTGATGCTGCCAAATCTTGTCTCCGTTTCAGTAAAATCAAGTCACCAGGGTGAAGGCAGAGCCGCTTCCTGTTCTCAGCACAGTGGATGCCAGAGGGCAGCTGTCCACTCAGCCCAGCCGAGGACACAGCCCGTGTTGGGGGCTGATCAACATCCACCTGGATCACTTATCATCTCCTGAGACTGAAAGTGTGGGATTAGCACATGCACATTATTCTCTGCAAAACAGGTAACTAACAAGGACTTACTGTACAGCACAGGGAACTATTAACACAGTCCTTATTTTGGAATAGGTCTTCCCAGGTGACTCAGTGGTAAAGAATTTGCCTGCCAAGCAGGACACACAGGTTCAATCCTTGGGTCAGGAAGAACCCCTGGAGGAGGAAATAGCAACCCACTCTATTCTTGCCTGGGAAATCCCGTGGACAGAGGAGCCTGGAGGGCTCCGGTCTATGGGGTCACAAAAGAGCTGAGCACAACTTAGGGACTGAACAACAACAACAACCAACTGATAAGGGAAAAATCTGAAAAAAATGGAGAAAGGCAGATATGGATGAATCACTGTCACTGCACCCTGAGCTAACACACCGCTGTTAATATCCTTCTATAAAAATTTAGAAAAAAGCTAAACAAATCTAAAAGGGAAAAAATAATTAAAAAGCAGAGCACAGGCTCCTGTCCAGTCCTGGACTGAGAATAACCAGCAGGGTGTCTTTCCCAGGACTGCCATCTCCCGAAGCAGGTGGAACATTCAGACGTGGGGGAACATCTTCCTGAGGCCAGGACAAAGATGCATGAGAAGGATGCAGCCCACAGTTGTCCTGGGGACCATGGGGGCATGGACCGTCTGCACTGCAGAATTTGCAGAGAGTTTCCTTGCCACTTGTCCCTGCAGCCCCGAGATGTTGACCTTCTGTGGCAGGTGGGTGATTGGCCTGGTGGCTTAGACTCCACGCTAAGTGCTCCCCTCCCTCCTGCAGAGCTGCCTGCTTCATGGGATAGCATCTCCATCACAGGGATGTTGGGTCCATGTATACAGATGCAAGGCTGGGCTTGCCCACCAGCTCAGCTAGAGGCCAGTGGAAGGCACGCTCTCTTAAATGCATGATGGTGACCAAGCCAGTGTCGTGCCAGGTTCATAAAAGCCCACCTGTCCTTAAACAATTGACCTAAAGATGCAGAAACACTAGTGTCAGAGGCAGGACCTGTGGGACTGGCAGGCTGCGCTCTCTCAGGAAAAGTGTCCAGACGTGGTGGAGTTCACCGAAGTACAAGGATCCAGTCCCAGCTCAGCAATGCAGCTCACAAACCCTTTATGGGCAGCCCTCACCTTTTCCCTTCTGGCTCAGCTGGTAAAGAATCCACCAGAAATGTGGGAGACCTGGGTTCGATCCCTGGGTTGGGAAGGTCTCCTGGAGAAGGGAAAGTCTGCCCATTCCAGGATTCTGGCCTGGAGAATTCCATGGGGTGTACAGTCCATGGGGTCGCAGAGTCAGACACAACTGAGCAACCTTCACTTTACTTCCCCTCTTCACCCTTCCATAGGTCAATCACAAAGAGCTCCAGAGGTGTCTGACTCTGCGATCCTATGGACTGTGTGTGTGTGAGTCGCTCAGTCATGTCCAGTTCTTTGACAGTCTCCTCTGTCCATGGGATTCTCCAGGGAAGAATGCTGGAGTGGTTTGCCGTTTCCTCCTCCAGGGGATCTTCCTGACCCAGGGGTGGAACCTGAGTCTCTTGCGTCTCCTGCTCTGGCAGGCAGATTACCACTGTGCCACCTGACAAAGTTTGCTATTTGTCAATTGCTAACAGGCAGTTGCTTTAATTATTTTTTCTCAAAATTGGATTCTTTTCCTAAATCTAATTAAGATTTTGTTCTCCCTTGTATCTTTGAAACTACTCTGCCATGCCTCATTTCACAGCTCTTGGAGGCGTGTGTGTGTGTGCGCACACACATGCGTGTGTTCACGTGCCCATGTGTGTGCTGGAGACGGGGAAAGTGAGGTGAGTAACTTAAGCCTAAAGTATCTAAGAAGGCTCATCTTCCAGACAGAAGAAATGCATCTGCCATCCAAGTGCTCCCTTGGTTGGAGACGACTTCGTGCTGATTCACGGCGTGCAGAAGACCTCAGGTGACAGTCTCGGGCAGCCCGCTGGCAGTCCTCATCAGCACAGCCAGGCTGTCCCCTGGCATTAGTAACTTATGGGGAAGTGGGACTGGGGCACCCAGGAGCTGGGGGACTCCTGCAGAGTGGAGGGCTGGGGGCAGTGAGGTGTCCCAGGAGGCAGCCTGGGAGTAGACAGGGATGCGTTATTCCAAATGCGGTCACTGTCTACATCAACACAGCATCACTGTGCCCTCTTATAGAAGTGTGAAGTGACGGAAAGAATGCCCCTGGTTCCTGGCACAGAGCTCCTCCAACCCTAGGGGTTTCCTAAGGGGTAGGACTGTCTTCTGCTCTGTTGAGGTGACTTTGGCTTGGCTTCTAGATGGGTGCTGGTGGTCAAAAGGAAGGACCCACTGTTGAAAGCTTGGAATTTCCAGCTCTGCTCTATCCGGAAGAGGAGCCGGAAGTGGAGGGAACAGTGGACCCTGTCTCCAGTGAGGAAATCTCCCCCCAAAGCCCACAGTACGGGGCTCTCTGAGCTCCCAGGTGGGTGAGCATAGCCGCATGCCCAGTGGGGCTGGAAGTGGAGGGAGGAGTGGACCATGCCTCCAAGAGTAAACCTCCCCCTAAATCCCCTAGGACAGGCTCTCTGAGCTCCCAGGTGAGTGAGCACAGCCACATAACCCAGAGGGGCTAGAAGTAAAGGGAACAGTGGACCACATCTCCAATGAGGAAAACTCCCTCCAGATCCCATAGGACAGCCTCTCTGAGCTCCCGAGTGGAAGAGCAGAGCCGCACACTCAACAGGGCTGCACCCCAGCTCACGGGCACGGAAGCCCCGGCTCTCGGGACCCCCGGACCTGGCCGCGCATCTCTTCCCCTGAATGCTCCCCTGTGTGCTTTATCCTGTCCTTTACTAATGCAGTGAACTGAGCTCGCTGAGCTGCTCTGGCAAATTAACTGACCCTGAGAAGGGGTGGCGAGACCTCCGATTTGTAGTTGGGGCAATCTAGGCACACACTACCTGCCACTGGCATCTGACAAGGGGGGTGATCTCATGGGACTGAGCCCCTCACCTGTGGGATCTGACGCCGTCTCCAGGTAGACAGTGTCGGAACTGAGGCTGCAGGGCCCCAGCTGGTGTCCCAGGACTGCTTGGTGTGGGGAAAATCTTAAGTATCTGATGTTAGAAGCGTTTTGAATTTTGACTATGGCTTGAGGGTATAGGAGACACAGGAAAGAAGACTTCAAACTGTGGGGCTGGAGGAGACTCCTGAGAGCCCCTTGGAGTGCAGAGAGGTCCGACCAGTCAACCTTAAAGGAAACCATTGGAAGGACTGATGCTGAAGCTTCAAGGACTGATGCTGAAGCTGAAGCTTCAGTACTTTGGCCACCTGATGCGAAGAACTGACTCATTGGAAAAGACCCTGATGCTGGGAAAGACTGAGGGCAAGAGGAGAAGGGGCAACAGAGGTTGAGATGGTTGGATGGCATCACTGAGTCAATGGGCGTGAGTTTGAGCAAGCTTCCGGAGACAGTGAAAGACAAGGAAGCCTGGAGTGCTGCAGTCCATGGCGTTGCAAAGAATCAGACATGACTGAGCAACTGAGCAATAGCAATGCAGTAATGTATGAAGTACGTTATGCCAACCATTCATGAAGAAAAAGAGTATTTTAAATAGTCTTTCATGCAAATGCACCCACTCCCTGCCGTTTCTGCCCATCCTGGTGTCGGCCAGAGATGCAGAGCAAATATCCTGCCTTTTCCTGCCAGCGCATTCTTCCTGATGGTGCTTCTCAGAGAATGTTAATTAGGGGAAAATGCCAGAGATGTCCCCAAGAGATAAACGCCCACGCTTCTTTTTCTCCATTGTTTTCTCAGGACTTGAGATTCCGTGACGCTCTTTGAAAAGCATGATACCTTTTTTTGTTGAAAAGTTTTCTTTTCTCAACTTTCTGAAGGAGGGAAAAAAAAAATCAAGCGCACCCTCTCAGATTGGCCCCGTGTTTTCAGGCCAAACAAACAGGGTGCTTTCTCTCCCCCAGTGAGGTTCATCTGCAGCTGTCTCAGCGGGCAGGCTCTGGCCAAGAGAAACAAGGTGCGTTCTCCAAGAAATAAAATCAGTTATCTCTATTTGCTACATATACAATATTTTACGCATTAAGGACACCATTAATATAAACAAACACTCAGCATTGTGCAGTATTTTATTAAATTCACTTATCTTGCCCTTTCTCTTTATTATTACATTACAGAATAAAAAGCACTACTAACATATCTTGTGTCAGATAATTGCATTTCTTTTCTTTGTTTTTTTTTCTTCCTCCTCTCAGAAATATAGTTCACTCAGACAATATCCAAAAAAGATAATTCATATTCAGATTCAACTAAAATTAATCGAGTACTTATCATGTACCAGAGACAGCACTGGCAACATTTATATACCTTACTTCATTAATGAGGAAATTATTATCAAACCTGGTTTTGCACCAAAGCGCAGAGCTCTAGGGCAGCTTCCTTTCCAGGACATCAGAGATAAGAGAGTCTAACTCCAAAATAAGGATATTGTCTGCACCCAATGCGTCTCCGTCACAAATCTGGGGAGGAGAGTTGGAAATTTGAAAAACTATGGGGGAAATAGCACTACTTACAACTCAATATGCAACCCAGTGAAAAATTTAGACAGTGCTCGAGTTAACATTTCTCTGTTGTCGCTGTTGTTTGGTCACTAAGCTGTGTCTGACTCTTTGTGACCCCATGGACTACAGCGTCCCTAACGTTTCCCTAATATATGCCAGGCTTCCCTAATATTTCTCTAAATATATATAAATGGCCAATAAATACATGACAAGACTCTCAACATTAGGGAACAGAAAAGCATCATGAGATAAGGGGCAACAGAGGTTGAGATGGTTGGATGGCATCACTGAGTCAATGGGCGTGAGTTTGAGCAAGCTTCCGGAGACAGTGAAAGACAAGGAAGCCTGGAGTGCTGCAGTCCATGGCGTTGCAAAGAATCAGACATGACTGAGCAACTGAGCAATAGCAATGCAGTAATGTATGAAGTACGTTATGCCAACCATTCATGAAGAAAAAGAGTATTTTAAATAGTCTTTCATGCAAATGCACCCACTCCCTGCCGTTTCTGCCCATCCTGGTGTCGGCCAGAGATGCAGAGCAAATATCCTGCCTTTTCCTGCCAGCGCATTCTTCCTGATGGTGCTTCTCAGAGAATGTTAATTAGGGGAAAATGCCAGAGATGTCCCCAAGAGATAAACGCCCACGCTTCTTTTTCTCCATTGTTTTCTCAGGACTTGAGATTCCGTGACGCTCTTTGAAAAGCATGATACCTTTTTTTGTTGAAAAGTTTTCTTTTCTCAACTTTCTGAAGGAGGGAAAAAAAAAATCAAGCGCACCCTCTCAGATTGGCCCCGTGTTTTCAGGCCAAACAAACAGGGTGCTTTCTCTCCCCCAGTGAGGTTCATCTGCAGCTGTCTCAGCGGGCAGGCTCTGGCCAAGAGAAACAAGGTGCGTTCTCCAAGAAATAAAATCAGTTATCTCTATTTGCTACATATACAATATTTTACGCATTAAGGACACCATTAATATAAACAAACACTCAGCATTGTGCAGTATTTTATTAAATTCACTTATCTTGCCCTTTCTCTTTATTATTACATTACAGAATAAAAAGCACTACTAACATATCTTGTGTCAGATAATTGCATTTCTTTTCTTTGTTTTTTTTTCTTCCTCCTCTCAGAAATATAGTTCACTCAGACAATATCCAAAAAAGATAATTCATATTCAGATTCAACTAAAATTAATCGAGTACTTATCATGTACCAGAGACAGCACTGGCAACATTTATATACCTTACTTCATTAATGAGGAAATTATTATCAAACCTGGTTTTGCACCAAAGCGCAGAGCTCTAGGGCAGCTTCCTTTCCAGGACATCAGAGATAAGAGAGTCTAACTCCAAAATAAGGATATTGTCTGCACCCAATGCGTCTCCGTCACAAATCTGGGGAGGAGAGTTGGAAATTTGAAAAACTATGGGGGAAATAGCACTACTTACAACTCAATATGCAACCCAGTGAAAAATTTAGACAGTGCTCGAGTTAACATTTCTCTGTTGTCGCTGTTGTTTGGTCACTAAGCTGTGTCTGACTCTTTGTGACCCCATGGACTACAGCGTCCCTAACGTTTCCCTAATATATGCCAGGCTTCCCTAATATTTCTCTAAATATATATAAATGGCCAATAAATACATGACAAGACTCTCAACATTAGGGAACAGAAAAGCATCATGAGATATCACTTTATGTCCATTAAGATGGCTATTATTTAACAAAGAAAATAAGCGTTAGTGAGGACGTGGAGAAATTGGAACCCTTTACGTGGCGCTTAGGGTTGTAAAACGTTGTGGCCACTGTAGGAAACGTGTAGGTAGTTCATCAGAAAATTAACTTAGAATTACCACACGATCCTGCCACTTCACTCCTGGATATATATGCAGAAGCACCGAAACCAGGAACACGGACAGATGTTTGTGCACACGCGTTCATGGTGCCATGGTTCACGGTACCCAGAAGGCAGAAGCAAGTGAGTGTGCGTCAGCGGACGGTGGACACTCACAGTGCGCTTCCTGCTTAGAGCAGAATATTACTCAGTCTTGAAAAGGAAAGAGTCTGACACGCTTCGTAGCTTGCATGCACCTTGAGGACATTAGGTCGTGTGAAAAAAGCGGGTCATGAAAACAAATTTATTTTCCCACTTGTACGAGATCCCACAATATCAAAATCCATGGAAGCAGAAAATAGAATGGTGGTCGTCCAGGGCCGAGGGAGGGGAACAGGGGAAGATGTTACTTAGTGGGAACAGAGTTTTAGTTTGGGAAGATGAAAAAGCTCTGGAGTGGGATGGTGATGATGGTTGTACAACAAGGTGATTGTATTTAAAGCCACAAAACCGTATGCGTAAAAATGGATATAATGGTAGATTGTACATACTACGTATTTTACCAGAATAAACAAAATATATTATTGCTCATGTAACAACTACCACCGCCTAAGTCAAGGGGGAAAGCCCAGATTAGAAAGCATAGTCTAATATAGAAAGATGGGAAACAGGCATCGCGCAGATTTACAGATCTCCTGGAAACCAAGGCGGGAAATGAAACTGTGAGTTATTTAGTTGTCTATTTAAGTGACAGCTTAAATGGTGTGAGTAAGCACTAATGATGCGAGGTATGGAGATTTTAACGGCAGCAAATGCTAATCTGCCCTCAGGGGAGCCGGCCCATCTCCTCCATCATAACCAGGTAATGGGCCGCCTCTCCCACGGGCCTGCGTCCCGCGCTCTCTTCCTGTCGGAAGCGTGGCTCTGCTGCAGACCTTTCTCACTCCTCCTCACTCTCCCGGCTGGGGGCTCCCTCCTCTGCACAGGAAGTCCCTAGTGTGCAGGTGCCCTGGTGGCATGAAGGTGGCAGACCCCCGCTCTCCCTAGACTGAGTTATGGGGCCCTGTCACCAAGGCCAGGGCGACGAGGCCACCCTGCTGGACGCTGATCTGAAAGCATGACCTCGATGCCCAGCAAACGCAGGAGGAGCCGGCTGGCCACATGACGCTTGAAGCAGACGATGGGCCACGTCCAGCTGCCTGGTCCCCGCCCGCTTCCCCTCATCACATGCGGTCCAGGGAGGGGCGGAGGGGACCGTCTCAGCTGAGCTGTGGCTGCAGCGCGCTGTCCTTTGTCCACCATGCGCCCAGGCCTCAAGGTGAAGCCTTCCCCTTAGACGCACCTCTCTCTCCCGTCAGATTCTAATAAATAAGCCCCTCTTCATCTCAGTTTCAGTTCTCCTCTCAAATGTTTGTGCAGAACAGATGGAGACTCATGCAAAAGGATGCGTGCCGTTAGCTTAGAGAAGAAAACTCCACTGCTCAAGAGAGGAAATAAAAGCTGTATTCTAGGTGGAATATTCAAAATTGCTGGGGCTGGGCAGAAACTCAGACAGCAGCAACAGGACCTCGAAGAGAGGGCAGGGCAGGCTGAATTTCCACAGGTCCAGGCTTCCCTGGTGGCTCAGATGGTAAAAAGTCCAGCAATCCGGGAGATGCAGGTTCATTCCCTGGGTCAGAAAGATGCCCTTCTAGAGAAGGGAATGGCAACCTACTCCAGTATTCTTGCCTGGAGAATTCCGGGGACAGAGGAGCCTGGCGAGGTACAGTCCTTGGGTCTGCAAAGAGTTGGACATGACTAAGCAAATAACACAACATGTAGGTCTTGTGTGAAGCATTTGGACTTGTAATTTACTGCGATTACAAGGAAATCCACTGGCTTACTGGTGCTCCTGCATGCACCCTCTCTCGCGTGCGCGCATGCACACACACACACACACACACACACACACACACACATCTGTAAGTGGTTAGGAACTCTCAGGTGTTTTTTCTTTTTTTTTCTTCTTTTTGGCTATAATCTTAGTTCCCTGACAAGGGTGAACCAGGAACCCTTGGCAATGAGACTCTCAACTCCTAACCACTGAACCATCAGGAAATTTCATCAGGCGCTTCTTGATTTCAGATGATACAACAATTTAGAGCCCAAGCGCTAGTATCTTTGGCCTCCTCAGGGTTACTCCGCTTGCATACTGTTATTTTAGGGAGAAAGTTGGCCTGCACTGCTGTCTCTGTCCCGCGCCTGAGAGCCTCCTGCAGGGGTGCCGCCTGTGTTGCACTGGGGCCTGCTGAGCACTGTGGAGCAGGGGGCCACGGTCCTCCGGGGCTCCCAACTGAGCCTGTCCTGCCGGCACCATCTGTCCCGCCTGAGCTGGGGTCAGACTGCCTCTCTAGCTTAGAAGCACACATTTTCTCTTTATCCTCACAAGCTATCAGCTCAGCATCCTCACATCACAAATAAGAGTATAAACCGGGCATGCAGATTATGCCCAGGAACCCTGAAGTGGGGCTTTCGAGCTTCCGGACGCCTGTGTGAGGCTCCCACGGCAAGGTGAGCCGGGGATGGCAGGGTGGACAGGTATGATGCTGAAAGTGGCCGGTGCCCAGGCTCCCCTGTCCCTCACCATCTCCTGGAGCCTGCTCAGACTCATGCCCATCCGTTCAATGGTGCCATCCAACCAGCTCATCCTCTGTTGCCCTCTTCTCCTGCCCTCAATCTTTCCCAACATCACGGTCTTTTAATTTGCTGGTCACCATATAATCCCTATTTCTGGTAAAGTGTATTTTAAAGACGATGAAATTGATATATCAATTTAAACACATAGTATGGCATTCAGTCTGGAATTTCCAGACGCATTAACCTTATCTTGGGCTAAATGGATGAAAAATAGAAGCTAGTACGTAAGACTGAAATATGATGACTCTCGTTCTCACTTTAGGGTTTGTGAGCACTGTTTTCCTGGCCGTTCTTCCCCGCTCACTGGATGTGAGCAGAGTTAGCAAAGCGAAAACCTGCATGCACTGGCAGCCAGGGAAAAGGAAGCGTGCCTTTAACAAGGAGCCCGATTCCCGTCCAGGAAAGAGGCTGAGACGGGAACAGCGGCCCCATCATGACCCCTCACCAGACGGTCTGTTCTCCGTGCAGCGGGCCTTCAAAGCCTGCAGTGCAGAGGTTTCTAGAGCATGCTCTATTTTACTCGAATCCCTGAACATTTCGAGAGCTTAGGTTCCATTCACATTAAGAACCCGCATCAACGCCCCTATTAGAAAGGCCGGGACCCAGAGCTCTGACAGCACCGGATGCTGGTGACGCTGCGGAGCAGCAGGAGCTGGCAGGGCTGGTGGGAAGGATGGTGCAGCCCTCTTGCAAGGCAGGCAGTGGTTTCTTACAAAATGAGACACTCTCGCTGTATGATCCAGCCATCTCACATCTTGGTATTGAACCGTGTGAGTGGATAACTTGTGTTCCCACAAAAACCCGCATGCGTGATGTTTATAGCAGCTTTACTCATAACTGTCAAAACTTGAAGGCAATTAAGATCACCTGGTGGCTCAGACGGTGAAGTGTCTGCCTACAGTGTGGGAGACCCGGGTTCAATCCCTGGGTTGGGAAGATCCCCTGGAGAAGGAAATGGCAACCTACTCCAGTATTCTTGCCTGGAGAATCCCATGGACGGAGGAGTCTGGCAGGCTACAGTCCATGGGGTCACAAAGAGTTGGACACGACCTCACTTTTCAGTAGGTGACCTGGATGCATGCGCCATGGCCCACCCAGACCGCAGAACATTATTCAGCACTAAAGGAAATGCTCCCCGAGCCGTTAGCCATTGGGAAGGAGCCTAAGACGCATGTTATTAGGCTGCTGTTTGGCCACTAAGTCCTGTTCGGCTCTTTGTGACCCCACGGACTGCAGCACGGCAGGCTTCCCTGTCCGTCACTAGACTGACAAACCCTGGGGGAGCCAGGATTTGCAAAGGCCCCACCGTGTGTCGGAGGGAGAGTAGTCTGTTGCTGTCGTTCGGTCGCTCAGTCCTGTCTGACTATTTTCTTCACCATGGACTACAGCCAGGCTTCCCTGTCCTTCACTGTCTCCCCAAGTTTGCTCAAGCTCATGTCCATTGAGTCGGTGATGCCATCCAGCCATCTCATCCTCTGGTGTCCCCTTCTCCTCCTGCCTTCAATCTTTCCCAGCATCAGGGTCTTTTCCAAAGAATTGGCTCTTCACATCAGGTGACCAAAGGATTGGAGCTTCAGCATCAGTCCTTCGAGTGAATATTCAGGACTGATCTCCTTTAGGATGGACTGGTTGGATCTCCTTGCAGTCCAAGGGACTCTCAAGAGTCTTCTCCAACACCACAGTTCAAAAGCATCAATTCTTCGGCGCTCAGTCTTCTTTGTGGTCCAACTCTCATGTCTGTATGTGACTACAGGAAAAACCATAGCTTTGACTATATGAGCCTTTGCAGGCAAAATGATGTCACTGCTTTCTAATACACTGCTTAGGTGTGTCATAGCTTTTCTTCTAAGCAGCAAGTGTCTTTTAATTTTAGGGCCACGGTCATTGTTCCCAGTAATTTTGGAGCCAAGAAAACAGAAACTCTGCCACTATTTCCATTTTCTCCCTATTTGCCAAAAAGTAATGGCACTGCGCGATACCATTTCCGTGACATTCTGAGGAGAGGAAAAGCTCAGGGGACAGAAGTCAGATCCGCTGCTGCCAGTGGGGCAGGGCTGGGCACAGGTGCTGCCTGGGACAGAAGGCCACACTGTGAGTCTGAGGGACGTGTGCTCTGCCACGACTGGGACAGTGTTGATGGTCACACAACCATGAGCATTTGTCCGGACACGAGGCTGGGGCTCCACGCTTCGAGAGGAGATTGTGATGTTGGTAGATGACCGCTCAATAGACCTGATTTTGAAATATTCAATTAAAAGACCCTTCCTTCCAGTTAGGGTTGACTTTTACCACTTCCCTCTGGCAAAAGACAAAGTGACGTCCTCTGCGCTAAGCTGACAGGGGCGGTGGGAGAGATGGTGCTGGGGTGGGGGTGACTTCTGGACCTGACCTGGCTCAGCTGAACTTGCCGGCGAGGTCAGCATGACAGCCGCCGGCGCCACCGTCTTGGGCTCCCAAGTGGTGGGGCCCGTGTGGCAGGGTGAGCAGGGAGCCCCAGCTGTCCTTGGAGCTGAAGGCCGGTGGCTGCTGGCTGGCGGGACTCCACGTGGATGCTGAGGGCCCTCAGCTGCGGCTCCAACGGGGACTGAGTGCCCTTCTCCCCATGGAGCTCTGCTTGCAGCTGGCCATGTGCCCCAGTGTTAGATTCTGTCCAAGTCCAAGGCTGCCTCTACTCATTCAACTCCTTCCCCAGCCTCTGTGTGCATTCCTTCTGAAGGTCAGTCTCCCCTGTGTGGGCTTCCCAGGCAGCACTGTGATAAAGAACCTGCCTGCCAGTGCAGGAGATGGGAGACATTTGGGTTTGATCCCTGGGTTGGAAAGATTCCCTGGAGGCCAGCATAGCAACCACTCCAGTATTCTTGCCTAGAGAATCCCATGGATAGAGGAGCCTGGAGGAATGTAGTCCGTGGGTGTACACAGTTGTTCTTGACTGAAGCAACTGAGCACATTTAGACCCTCGGAAGTGATTTTATTACAGAAGGTTAACCCTGTAGTACAGAGTCGGACACGACTGAAGCAACTCAGGAGGAGCAGCAGCAACCCTGTAACAAATAGCCTTTCCCTCTGTGTGACTGTTTCTAAGACCATACTGGAAGAGACCTTGGTGGTGTGTTTAAGATAATACTGAAGCTTCAAAATATTGCTTGTTGCATTTTTAAAACTCTAGAACTTACATACATTTCAGTAATTCCCACCTGTGTGAGATAAACTATTCTATTCCAGTGTGAAATACACTGTCACCTTTTAACTGAGTGACAATTTCATTTTCTCCCTCTCGAAGCCGTCTGTGGTTTATCCCATGACTGCCACCGTCCAGGTGCACACGCGTGTGCCCACACACACACACACACACTCACAAGCACACCTATGCACACAGCATTCTTCATTATCGCACCTATATCGTCTTTTTTGGATCATCAGACTCCTAATCTTACCGTCTGCGGCCCGAGTGAGTTACTGGAGAAGCCCTTTCAAGGAAAAGTCAGACTTTATTACCCTTCATCAATCAATGAAATGAGCTTTATTTTGCTCATGCTGTAAAAAGCGCAGGAAGGCGAGAGAAAGCTCCTTCAGCAGCATCTGCCGGGAGCCGCGCCGCGCGTCAGTGCAGAAACGGCATTTATGAGCCCACTCGTGTGAAGCTTGAGGAGGCCGGTTCATGAAATTGGCCGAGATTTGGATTAAATTTAAACCATTCTATGCTGCTCTACTTTTGATTAAGGCTGTGTGTGCAGTGAAAACCTCCCATTTGAATAGAACCTGAGTCTTTAAGAACTTTGTCCCCAAATCTAAATTGAGCTCTGAGCTTGATCTGGCCGTGAACAGTGGGTCGATTCACACTCAGCGTGAAAGCGCAGTTGGAGATAGCATGCCATCCTTTTCAATTTTAGCTTTGGACCCGAGTTTATAAAAATCAGGATCAACACAGAGGCCACTCACTCTAATTTACTTATTAAATTGTGAGACAAATTTGCTAAACTGATGATGCCAGTAAGGAACTGAAAAAAGTAAAGGAAGGGAAAAGTGAGAATCCCATGCGTGTCCCTCTACTCACTCATCCTGGAAAAAGAAAAGCTTAGCAGCTGACAAGTGGTCCCAGGAATGAGAACTGCTCTTTTTCATAAAAGGATCTTAGGATGCATTTGATCATAACACTTCACAAAAAAGAAACTGCTTTTGATCCAATTGTACCAACCTAGTCTTTTCCCTTTACATAAAATTTTACATTTCGGTCTGCCACTGTTCTTTTCCTCTGATTATCAGCAGATGTGAATGAACCATTCTAAGCCTCGGAGCTTATTTTAATATCTATAGAAGATTCTTGTCTTATTCTCTAGGAGCCACAGGATAAGAGATGAAGTTACACGGTTCATGGAAATTCTGGGAGAAAGCACCTGGAGAGGCTTGTCTGTAGCTCACTCACTGCTGAAGCCCTTGGCCCGGCATGCAGGGAATGGGAACTCCAGAGGATTTGGGGAGATGGTGTCCCCAAAACAGGAGCTGGATTCAGGCTGCTAGCTACAGGGACGATGAGAGAAGGTAAGAAAGTCTGCTTTCGAAAGCTGGCCAAACACTGCGGTTTATAACCTTTTTTCTATAAAGGTACGCTCACTTCATCTCTGGGCTTCCCAGGCAGAGCTCATAGTAAAGAACTTGCAGGCTGATGCAGGAGACATAGAGACGGGGATTCGATCCCTGGATTGGGAAAATGCCCTGGAGGAAGAAACGGCAACCCACTCCAATATTCTTGCCTGGAGAATCCCGTGGACAGAGGCGCCTGGTACGCTCCAGTCCATGGGGCCGCAAGGAGTTGGAAACAGTTAAAGCTACTTAACACGCGTTTCATCTTTCCCAAGATTCTGTGTGCTGGGCCACTCCCAGGGGACCCCACAGCACTGAGCCTGGCCTCCCGCTCTGGTTCTAAGAATCAAGTTTCCTCTTCCCCCTGACCCCCTCTTCATGCCCCCAAGTGAGGAGACTGTGTCCACATGCAGCTGGGCTGTGTCGGGATCGAGGCATGGCCACACACAGGCAGACGTTTGGAGAAACAGAGATGCCAAACTCAACACAGAAAGAAACCCCCAAAACAATGGGCATGAAAGATATGTGTCTCATCTTAAAGCAGTCCACTCCAGTGTTCTTGCCTGGAGAATCCCATGGACGCAGGACCTTGGCCAGATATAGTCCATGGGGTCATGAGAGCTGGACGCGACTGAGTGACTAAACCACCACCACCACCTTACACTACTCAGAAATAAGAAAGAATGAAATAACGCCGTTTGTGTCAATGTGGATGGACTTGGAGATTATCACACCAAGTGAGGCAAGTCAGACACAGAAAGACTGACCCCACCCGATATCACTCATATATGGAATTCGATTTTAAAATGACACAAAGAGACTTATTTACAAAACAGAAGCAGGCTTACAGGTATCGAAACCAAATTTATGGTTACCAAAAGGGAAATGTGGAAAGTGAGAGTGAAGTCCTCAGTCGTGTCAGACTCTTTGCAACACCATGGACTGTAGCCCACCAGGCTCCTCCGTCCACAGGATTTTCCAGGTAAGAATATTGGAGTGGGTTGCCATTTCCTTCTCCAGGAGATCATCCCGACCCAGGAATTGAACCTGTGTCTCCCGCATAGTAGGCAGACGCCTTACCATCTGAACCACCAGGGAAACGTGTCGGGGAGATAAATTCGGACCTTGAAATAAGCATACACACACTTCAGTTCAGTTCAGTTCAGTTCAGTCACTCAGCCGTGTCCGACTCTTTGCGACTCCATGGATCACAGCATGCCAGGCCTCCCTGTCCATCACCAACTCCCAGAGTTCACTCAGACTCACATCCATTGAGTCAGTGATGCCATCCAGCCATCTCATCCTATGTCGTCCCCTTCTCCTCCTGCCCCCAATCCTTCCCAGCATCAGACTCTTTGCCAATGAGTCAACTCTTCACATGAGGTGGCCAAAGTACTGGAATTTCAGCTTTAGCATCATTCTGTCCAAAGAGATCCCAGGGTTGATCTCCTTCAGAATGGACAGGTTGGATCTCCTTGCAGTCCAAGGGACTCTCAAGAGTCTTCTCCAACACCACAGTTCAAAAGCATCAAATCTTCAGCACTCAGCCTTCTTCACAGTCCAACTCTCACATCCATACATGACCACAGGAAAAACCAAAGCCTTGACTAGATGGACCTTAGTCGGCAAAGTAATGTCTCTGCTTTTCAATATGCTATCTAGGTTGGTCATACATTTTCTTCCAAGGAGTAAGTGTCTTCTAATTTCATGGCTGCAGTCACCATCTGCAGTGATTTTGGAGCCCCCTAAAATAAAGTCTGACACTGTTTCCTCTGTTTCCCCATCTATTTCCCATGAAGTGATGGGACCGGATGCCATGATCTTCGTTTTCTGAATGTTGAGCTTTAAGCCAACTTTTTCGCTCTCCTGTTTCACTTTCATCAAGAGGCTTTTTAGTTCCTCTTCACTTTCTGTACACACTACTACATTTAAAATACATAACCATTAAGGACCTGCTGTATAGCATAGGGGACTCTACTCATTTTTCTGTGATAACCTATATGAAAAAAGAAACTGAAAAAAGAATGGTATGCATGCTAAGCCGCTTCAGCCCCGTCTGACCCCCCGCAGCCCCGTGGACTGCTCCTGCCAGGCTCCTCGGCCGTGGGGATGCTTCAGGCAGGAATGCTGGGGCACATTTCCATTTCCTTCTCCAATATGAGAAAAGAAACTGAAAAAAAAGAATGAGTGTACGTGTATGTGTAACCGAATCACTTCTCTATACACCGGAAATCAACAACATTGTAAATCAATTTTACTCCAATAAAACAAGATAAAAAAGTAAAATAACTGAGTTGTCCAAAAACAATTATTCTGTGATGGGGAGCTGCTGTGTAGCTGTGAGCTGGAGACTAGCAACCCATCCTTCTAACTTTATTCAACTGTAAAGCAGAGACATCGTTTTGCTGACAAAGGTCTGTACAGTCAAAGTTACGGCTTTTCCAGTAGTCATGTACGGATATAAGAATTGGACCATATAGAAGGCTAAGCAACGAAGAACCGTTGCTTTCAAACTGTGGTGTTAGAGAAGACTCTTGAGAGTCCCTTGGACTGCAAGGAGATCCAACCAGCCAATCCTAAAGGAGATCAGTCCTGAATATTCATTGGAAGGACTGATGCTGAAACTCCAATACTTTGGCCACCTGATGCAAAGAGCCATCTCTTTGAAAAAGACCCTGATGCTGGGAAAGACTGAGGGGAAGAGGGGAAGGGGGTGACAGAGGATGAGATGGTTGGGTGGCGTCATTGACTCAGTACACATGAGTTTGAGCAAGCTCTGGGAGATGGTGATGGACAGGGAAGCCTGGCGTGCTGCAGTTCATGGGGTCACAAGGAGATGTATAGGACTGAACACACTTGAGTGTTCAGCTAGTGACTCAACAGCAACAACAGAGTCCATTGTGTCAGGCCAGTTATCCTGGACCTCACACACAAGGCTAAAAAATTCTTACTGCCACAAAAGATATATAGACACAGTTCACTGGCGGGAGACATTCCTTCTCTGAAACTGGCTGTATGGCTTCAAGAAGAGATCCCACTGGATCCCATTTGGTGAGGAATGGAGTCCTTTTAGGGCTCCCAGCAGACGTTAGTGTTGAAGAATCTGCCTCCAATGCAGGAGACCTGGTTCCATCCCTGGGTTGGGAAGATCCCCTGGAGGAGGGCATAGCAGCCTGCTCCAGCTTTCTTGCCTGGAGAATCCCGTGGACAGAGAGGCCTGGCGGGCTACAGTCCGTAGGGTCACACAAAGCTGGACACAACCGAAGAGACTTAGTGCACACGTACGGAATCCTTTTAACCAAAGCTTTCTGCTCACACGTGAGAAGCCCCGTAACTGCTAATTTCCTTCCCTCTGTGGATGCTATGTCTGATGCTCAGAGAGGCCCGTGCGCCTGCTGGTGGTTGAGCTAGGAAGACGTTGGCCCGGGACCTTGCCATGGATGAGGACGCAGACACACGACACTTCAGCCATGTGGCAGGAATCCCTTGCCTGACAGGCAGGTGTCTCCCCTCATATGCCTGCAAGTTAGCTGGGGATTTGGAGTGAAATCCAAGAGAAAGGGGGTCCAATTCCCAGATGAGCTGTTGAAATTCCCTGGAGGTCAGCTTGTCCTGGGACCCCTGGGAATGCTTCTGAAATCTGCTAAATGAAAAGAGGTATTCCTGGAAGAAAAGGATTTGTGCAAAGATGGGGATCTGAAGAGCAGAGGACTGTACAAGCTGTACCCTGGATGGGCCCTGGAGACCTGGATTCCACACCGTGGCTTCCGCTAGTGATGTGAAGTTGACTCTCATGAAACCTGGCCCACTTATCAATCTCCCCATCTGAAAATTGTGAGAACTGCTTTGAGATTTCCTAGTACTATCTTTAATGGGTTTTTTTTTTGGCTGATAGCTCATCGATTCTCAGCTCTCAGGTTTCTGCAGATGATGTGAACGCACAGACCCCTGAAGTTCTGTTTACCCGGCTTCATCTCTCTGCACATCCAACACGCGTCCATTTTCCCAACCACATCCTCAGTGATGTGGAGACGTTCATCGCATTTATGGGCTCATTTGCTTTTCTCACACGTGGACCACAGGCTTTTCCAGAGGCTGCGGGACCCAGTGATCCCAGCTGACTTAAGTACAGAGGCAGAGAGAAAGTGAGACCGCTTTCTGGGAAACCAGACAGGAGGGAGATTGGCAAAAATGTGAAACTGAGCTGTTCTGCTCGTTGTGTCCTTTTATCTTTCAGAAATCATTGGCTTTTTAAAATTGTAGTTGATTTAAAAGGTGACATTCGTTTTGCTGTACAGCAAGGTGACTCAGTTATACATATACATACTATTTTTCCTACCTTCCCTGTTACAGCTTATCACAAGCTGCTGAATAGAGTTCCCTGTGCTGTGAAGCAGGACCTTGTCTGCTTTATGCATATTAAGAGCAGTGTGTGTGCTAGTCTCAGACTCCTCACAGGCCCCGTGCCCCTCGCCTTTGGCAGCCATAGCTTGCTCTGTGCTCCCGTCTGTCCGTTTGGAAAGCAAGTTCATTTGTGTCCTGCTTTAGACTCTGCATGTAAGAGCGAGCGTGCTGTGCTTCCTCCTCTGACTGATGGCACTGAGTGTGATCATCTGTCAGTGGGCACTGAGGTTGTTTCCATGACTTGGCTATTCACAGTGCTGCTGTGAAGATCAGGGGCCTCCCTGGTGGCTCAGATGGTGAAGAATCTACCTGCAATGCAGGAGACCCGGGGTCGAGTCATGGGTTGGGAAAATGCCCTGGAATAGAGAATGGCTACCCACTCCAGTATTCGTGCCTGGAGAATCCCATGGACAGAGGAGCCTGGCGGGCTAGAGTCAGACACAACTGAGTGACTCTCACACACACACACACACACACACGTGAACATCAGGGCGCATGCATCTTTTCAAGTCATAGTTTTCTCGGGATGCACGCCCAGGACTGGGATTGCTGGGCCCTGTGTAGGTCTGCCTTTGGTTCTCCAAGGAACCTGCATGCCGTTGTCCACGGCGGTCGCTCCAGTTTGTGCCCCTACCAGCAGTGTGGGGGGCCCCTCCCTCCGCACCCTCTCCTGTGTTTATTATCGGTAGGCGTCTTACTGACGGTCATTCTGACCAGTGTGTGGCTGTGCCTCACGGTAGTTTTGATTTGCAGAAAACAGTTTAAACAAAGATGTCGGGGAGACCATTCCAGCTGAGAGTCGGAGCCCGGGCCAGGACTCATGAGGAGCGGCTGGACGTGGATCCCACACCCGGACCACCGACTGCAGGGCTCCGTGCAGCTTGGGAGCCACGCCGCCCCCTCCCCACTCACTGCTCCCGCCCCGGGGTCTGCTCCCTGGCCAGGCCAGCCTTCCAGGTAGGCAGCCCTGGGCTCTCCCATCTGCTGATGAGTCCACCGAAGGCTCAGGCGCCCCGGATGCGGACAGCAGCGTAACGGGGGATGGGTGCCCGGGTCGGGGAGTCAGAGGCCCCTGGTGGCTGCTGCTCGCATGGGGTGGGTGGGCCAGTGAGGTGGCCGAGCTTCTTCACCAAGTGTGCATGTCACTGAGTGTGTCTGAGTGTGAGTGAGCCAGGGAGACCTAATGTGTACGTGTGTGTGTATGAGTGCAGGGCCGTGAGACTGTGTGCCTGGGAGTTGTGAGTGAGTGTATGGGTCCAGACCTGAGTGGGCAGGTCCCTGGCTCAACCCCACGGGCCCCTCCTGCTGGTGCTCACGAGGGACTGATGACCGTGGGCGACTGTGATTACGTATCTGGAATATTCCTCATTAAGCTCTGATGAACGCTTGCCAGACTCAGGATGTTTTGTCTAAAGCTGCTTACCTTTGGGCCTCAGGTGGCCTCTGAGCATTTAAGTTAAAATAACAAGGCAGTATCTCCATCGTGAACTTTTGCCATAGGAAAGGGAGTGTGTGGGCTCTGACCGCTTGAGCGTGTCCCAGGACAGGCTGGTAGTCTTTGGGTCTGGTCAGTGGGCTGGTGGACAGTGCAGGCTGCTAGGAGGGGCTGGCATCTTGGCAGACCCCACCCACATGAGCACCAGAGCTGGCGGTGACCTACTGGTGACCTGCTGGCCTTCGCAGAGTGTAGGTCAGTCTGTAGCCAACTTTGTGCACGCCTGGGCCTGACTGGACCGACTGGACAGGGTTGCATGTGAGCTAGCCCACAGCCCTTGCTGGCATCTTAGCTGGCTCAGGGTGCTCCTTTAAAATGTCCACCCAGGTCGGCTCCAGAGCTCACCACACAAAAGCCTTGCTTGTGGAGACCTGGGGGCAGCCAAATGCTGAGGTTCTCTTTGGGGAGAACCAGAGGAGGGCGGGTGGGGGTTGCTGAACATCTGGTGGAAGCAGTTTCATTGCCAAAGATTAACATCTGTTGCTTAAGCATGAACGTATAGTGGCTGGAAATGTAATAAGATTCATGGTCCTGTTTTAAGTAGATTAATTTTGTAATATTTGCTTTCCACCCCCTGCATTTAATACTCGGATTTGGACTTGGGAATTGCCTTGTAAAATCGCTCATACAGCTCCGTCTAATGGCCCCATGGAACGCAATGCGGTCAGATCCTCACCATGCCTCTCCGTCCACTGGGCCGCCTGCCCCTGGGCAGAAGCGTGGTTCTCCTGCCGGCCTGCAGTCAGTGCCAGGCGGGGCTGTGCTTGCCCTCCAGGATCTGTCTCAGAGCCTTGTAGCCTTGGCGAGGACAGGTGTTGTTACAGTGGGTGACTGAGTCAAGGCTTCCATTAAAATATCTTTAAGGTAAAGCACAGGCAGATGACAGTATGTACTGCCAACTCTAAAGAGGGTGAAATCGTTCACTCCCTGTATTGCATGTTCTGGTGGGCATAGCAAAACATCACAGACAAGGTGGCTTCAACAGTAGACAATTTATTTTCTCACAGTTCCAGAGGCTGGCAGGCCAGGACCACGGTGTGGGGAGGGCTGGTTTCTTGTGAGGCCTCTCTCCTCGGTGTGCACACGGCCGTTTCCACCCTGCCTCTTTCTGTGTGCTCCTATGTCGGAATCGCCTCTGTCTGTGAGGACACTGGCCAGATTGCATTAAGGTCCACACTTCTGGCTCCCTTTCTTATTACCTCGTTAGGGACCCTGCCTTCAAAGAGTCACATTTGGAGGTACTGGGGGTTAGGGATCAACCTATGGATTTGGGAGGACACGTCACAGTGTCAATCCACTACATCCCCCAACAAGAGTAAAAACAGGGAGTCCAGTCTTGAAGGAAAATCACAGATTTGTATTCTTGTAGAATCTCAACATGGACAGAGTTTTATTTCTATGAAAAGCCACTTGCCAGGCCTAGAGGAATGAAACCACGTTGTCATATCAACCTGATATTTCCTGCTTATAACTAATTTAACTGTGCTGGTCTAAGGCTCATAATAGAATACTATGAAGATACGTGTTGTGCTGGCCTTTTTTGCAGAGAACACCCAATATAGGCGGAAGACAACACAGCTACCATATCATGATATATCCAGCTCTATGCAGCCCATGGACTGCAGCCCACCAGGCTTCTCTGTCCGTGGGATTCTCCAGACAAGAATACTAGGATGGGTAACCATTCCCTTCTTCAGGGGATCTTCCTGACCCAGGGATCAGACTTGGATATCCTGCATTGCAGGGGGACTCTACACCCAGTGAACCACCAAGGAAGGCCCTCATATATAATCCATCTTTTTAATAAGTTCATTAATCATAAAAATTCAGTTGTCAGCTTAGTAATGCCTCCTAATGGAGCCTGGATCCAACTGAATGATGGGAAGGTAAAGAGGTCCCAAATCAAAGGATCACACAGGTATTAGCTTAATGTCTTGCTTTTTCAGAGTCTGCCGTTAAAGTACATTCTGCATTCGGTGGCAAATGTGTCCTTGAAAATGTGTATGCTCACACATGTGACTCCAGCTGGCACGTGTCTTATGGATCATGCGAAGGGTGGATCCGTTAGGATCAGCATCTTGAAAGGCCCTTCTTTGCTAAGATAGCAGTTTCACCCTATGGCCATCAGGGTTTTCATTTAAGATTTTCCTTAAACGAACCAGTTGTGCTCTTTTCTCAGTCTTCTCAGGGAGAGGCTGACAGCAAAGTCTCAGTTTCCAAAGGACAACTGGTCAAATAAAACTGTGAAACTCTGGGCTTTTCTGGCTTCCTGGTAGAGAATCAGGGCCCATGTGATATCTCCCACCTGAGACTCTGAGGCTAAAATGAAAGAAAGTGTCTTTGCCAGGCCAGAGTGACGGAGGCCATGGGGAAAGGCCTGGCCTGGAGCATGTGCTGTGCGGGTCTTTTTTGCAAAGAACACCCAGTATTAGGTGGAAGCCACGACTGCCGCCATATTATTGATGTATCAGCCGCTCGGCCATGCCCTCCAGTTGGCCTCTAGCTGGGGCTGCCATCTGGGTTCACACTCGAGAGGTCTGCAGGTGATGCAAGCTTGTTTTCCACACTTGTCCCTATCTGATAAACACAAGCAGCGTGAAGGTCCCCCTGTGAGTGCATCTGGCCTGGGTCTCCTTGTTGTTGTCTGGCCAGGAGTTGCTGTTCAGGCCAAGAGTTGCTGCTCTGAGAAGTGGAAACGGCCCCTGTCTGGGGGCAGGCCTGTCCTTCGTGGAGGATGGGGGCCCCCGGTGAGGAAGGGGACCCTGTGTGGCGTGGCTGAGGCCTGGCGCTCGTCCCCAGCACACCGCCTTGGGTCGCTTTCTCCCGGTAGCCCGTGGGCTGAAGGGCGTTCTGGCCGGCGGTGTGTCACAACGTGATCCTTGGGGATTGGCCCTGTCCCCTCTGCCCTTTGTCCTCAGGAAGTCCGGGGTGAAGTCACACGGAGCCAGGGGTGGGCAGCTAATTTCGTCTCACATCATGCTCACCCAGCCACCCCAAAATGCATGTAAATGGATTCTATGTGTTTTCAAAAAGAGTGCAGTACAAATAGAAGGTGGTGAAAATGGGGCAAAAAAAAAAAAAAGATAAAATGCCCTGCAGCCGTCATGTGGGTGTTTCCAGTTGGAGGGAAGGCTGCTTTCTGTCACCGTCTGAATGTGTATAAACCTAACTCGATCACCTTCTGAAGAATGTATGAATCATGCTTAATAATCAGCTTTAGGCACTTCTGAGGGAAGCGTCGCATTTTGAAGCTACAAAGGTCCCCTAAACAGCTCCTGGGAAATGACCCTGCATCCCATTAGATGCGAAAATCCACTACCATCAGATGGGGTGTCGGAGCTGAACCACTTCAGTCTCAGCCCACTTCAAAATGTCAAGGAGCCTCCACTTAAACACTTGATTAATCTACAATGGCCAGGGAAGACAGTGCCTTCCCAGGGAAGGGGAAAAATCACGTATGCATTTTTTCCTTGAAGAAACTTTTTCTTTGCACTCAAGGAAAAAAAAAATAACCTCTTCTTTCTCTCATATTCATTATTTTCTGTCTTTAAAAAGACCTTTATCTGACTTTTATCTCTTCCATATGCCCGTGGCCAATGCCAGCATCTTCCCGTTTTACAAATCTGCCCAGGTAGAGGCTTTATCTGACTCACTCCGGCTTACTATTTTCCTATTTAAATGGCTGATGCTGAATCAAAGTCAAATGTGAAGGTCAGGGAGATGGTTTTGGAGCTTTGTGATCGGAGACACACATAGAGCTCACTTGACAGAAGAAAAGGGGCTCAGCAGAATGAAGTTCCCATCAATTGTCACTCTTACAACCTATGTTTGGAGCAATTTGGGCTCTGCTTGCTTTGTCTTTATTATAAATAATAATATGTAATTACTCTACTTATTATACATTACGTATAATTTGCAATGATAACACCATTAATAATTTATTTGTTACACATATTATGATTAATAAATAAGAATAATCATTCAGGTAATTTGAATTTTAAATGAAAACTAGGTCTCATAGAGCCTACCAAATAGGTATTTTATTTGGGAAGATTTACAGAATCTCCATAATTGCCACAATTACAACCGTCGTGATATAATCATCCTATTTCCACGGAAAACAGATTAGTTCCTGATTGCCCATTGCTTTTTTTCTGGGAATCCCATTGTTCAAAGTTGTCTTGACATTTAGGTGAAAGGAAGGGCATACAGTGTCTGCTATTTATTTCACAGTTAACATCCCTGTGCACTTCAGAACTCGTGAGTGTCCCCCATGTCTTTATGACCAGTTTGCATTCACAGTTTCCGTGCAGTCCTGAGCCTTTGACCCACTGTTATCTCCTGGGGAGCTCCTGTCATCTCCTTCGGGTGAGGGTGAGGGGGTGGTTCCATGATTCTTGGCAGCCTCTCGCCCTTTCAGGCCCGCTAAGTTGTTTTTGGTTTTGAATGTGCTTTAACATTTTCTAAGAGGGTAAGTTTTGTGTTGTGTTCTTACCATCAAAAAAAAAAAAGGGAAAACAAACAAGGTGACCTGAGGTGGCCCTGGGAGGTGTTGGCTTGTCTGTCCGCTCGCTGGTGGAGGGGGTGTCCTGATCCTCCGTAGAGACTGCCAGCTTCAGACTGTACCCACGAACCACATGCTGCCTGAGTCAAGGACCCCTCCATAGCGTGGTTTAGGAGGAAGCAGCCCTCGGGGCACCACGGGGCTGGCAGCAAGCTGATGTCATTGAGTCTGCAGAAAAATAGCCCCCAGAGCCCCCCGGAGGCCAGAACCCGGGCCTGCTCTTGCACCCCCAAGTTAAAACCCAGCTCTGTGAGGCAGGGCATGGTGTGGAGACTCCGGGAGGGTGGGGCAGGGCCGGCTCAGCAAACAAACATATCGCTCAGCAGAAGGAGAACCAACCGGCTCCTGTCTGTCCCCCACACGTGTCTCTAAACACCCTGGTGTGGCGGGACAAATGCCCTCTAACTGGCCCGGCCTGGGGTGTGCATGTGCAGAAGTCAAGGAAGGGTGGGCTCCCAGAGGGCGGGCTCCCAGAGGGAAAAAAAAAAAAAAAGATAAAATGCCCTGCAGCCGTCATGTGGGTGTTTCCAGTTGGAGGGAAGGCTGCTTTCTGTCACCGTCTGAATGTGTATAAACCTAACTCGATCACCTTCTGAAGAATGTATGAATCATGCTTAATAATCAGCTTTAGGCACTTCTGAGGGAAGCGTCGCATTTTGAAGCTACAAAGGTCCCCTAAACAGCTCCTGGGAAATGACCCTGCATCCCATTAGATGCGAAAATCCACTACCATCAGATGGGGTGTCGGAGCTGAACCACTTCAGTCTCAGCCCACTTCAAAATGTCAAGGAGCCTCCACTTAAACACTTGATTAATCTACAATGGCCAGGGAAGACAGTGCCTTCCCAGGGAAGGGGAAAAATCACGTATGCATTTTTTCCTTGAAGAAACTTTTTCTTTGCACTCAAGGAAAAAAAAAATAACCTCTTCTTTCTCTCATATTCATTATTTTCTGTCTTTAAAAAGACCTTTATCTGACTTTTATCTCTTCCATATGCCCGTGGCCAATGCCAGCATCTTCCCGTTTTACAAATCTGCCCAGGTAGAGGCTTTATCTGACTCACTCCGGCTTACTATTTTCCTATTTAAATGGCTGATGCTGAATCAAAGTCAAATGTGAAGGTCAGGGAGATGGTTTTGGAGCTTTGTGATCGGAGACACACATAGAGCTCACTTGACAGAAGAAAAGGGGCTCAGCAGAATGAAGTTCCCATCAATTGTCACTCTTACAACCTATGTTTGGAGCAATTTGGGCTCTGCTTGCTTTGTCTTTATTATAAATAATAATATGTAATTACTCTACTTATTATACATTACGTATAATTTGCAATGATAACACCATTAATAATTTATTTGTTACACATATTATGATTAATAAATAAGAATAATCATTCAGGTAATTTGAATTTTAAATGAAAACTAGGTCTCATAGAGCCTACCAAATAGGTATTTTATTTGGGAAGATTTACAGAATCTCCATAATTGCCACAATTACAACCGTCGTGATATAATCATCCTATTTCCACGGAAAACAGATTAGTTCCTGATTGCCCATTGCTTTTTTTCTGGGAATCCCATTGTTCAAAGTTGTCTTGACATTTAGGTGAAAGGAAGGGCATACAGTGTCTGCTATTTATTTCACAGTTAACATCCCTGTGCACTTCAGAACTCGTGAGTGTCCCCCATGTCTTTATGACCAGTTTGCATTCACAGTTTCCGTGCAGTCCTGAGCCTTTGACCCACTGTTATCTCCTGGGGAGCTCCTGTCATCTCCTTCGGGTGAGGGTGAGGGGGTGGTTCCATGATTCTTGGCAGCCTCTCGCCCTTTCAGGCCCGCTAAGTTGTTTTTGGTTTTGAATGTGCTTTAACATTTTCTAAGAGGGTAAGTTTTGTGTTGTGTTCTTACCATCAAAAAAAAAAAAGGGAAAACAAACAAGGTGACCTGAGGTGGCCCTGGGAGGTGTTGGCTTGTCTGTCCGCTCGCTGGTGGAGGGGGTGTCCTGATCCTCCGTAGAGACTGCCAGCTTCAGACTGTACCCACGAACCACATGCTGCCTGAGTCAAGGACCCCTCCATAGCGTGGTTTAGGAGGAAGCAGCCCTCGGGGCACCACGGGGCTGGCAGCAAGCTGATGTCATTGAGTCTGCAGAAAAATAGCCCCCAGAGCCCCCCGGAGGCCAGAACCCGGGCCTGCTCTTGCACCCCCAAGTTAAAACCCAGCTCTGTGAGGCAGGGCATGGTGTGGAGACTCCGGGAGGGTGGGGCAGGGCCGGCTCAGCAAACAAACATATCGCTCAGCAGAAGGAGAACCAACCGGCTCCTGTCTGTCCCCCACACGTGTCTCTAAACACCCTGGTGTGGCGGGACAAATGCCCTCTAACTGGCCCGGCCTGGGGTGTGCATGTGCAGAAGTCAAGGAAGGGTGGGCTCCCAGAGGGCGGGCTCCCAGAGGGTGGTGGCTGAGGGCATGCAGGAGCATCCAGGGCCCAGGGCCCGCTGCCAGGACGGAGGAGCCCCTACGTGGTCCCCACTGTGGGGTTGGGCTCTGGGTTCCCTGGGCCTCTCTGTGGACCCATGTAGGGGTACACTACAACCCCAAGAAGGATGGAAAGCCTCACTCCGAGCGCTGACTGCCTTGTGACCAACACTGGGGGCTTCCTGGATCCTCTGGGAGAGAAAGGCAGCGACTGGCCTGGCCACCTGGGGTCGAGGGCCCTGGGGGCCAGAGGTGGCCCTGCGCCCGGACATGGCAAGCCCACGGCTACAGCCATCTGCCCTCTGAGGCCTGCCTCCCCCGTTCCTTCCCTCTCTGCAGTGACGTGATGGGGGACCTGGGCAACCGGGAGGAGCTGTGCTTTCATTGGACTTGAGGGGACACCCAGAGTCAGATGTGAGCAAAGCGACTGAGCGTACACACAGACTAGCCACACTCAAGGGTGACACGTTGGTGCTTTTCACCCCTGTTCTGATTGGTTGGGTACAGGCTACTGGATGTGAAGGGTTTGGGGATGTCTCTGCCGTGGGCTGGGGGTTGTATCAGTGTGAAAAAACAGTCATCCTGCCGGAGTGTGACACACGTGGAGGGGACCGTCATGGTGCGTCCTTTGGAGATGCAATGGCTCCTAGGCACATGGGTTATGGAGCAGCACTCTCTAACTTTCAGCAGCAGAGCCATGAACAGAGACGAACTTGGCCTTGAGACGACACTGCCCACGCAGCAAGCACCGAACAGGCACCATCTGGGCGCTGTGGAACCAGCTTTGGTGGTTCCATGGCGGTTGCGGGGCGGGGGCGGGGGGGTAGTCCTCGTCTCTGTTAAATTGAACAGAAATATCTCCTTTGTCGTGAAATAAATACCCCACCTTTCCCTCATTACGGTACATTCCCGGCCAGGTTGGCCTGTGACAGAAGCTGAGGTCCAGGGAACAGTATTTCTCAGCCTCGTGATGGGGGCCAGTCACCTTGCCACTCCAGGGCCAGCCAGCGTCTCCAGCACACAGGGAGTCTGTGCCACCTGCTGGGCGGCTGCCCCCACCCCTCTGCCCCTCCCTGCTGAGCCAGCCCACAGCACCTGCCCAGCACCCCAGCCCAGGAAGGCCCCCAGCTCTGAACGCATGATGGGACACTGCTCAGAATGCAGAGGCCCCCAGAGTTCTGACACACGGCCTTGGCCTGGCAGAACCGACCCGTGGGCCCAGAACTCTCTAGACTCAGTCAGTGACTTCTGCCCATGTTTCCAGATCAGCAACAACCGGAGAAAGCCTAAACACCCCCATTATTTAGGACACCCGCCTCTGGCAGGCCACCCTTCCTCCCCTGGGGCCCGGCCTCCCCTGGTCACACCTGAGGCCCCCTCTTCAGTCTGATGTGGACTCAGCTACTCTGCCTGCCTTTGGGAGTCTGCCAAACGCGAGGGGTGGCCGAGCCCTTCCCTCTCTCGCCTGGGTGGTCTGTGGTGACGCCCCCCCTCCCCAGAAGGCAATCATCCAGCAGGGCACAGGGAGTGCGAGTGTTCGCCCGGCGCTGCTGTAAGTCCTGGCTTGACACAAAGTCAGCGTCTCTGACGACGGAAGCTGGTTCCACGTCCCCTTCTCTGCGCTTCCAGTGACAAGAGTTCCACAGGGCAGGCTGGGTCCACGTGGCTGGAATGCCCAGGACGCGTGGACTTGGGTTCGTGGAGACGGGCTGTGTGTATTCTCAACCACTCACCAGTACTGCGGCCAGGTGTCACCTGGGAGCCCAGGCCCCAGCTTGGCGAAGGATGCTCGGGGCCACACCCGATGCCCTACTTTCAGAGTCTTCATTCAGGGGTCTGAAAGAGGCCCCAGACATCTTGTTTTCCTTCTTTGGGCTCTTGGACTGATTCAGAAAAAAATGGCTCTATCCTATTCCTTAAGAAAGACACAGACCACTCTTGGCAGTTGGCCTGTGACCCCACAGGAGGTCTCAGGGGCCAAATCCTCCATGCTTGCCCTGGGGTCTTGCACACACAGAGTCCTCTGTCCCCACTGTACCTGAGCATCAGCCCAGGACATGGTTTCCTATTAACATGACCTGAGCCACTGGAGCCGTCCTGCCCTGTGACCCCCTGGGTCAGGACACGGCTCTCCTGGCAACACAGCCCGAGCCGGTTCCCTTGCTCACGCCACGTGATATTGTGGACTTGAGTGATGTGAGGTGAGCGAGACCAGCAGGTCTTTCTCTGCGAAGCTCAAGTTCCCTCCTCTTGCTCTTTCGTGGGAGTTCAGCTCCTTGTGCTGGCCTGGGATGTTCCCCCAGAAGCAGTGGAGGGTCCAGATATGATCAGTGTTCATACAGCCAGACACTTGGCTGCAGGGGAGAGGGAGAGTCACGCCCAGGTTCTGGGCGTCATCTTCATCCTGACCCCTGCACCCCTACATTCCTGCTGGTGAGCATCTCAACTCAGGGGCACAGACCAGAGCTACACGTTAGGGGAGAGACATGTGCCTGTATGCTTAATATGAAGAATCCTTTAAATATTGACAAAGGGGATCTCAGAGAAAAAGATGATGATGTTTATGTGAAATGCTCAAGAGGGCCATTTTCTGGCTGCTGCGACTTTTGTGGAGATGCTTCCCTGACTGAGCTCTGGACCAATCAGATCGTTTTGTTGCTGTTTGGTTGCTGAGTTGTGTCTGACTCTTAGACTGAGCCAGTAAAGGAGACGGAATCCCATCTCTTCATACCGCAGATCGGCAGGTGTGACGGGCACAGCAATTTAGGAAGGTGTGTGCTAAGTCACTTCAAGTGTCCAACTCTTTGTGGCCCTGTGGACCTTAGCCTTTCAGGATTCTCTGTGGCTTCTCCAGGCAAGAACCCACAGGTGGATTGCTACGCCCCCTGCCGTGGGATCTTCCTGACTTGGGCACTGAACCTGCATTTCTTCCTTCTGCATTGGCAGGCAAGTTCCTTATCACTAGTGCCCCCTGGGAAGCCCCAGTTTAGGGATACCACACAGTGATTTGGGAAAATACCCATGACTTGGGGATGAGGGTTAAATGAGGTGATGCTGCCTTCGTCTGCCCAGGTTGCCATTAAAAAATGCCACAGACTGGGCTATATAAACAGCAGACATTTGCGTGTGATGGTTCTGGGGGCTGACGTTGAGGACAGGGTGCCAGCAGGGTCTGTTCTGGGGGGACAGGGTGCCAGCAGGGTCTGTTCTGGGGAGGGGTACCAAGTAGGGTGGCCTTCGTCTCTGAAGTTTGTTTTTTCCTTCTTTAAAGAGAACACTGTAGACCTGCCTGAGCTGGTAGGTCAAACTCAAACACTTGCTGGTCTTTGAATGTAGGCTTCCAGCTCTCACCAGGTGGGTCACTCCAGATCAGAGGGATTTGGGTTCGGGTTCGGCCACAGTCTAGGCGAACACATTTAAGCAACGTCTTCCTGGACCTTCTGGCTTCCTTTTTGAGGATAACGGCACCCCCTTTGTCTGCTCCTGGCAACAAGACTAAGGGGTCCCTAAAAACAGCATCTGGCGTGGGCTCTGCCCCCCCTCGCCCTCTGCACCCCTTATACAGTCTGTGGGCCCACTGCTGGAGCGAGTGAGGGGTGTGATCCCATCTACAGTTCTCTCTTCGGGCCCTGACTAATCCTGACCCACAAAGCGAGGCTCTGTGGACTGGCCGTGGCAGCGATGCTCTAGCTTTTCAGCATGCTGCCTGAGAAAATTATTTACAAGAACCTCTTCTCCACTCTTACTCAACATCTCTGATCCTTTGTGAGCAACCAGACATTCTGTGAAATGCTACCTGGGAGCCTGTTTGGCAACACTACACAGAGGAAAATTTAAACCTCATAGCACAGCAACCCCAAACCCACAACTAATATGATACAACTGAACGAAAACACCGTTCAGCTATCGTATTTGGATGGAAAAGGTTTAAAACACTGCTTCCTACTGTCCAGCTTATACGACTGTTAACAAATAGGTGCTCTTCTGCATCAAAGCCCCCTTTTTAAAAATGAGGCAAGGCGCTCAGGGCTGGTGCCCTAGAACAACCCTGAGCGATGGGATGGGGAGGAAGGTGGAGGGGAGCTCAGGATGGGGGACGCATGTACACCCACGGCTGATTCATGTCAATGTGTGGCAAAAAGCATCACCATATTGTAAAGTAATTAGCCTCCAATTAAAATAAATTTAAAAAGAAAGAAAAAAATGACAATTTTCTCAGTCAGCTCGCTGCTTTCTCAATAATTACATCAACTTTTCAAACATGAACTAGACAAAAATAAGATCAGGCTGCCAAAGTTGAAGTGGGAAGGCAGTCGATACAGCCATCCCAGGCAGGGATGGCTCGCTCTTAGGAGGTGCCATGATGCCCCTGGCCTGCACATCAGAGGATACACATTGTCATGGATGGCTTCAGTGCACTTTCCAAATGGACTAAGTGTGATTTTGTTGAATGACTAATTGTGTTGGAAAAGTAGCTCCATAGATTTCTGGCACGTTGTTTTGTTAAAAAACCTGAGATTAGGAGATGTCATCATAAACTCTTAAATCTTCACTAGCTAGAAAATATTTTATTGGAAAATACATACATTATAAAGAAGTAAAGTCTTAAAAAGCAATAGGCAATCCACAGGAAAAATATGAACAAATAAATATCAACCATTTGCTCATGGTTTTTTAAAAATAATATAATAATTCATAACTAGTTCATCCATCCAACTCTATAATTACCAAGCAATTAGTAGGTGGTTCCACTGTGGTGGTGCAATGGTAAAGAACCTGCCTGGCAAGGCAGGAGACACAGGAGATGCAAGTTCGATCCCTGGGTCGGGAAGATCCTCTGGAGAAGGATGTAGCAACCCATTCCAGTATTCTTGCCTGGAGAATCCCATGGGCAAAGGAGCCTACCAAGTTACAATCCACGGGATCACAAAGAATCAGACACAACTGGAGACTGAACACATACACTATGATATGGATCAGAAATACAAATTTGAGACAGATACAAATATATGTCCTGGTTTTGTAAAGTTTTCACTTACAAGCAAAACAGAAGAATTAAAGTATTTTCCAAAAGTACTTTTTTAAAATTTAGAAAACAGGCTAAATTTCTTTCTTTTAGAGTTAAATTTAAGTAAAAGACATATCTGTAATAATAGTGAAATAATCTAAAAATGCAAAAAATAAGGTCGTTTTCATTAATTCCTTTTGTTCGTAGATTGTTGAAGTGGCTGTGGGTGTGTTTCTGTCCATATCTAGAATATATCATCCTATACCTAATGTCATGTTCTTATAAAAATACATGTATATTTAAAATAATTTCTATATGCATATTCATATACATGTTTAGAGGGACTTTTAAAAATTTGACAACATGTCCTGCAGTTTGCTTTACAGTTATATGGGGTTTAGATTACTTAAAAATACATGTTGGAAACTGTCGGACAACCACTAAACATTAGTTAAAATCAATATGAGAGATAAAATGCTAAGATCTGCCAAGAGAGAAAATAAACCAGAATTACACAGAGTTTAATTAAAACCAGGTAGGATAAAAAAAAGGAGGGGGGAGAAAAGCAAAAACCAAATGCAACAAATGCAAGTAATTACTAATCCTACAGAAATAAATGCAACCATATCAATTACCGCTTTAAGCATGAATAGTTTAAATAAATTAACTAAAGGCAGGGATTATTGGAATGATTTTAAAATGTGGATTAAGAAACTATTTTTTTGGTCTAAAAGAAACTAATTTTAATTATAAATTTATAGAAAAGTGAAAAGTAGAGAAAAGGCTTCCCAGATGGCTCATTGGTAAAGAATCATCCTGCCAATTCAGGAGACATAATAGATGTGAGTTCAGTCCCCGGGTTGGGACGATCCCCTGGAGAAGAAAATGGCAACCCACTTTAGTATTCTTGCCTGGGAAATCCCATGGATAGAGGAGCCTGGCAGGCTACAGTCCACGGGGTCACACAGAGCTGGACACGCCTGAAGTGACCTAGCACACATACGTGTCTAACACATGAAAGGAAAGGAGAAAGCAACAACAGGTCAACACTGACTAAAAGAAAGATGGAGAAGTTGTATCAATTTCAGGCAATGTGACTTCAGAAGAAAGGATTTTATCAAAGATATATAAGTGTATTCCATAATGACAAAGTGGCCAGTTCTACAGGAAGGCACAGCAAGCTTACCTCTGTATGTACCTAACCACAGGATATAGAAATAGGTGAAGGAAATCTAATAACACTAAAAGAAGAAATATATAAACACAGTTGTTTGATGACTTTAATACCTTCTGTCAGAAATAGATCAAGCAGACAGAAAACCAGGACACATACATATACTCTAAGCAGCACTATCAGTCGACTTCTCCCAACTGACTTTTATAGAATGATCTGTCCAAGAGCAGCAGAAAACACGGTCTTCTCAGACTCACATGGATCATTCACCGTGATAAACCATATTTTGTGTCATAAGCACACATGAATAAATTTAATATTCTGTAAATTGTACTAATACAGTATATAGTCTCAGATCACAGGGAGTCAAACTGGAAATGAATAACAGAAAAACAGTTGAAATTAGGCGCTGTCTACCTAAGGCTACTTGGGGAAATGCCTAACTTAATTAGGACTATGGTGGGGAATAATGGGGATAAACCCCGAGCATCGAGTGACAGAAAGCAAGAAAGTGTTCAACGCACACACACACACAAGCACACACACACGTGCACAAGTGCTTGTACAAATGCATGCCCTCACATGCATATCCATGCACACACATGATATGGAGTATGTCAAAAGGACACAGAGTTAGGTGAAAAGGACCTCGAAGACTCAAGCCATTTTCTTGTGAGCAAAATACAAAATAAAGCAGCATTGGATTATATCCCAAAGCATGAAATTAACATCCACGATCCCATTGTGATATAACTAGCTGATCCGATAAATGAATAAAGGGGAAATACAGACAGCCGATACAGGATTACTACAGATAATGCCTGTAGCTACTCTACTCTCTGAAACTGGAGCGTAGATCCGTCTCCCTTCAGCGTGGAGGTAACGTAGTAAAGGAACTTCCTTCCAAGGGGTGCAGTAAGGAAGCGGGGATCTTATGGTGGGGAAACACGTGTTCCCTCACCCAGGTAGAGAAGGTCAATGCAACGGTGACAAGTCATGGTGAAGCCATGGACACTTGACACTATGCTGTGAGAAAGACTTCGCCTCTGAGCGCTCCGTGGTAACCTGTAGCCCAGCCTAATCATGAAGAAAACATGAGGCAAATTCTAAGAGAGGGACATTCTACAGACTGCCTATGGGCACCACTCAAAACTGCTGAGATCAGCAAAAACAAGGGCTGTTCTTGAAGCTGTCACAGCCAAAAGGTGCTCCAGGAGACATGATGATGGATGGGACCCTGGAAGAAGAAAGATGCTCGGAAAGAAGCAGGATAAATCTGCATAAACTCCGGACTTCCGTTACCAGTGATGTGTCAAAACTGGTTCTTTAATTGTTGCAAATGTCTTGCACTAAAGAAAGATCCTGAATATAAAATAATGCAGGTATAGACATGCAGGAAGTGTTTATACTATCTTTGGAATTTTCTGTAAATTTAAAGCAATTCTCAAATAAAATTTACATTTTTAGGAAATCTAATTGCTGATTTAATCTTTCAATGTGAAGAGCCAACTCATTAGAAAAGACTCTGATGCTGGGAAAGACTGAAGGCAGGAGGAGAAGGGGACAACAGAGATGAGATGGTTGGATGACATCACGGACTCAATGGACATGAGTTTGGGCAAGCTCCAGGAGATGGTGAAGGACAGGGAGGCCTAGCGTGCTGCAGTCCACGGGTCAGGGCGTCAAACATGACTGAGTGACTGAACGGCAACAAAATTTACTAAGAGTACCTTCCCTCTGAAGATGATACAGTATGGTGATCACTGGTGGAATTAAAGAGAAAGCCAGAAGGAAATAGATTACTCTCAGCCACCTCCAAGGAACCTGAATTTGATGGACATTTTAACTTGGTGAAGATTAACAGATGCAAATTCACAGGACTTACCTTTGCTTGATGCTGGTGAAATTGCTGCAGCCCTTCTTAAGTTGCTGGTGCCGTGGTGCTATCTCTGTGTATGAATAGCAGCACTGAATAAGTCAGAATGAGGCCTCAAGATAACAGCATTTGTGAGTTTGGAAAGGAGTCATAACAGAAAAGATAGCAAGGACAGTCACTGAACAGCTGGAGTATCAGAACTCCTCGGGTCAGTTTAAGTGTTTCAGAAGAGCTACACCCACCCTAATTATGCAAAGAGTCCGTGTAAATTAGCAATTTGTGACGATTGAACTGTTCACCTCCGAAGCACCCGTTTATTTAAACGCAATTACTTACATGACCGGGGCCAGTGATTTCTGAAAAGGAGCCTCTCATCTCCTGCGATAGGTGTTCTGCCAAAACTCAGCATGCATTCTGTTTTCTTTAAAAACTACCATTTCTATATAATTGGATTAACCCAGCATGTGACTGAGGCCAGATGTTGAAGTTTCCTAGCTTGGGTAGATCCCTCATGTGAATTTTCTGAGGCTTCTCTCATAATATTGTGAAAGTTAAAACTGAGTCATTGGTTAAAAATGACCTTCACGTGTCCTTCAGAAGTTTTACAACTGTTGGTCAGAAGGAAAAACACTAACAGTTTTTTTAAAGTTTTAGACGGGCAAGTAGCCATGGGCAGAGATCAAGAAACTGTGTTCATTAATTGCTTGCCACAGTCTATCATTTTGTTAAGAAGTGTATGAGGGAAAAGCATTTCTCAAGTAATAGGGAATTCACAAAAGCCTAGGTATTAGAGCTTTCCAGTCTTCTTGAAAAAAATATTTCAGCTGCTACAAATCCAGCTTCTTTCTTTCCCAGCAATTCTCATCTTTCTCACATGTATTCTTTAGAGAAGCGTCTATTTATATCTTCTGCCAATTTTTTCATTGGGTTATTTGTTTTTGATATTGAGATACATAAGTTATTTGTATGTTTTGGAAATTAATCCATTGTCTTTTGCATCATCTAGAGTTTATATGGACATTGTTGTATTTAAATAGTGCTAAAATAGTCAACAGCCCACTCTAGTGTTCTTACCTGGAGAATGAACAGAGGAGCCTGCTGGGCTACAGTCCATGGGTCCCAAAAGATCGGACCAGACCAAGTGACCAAGTGTGCGTGCCTGCAAAATAATCATCATAAAAAGAAGCTGCAGAGACTTATAATAGTATTATCAGCTGTCAATCTGTATTCCAAAATAACTCAGGGTTAGAGTAAATTAATTTCACAAGCTGGAGTTTAACACAGGCAGAATTTGAGCAAAGAAGAATCAACTTCCCTAAGATAAGCATTTATCAGCAGTGCATGAGATTGAGTGAAGTGAGACTGTAAATATTTTTGCTGACACAGCCAGATGGATTGTTTGAATAGAAAGTCAAGACTTGAGGGTAGTCTCAGGATATTTGGAAGCTGCTATGACTTTAAGAGAATATAGATTAAATGCTTATTAGTTGTTTTCTTCCTTTCTTTCTTTTTTTTTTAGTTTTGGAAAGAAAGCTTTAGTGAGGCCAAAGCCTTGATATGTGACTTTTTACCCATCCATTGATGAGGCCCAAAACTGTGTAATATGAAGAAAGACAAATTTTTCTTGTGATAATTTGAAATGAATTTCAACAATATCTGCTAAAAAAGAAAAAAAAAAAGACAAAACAAACCTACAAAACTTTACACACGCGTAGGCCATTGCGTGTGTGCTGTGCTAAGTTGCTTCAGTCGTGCCCCAGGCTGCCACCCTAGGAGCTGTGGCCCTAGCTTGGATAGATAACCTCCTGTGACTTTTCTGAGGCTTCTCTCACAATGTTCTGAAAGTTAAAACTGAGTCATTGTTTACAAATGACCTTCAAGTGTCCTTAAGAAGTTTTACAACTGTTGGTCAGAAGGAAAAACACTAACGGCTTATTTCAAGTTTCAGACGGGCAAGTAGGTACAAGCAGAGATCAAGAAAAAGCTCCTCTGTCTATGGATTCTCCAGACAAGAGTACTGGAGTGGGTTGCTATTCTCTTCTCTGGGGGATCTTCCTGACCCAGGGATTGAACCCAGGTCTCCTGCACTGCAGGTAGAGGTGAAGAATCTGCCTTTACCCTCTAATCTTTAGACAGCCAGAGCTTGGAAGCCACCTCACCTAGAAACGCTTCCCAGAGCATTTTGGGCTGGATTTTCCACTCCTTTTCTTTGACCATCACCTACCAGCTGGAGTCGTGGCTTTCTTAATGGGCTCTCTGCAGCACCCAGAGCCAGGAAGGCAGGTGCTGTTTCTTACTTGCTTTCCATTCAGGGCAAAGCTGGTCCAATCCCAGAGCAGGAATAAAAAGCGATTTGCCTATGACCCGAAGTGTCAGGGTTACCGTACTGTGAGTGCTGATTTGCTGCATTTAAAATCATACACCCTCTGGGCTTGATTTCCTCCCAACCTGCCTACCTGGCTGAATCCTGCACCACCAACACCAGCCTAGAAACATGTGTCTTCTAGGAGCCAGGATCATGCACACGCAAGGCCTCTGGAAGTTGGCATGCACTCAGCCGCTTTGGGCACATCTGGCATTTTTCGAGCTGACTCTTCTCTCCCTGATGTTTTTGGTCAATTTGAGAGTATTCAGATTCCAGAGGAGGTGCCAACGGGCCTGTCATACTCATCTTCGGATGACATCTGCTGAGGATTTTTCAATAACATCAAGTGTACAGAGCCTTTGGACAAGGCGGGCCAGTGGATTACAGCAGCCGTGTGGGGAGACTGCTGGGCAGAAAGTTTTGACTTGATGAGTCTCCTGATGTGGTTTGTGTCCCCTGGAGGAAGGGCCAGACCCACACTGTGTCCCCCTGAGCTGGATGCAGAGGCCGGCGTGGTGTGGGCGGAGCCCGGCTGGCACACCAGGCACAGAGGGGCCCCATGAAGGCTGCAGCTCCCGTTTGGCCGTATCCCACTTCCTCATCCTCACCCCTCAGTGCTTGTTTGTGACTCACAGTATCTCCCACTGTGGAAGTTCTTTCAGTTCAGTTCAGTCATTCAGTCGTGTCTGACTCTTTGCGACCCCATGGACTGCAGCATGCCAGGCCTCCCTGTTCATCACCAACTCCTAGAGCCTGCTCAAACTCATGTCCATAGAGTTGTTGATGCCATCCCACCATCTCATCCTCTGTTGTCCCTTTCTCCTCTCCCCTTCAATCTTTCCCAGCATTAGAGTCTTTTCCAGTGAGTCAGATCTTTGCATCAGGTGGCCAAAGTATTGCAGTTTCAGCTTCAACATCAGTCCTTCCAATGAACTCAGGACTGATCTCCTTTAGGATGGACTGGTTGGATCTCCTTGCAGTCCAAGGGACTCTCAAGAGTCTTCTCCAACACCACAGTTCAAGAACATCAATTCTTCAGCGCTCAGATTTCTTTATAGTCCAACTCTCACATCCTGGAAGTTCTTTCGGGTTTTTGAATTCCTAAAGAAACAGCTTTCTGAGTAAGTCATCAAAACACACAAGACTATTTTCTTCCTCCAGCCCTTAAAATATATAATGTAGGTCACCCTGCCTACAAGTATGCTGGGTTTCACAATGGAGGGCATGACCACACTTTAAGTCAGGCTCCTCGGAGCCAACTTCACCATGGAGGTTTCCACCCTGACCCTGTCCTTGCAAGCCTGCAAGCCCTGTCACATGGACCCACCTGTCAGAGTCCTTCTGAGAACCTCCTACCTTGATGCTCTTCATAGTAACTTTTTATCCCCTGACCCCCTCTCTCTGCCTGTTGCCTGTAAATCCGCCTTCTTCTGTGTGCTTAGAGCTGAGCCCCACCTCTCTTGTCTGTTGTGTCGAGGTACAATTTTTCTTTAACAATATGTGATTAAGGTTATTTCCCACATTCCTGTCAGGTGGCTCTTCTAGGTTCTGTCTGTGCTGCAAAAATTCTCTAGGTTGGCTGTGACCTCACTGCCAAACCCATTTGACCACACACATCTGGCCTCAAGGACAGATTTTTCCATATTTTTTCTTCCTGCCATTATACTGATCTATGTATGTCATTGCTTCAGCTCCTGGGCACAGACTTAAGTATACTTTTAAAGGGGATGAAATTTTCACAGCATGTCTCTGGTCTTTCTCTAAATCAGAAAGTATGGTGGGAAATAGCAAGACAAATTATCTCACTTTACAGAAGAGAAAAGTAAGCTTTACTGAGCATGTGGATATTCAGTGTTAAGGAATAATTACATGTAGTGTGTTAATTGTTCCAACTTCTGTCTGAAGGACTCATTTCCAGTTACACCAAGATGCCAAGCTAATTTACTATGTAAATGCAAAAATGGCATATTGCATTTTAGTTTTGCATTTTACGGAAAAAAAAAAATTTTAAATATATTTGGGACAAGATAAAATGTTTGTCATCTCAAGGCAGCTCCCCTTCTACACTGCCATCACCACCAACACATACTTCTTCTCCAAATAAATCTTTTGTTCCAATTTCTATAAGGAAATTATTTTGATAGAGTGGGAAGCTTTTAGCTTTGGTTGGGGTTTTCTTAAATCAGTGACATCATGTGGTAGTTAATACTCCCTACATTTTTTTGAAATTAAAAATATTAAAATGTAGAATTAGAAATATAAAGCAAAAACTCAAGTCTATAACAAAAGATACAGAGTTCAAGCATGAATTTAAAATATTTCTTGAGAGAGATGATACTGCTCTTGTGAAGACTGTAGTGAAATTTTCTAGAACTATTATACTAATCTGAGAGTTCTTAAATAAACAGACTGCTATCTTACTACCCCTTGAAATTCTGACTGAGTAGGATGCGCATTTTAAAAATAAGGTTCTCAGGGAGGGGATATATGTATACCTATGGCTGATTCATGTTGATGTATGGCCGAAACTAACATGATATTGTAAAGCAATTATCCTCCAATTAAAAAAAAGCTTAAAAATAAAAATAAGATAAAAATAAGATTCTCTAATGGTTCAAATAGTTGACAAACTTGACAGCCAACGAACTGAACAAGTCATGGCTGGACCACAGAGCATGTCCACACTCAGCGAAAGCCTGCCTTTTCATTTCTAGTAAACCGGAGTGCTAGTCTGAATTATGGACTACTGCTCATTTACAGTTTTCAGATCTTAGAGATGTTCAAAGCAGTACAAATCAATGGCTTTCAAACTATGTTTTAATCCAGAGAACAGGAGCCGGGGTAAAGATGTGGAAAGGTGGGAAAAGCAATGGGGAAGAATCTATACAAAAAAGAAAGCAACGTCACAATTGCTTATTGTTAGAGTGTTCCTCCACAGAATTTTCTTTAAGTAAAAGACTTATTTGCTTTAAAAACAATGTTTGAGAACAATGATAGTGCAAGTGTTTCTTAAGTTATGTTGAACTGCAGGCTGTGATTCAGTGAGTCCAGGGTTGGCGGTGGTGGTGGTGTTCAGCCGCTCATTCCTACCCAGCTGCTTGCGACCCCAGGACCTGCAGCATGCTACGCTTTCCCATTCTTCATTATCTCCTGGAGTTTGCACGCTCAGATTTCTTTATAGTCCAACTCTCACATCCTGGAAGTTCTTTCGGGTTTTTGAATTCCTAAAGAAACAGCTTTCTGAGTAAGTCATCAAAACACACAAGACTATTTTCTTCCTCCAGCCCTTAAAATATATAATGTAGGTCACCCTGCCTACAAGTATGCTGGGTTTCACAATGGAGGGCATGACCACACTTTAAGTCAGGCTCCTCGGAGCCAACTTCACCATGGAGGTTTCCACCCTGACCCTGTCCTTGCAAGCCTGCAAGCCCTGTCACATGGACCCACCTGTCAGAGTCCTTCTGAGAACCTCCTACCTTGATGCTCTTCATAGTAACTTTTTATCCCCTGACCCCCTCTCTCTGCCTGTTGCCTGTAAATCCGCCTTCTTCTGTGTGCTTAGAGCTGAGCCCCACCTCTCTTGTCTGTTGTGTCGAGGTACAATTTTTCTTTAACAATATGTGATTAAGGTTATTTCCCACATTCCTGTCAGGTGGCTCTTCTAGGTTCTGTCTGTGCTGCAAAAATTCTCTAGGTTGGCTGTGACCTCACTGCCAAACCCATTTGACCACACACATCTGGCCTCAAGGACAGATTTTTCCATATTTTTTCTTCCTGCCATTATACTGATCTATGTATGTCATTGCTTCAGCTCCTGGGCACAGACTTAAGTATACTTTTAAAGGGGATGAAATTTTCACAGCATGTCTCTGGTCTTTCTCTAAATCAGAAAGTATGGTGGGAAATAGCAAGACAAATTATCTCACTTTACAGAAGAGAAAAGTAAGCTTTACTGAGCATGTGGATATTCAGTGTTAAGGAATAATTACATGTAGTGTGTTAATTGTTCCAACTTCTGTCTGAAGGACTCATTTCCAGTTACACCAAGATGCCAAGCTAATTTACTATGTAAATGCAAAAATGGCATATTGCATTTTAGTTTTGCATTTTACGGAAAAAAAAAAATTTTAAATATATTTGGGACAAGATAAAATGTTTGTCATCTCAAGGCAGCTCCCCTTCTACACTGCCATCACCACCAACACATACTTCTTCTCCAAATAAATCTTTTGTTCCAATTTCTATAAGGAAATTATTTTGATAGAGTGGGAAGCTTTTAGCTTTGGTTGGGGTTTTCTTAAATCAGTGACATCATGTGGTAGTTAATACTCCCTACATTTTTTTGAAATTAAAAATATTAAAATGTAGAATTAGAAATATAAAGCAAAAACTCAAGTCTATAACAAAAGATACAGAGTTCAAGCATGAATTTAAAATATTTCTTGAGAGAGATGATACTGCTCTTGTGAAGACTGTAGTGAAATTTTCTAGAACTATTATACTAATCTGAGAGTTCTTAAATAAACAGACTGCTATCTTACTACCCCTTGAAATTCTGACTGAGTAGGATGCGCATTTTAAAAATAAGGTTCTCAGGGAGGGGATATATGTATACCTATGGCTGATTCATGTTGATGTATGGCCGAAACTAACATGATATTGTAAAGCAATTATCCTCCAATTAAAAAAAAGCTTAAAAATAAAAATAAGATAAAAATAAGATTCTCTAATGGTTCAAATAGTTGACAAACTTGACAGCCAACGAACTGAACAAGTCATGGCTGGACCACAGAGCATGTCCACACTCAGCGAAAGCCTGCCTTTTCATTTCTAGTAAACCGGAGTGCTAGTCTGAATTATGGACTACTGCTCATTTACAGTTTTCAGATCTTAGAGATGTTCAAAGCAGTACAAATCAATGGCTTTCAAACTATGTTTTAATCCAGAGAACAGGAGCCGGGGTAAAGATGTGGAAAGGTGGGAAAAGCAATGGGGAAGAATCTATACAAAAAAGAAAGCAACGTCACAATTGCTTATTGTTAGAGTGTTCCTCCACAGAATTTTCTTTAAGTAAAAGACTTATTTGCTTTAAAAACAATGTTTGAGAACAATGATAGTGCAAGTGTTTCTTAAGTTATGTTGAACTGCAGGCTGTGATTCAGTGAGTCCAGGGTTGGCGGTGGTGGTGGTGTTCAGCCGCTCATTCCTACCCAGCTGCTTGCGACCCCAGGACCTGCAGCATGCTACGCTTTCCCATTCTTCATTATCTCCTGGAGTTTGCTCAAACTCATGTCCACTGAGTCAGTGATGCCATCCAACCATCTCATCCTCTGTCACATTCAGTGTGACATGTATGTTGCTCGCGTAGAAATCAGTACTCTTGGTCCCCCCAAAAAGATGAAGTCCTCTCAGCATCCCAGGATGTAATTAGCCCAGGCCCAGAGGTGAGGACTCCTCACAGCCTGAAAGTTGCCCTCTTCTTACCTATTTATCCAATTTGAACTTTCGCTTCCTGTTCCGATACTTATTTGATTTGCATCTTCTTGTCTAGAGTATCTTTAACCTCAGTGAAGCGGGTAGATGAGAGGCTGAGGAATTCTGTGTCTCTCAGTTTTCTGCACAGTGTTTATGCAATTGTCCTGTCGTCACCACCAAGCGATGGCTGGAAGCTCTTTTCCCCAGCAGGCCTTGGTCCTGCTTTCTATTCCATGAATTCATCCCACACCTCTTTTACTGAGTGGCTCCTACACAGGAGGAACTGCCTTAGGCACCGGGGCAAACTGAACGGAACCAGCAGAGCCGCTGACCCCAAGATCCTCGACTGCAGTGGGGCGTCAGCCGCGTGGAAGCTGGAGCCGGGCTCCGGGGACGTCAGGGGCTGGCTGAGAGCTCTAAGACTGGATGGATGACTGCTGCAGAAACCGTGCACGTCAATGGCAGGCTTCTGTGTGTGGAGGAAAAACTGTGCCGTTTGCTGTCACTTTATTTCTCTAGTCTATTGAGATCTAGGTTCCTTTGATCTAGAACATAGATCACCTGATTTAACCAGCTTTCTGATTTTAACCTGGAACTGCTTCATCCAGTGTAACACCTTAGGCAGACATCGCACATAATGAAATTGTATTTCCATATGTTTATTTTCAAACTGTATTTGAGATCCACAGTAAAATGTGATGTAAGGTCAAGGGATGATGGGGCAGTCATCAAATATCCCTTTGAACAACATAGACTTTTTTCTTATTGAGTTTTCAAGTCATTTATAGAAAAAGCATTCTTAGAGTTGAAAGCAAAAATTTTCAAATGTTCAAAAGAATTAATTTTATGGATTGTTTGAATTCACTAAAACACATTTCCTGAAGATGTTATGACTCTGATTTCAAGTTATGTAGTGGTTTGTAGTTTTATTCATTTGTTCTAAAAGAACTAAAATTCTGTTCTGGATCCTTATTTTATCAAACATAACACAATATAACTCAAGAAACTGCATAATCACTAAGGAAATAATTAACTGCCAATATCAGCCACAAAGCAATGGCGCTGTGGCCTGCCAACATCATTCTTTTGGATTTTAGAAAATATGGACTCGATCAACCAAAGAAAAGGAAACACCTAATAATTCTCTCTAAAGATAGCTCTCTTGAATTCTGTAAGTGTGAAAAGTTTTATTTTTAAAGAAAAATGTGGCCTTTCCAAGAACGCAGAGCATCCTCTGCCATGGTCCTGACCCAGAAAAGCAGCAGAAAGCAGCCTGCAGACAAAATCTTTGATATTCAGTTTATGCAAAGCGCTGTCCTCCCAAACTGAACCCAGTAGGCCCATTCATTGCCAAGTGATGCTTGCACAGGGGCACAAGGAGGAGGGGGGTCTTCCTCCCCTCCAGCAGGCCTCTGAGGAGCCACGGCAGCGGGGGGAGGACCCCACCCCACCGAGGTGCCTCCTGACATCCTGCCCCGTCTGTCTCCATGAGGACAGGCAGCTGGGCAGCGCCTCCTCCTTATGGCTGCAGACTAGCGAGGCAGTGGAATGGGGAAATGGAAAGAAAAAGTAGCTGCTCTGGAAGGCAGGCACACTTAGAACTCACAGTTCCAGGCTTAATTAATCTAAATAAGACTTTCATGTATATGTACCACTACACAATGGCACATGTGAATGCTTTAAAGTGTGTGTGCTGTGTGTGTGTGTGTGAGTGTACGTGAATGTGAGTATGTGTTAGGGTGTGTGTGTGTGTTAGTGTGTGAGTGTGTGTGTGACTGAGTTTGAGTGTATGTGAACGAGACTGTGTGTTAGGGTGTGTGTGTGAGTGTGTATTAGTGTGTGAGGTGTGTGTGAGAATGTGAGTGTGTTGTGTGTATGTGAGTGTGTGTTGATGTGTGTGTGAGTGTATGTGAATGTGACTGTGTGTTAGGGTGTGTGTGTGTATTAGTGTGTGAGTGTGTGTGTGATTGAGTTGAGGGTGTGTGTGAGTGTATGTGTGAGAATGTGAGTGTATTAGTGTATGTGTGAATGTGTGTTAATGTGTGTGTATATGAGTGTATTAGTGTATTGTGAATGTGTGTGAGTATATGTGTATTGTGTGAATGTGTGTTGATGTGTGTGAGTATGTGTGAATGTGAGTGTGTGTGAGGGTGTGTGAGTGTATTAGTGTGAGTGTGTGTGTGACTGAGTTGAGTGTGTGTGTGAGACTGTGAGTGTATTAGTGTGTGTGTGTGTGTTGATGTGAGTGTGTGTGAGGGTATGTGAATGTGTTAATGTGAGTGTGTATGTGACTGAGTTGAGTGAGTGTGTGTGTGACTGTGAGTGTATTAGTGTGTGTGTGTGTGTGTGTTGATGTGAGTGTGTGTGAGGGTATGTGAATGTGTTAGTGTGAGTGTGTATGTGACTGAGTTGAGTGAGTGTGTGTGTGACTGTGAGTGTATTAGTGTGTGTGTGTGTGTGTGTTGATGTGAGTGTGTGTGAGGGTATGTGAATGTGTTAGTGTGAGTGTGTATGTGACTGAGTTGAGTGAGTGTGTGTGTGACTGTGAGTGTATTAGTGTGTGTGTGTGTGTGTGTTGATGTGAGTGTGTGTGAGGGTATGTGAATGTGTTAGTGTGAGTGTGTATGTGACTGAGTTGAGTGAGTGTGTGTGTGACTGTGAGTGTATTAGTGTGTGTGTGTGTGTGTGTTGATGTGAGTGTGTGTGAGGGTATGTGAATGTGTTAGTGTGAGTGTGTATGTGACTGAGTTGAGTGAGTGTGTGTGTGACTGTGAGTGTATTAGTGTGTGTGTGTGTGTGTGTTGATGTGAGTGTGTGTGAGGGTATGTGAATGTGTTAGTGTGAGTGTGTATGTGACTGAGTTGAGTGAGTGTGTGTGTGACTGTGAGTGTATTAGTGTGTGTGTGTGTGTGTGTTGATGTGAGTGTGTGTGAGGGTATGTGAATGTGTTAGTGTGAGTGTGTATGTGACTGAGTTGAGTGAGTGTGTGTGTGACTGTGAGTGTATTAGTGTGTGTGTGTGTGTGTGTTGATGTGAGTGTGTGTGAGGGTATGTGAATGTGTTAATGTGAGTGTGTATGTGACTGAGTTGAGTGAGTGTGTGTGTGACTGTGAGTGTATTAGTGTGTGTGTGTGTGTGTGTTGATGTGAGTGTGTGTGAGGGTATGTGAATGTGTTAATGTGAGTGTGTATGTGACTGAGTTGAGTGAGTGTGTGTGTGACTGTGAGTGTATTAGTGTGTGTGTGTGTGTGTGTTGATGTGAGTGTGTGTGAGGGTATGTGAATGTGTTAATGTGAGTGTGTATGTGACTGAGTTGAGTGAGTGTGTGTGTGACTGTGAGTGTATTAGTGTGTGTGTGTGTGTGTGTTGATGTGAGTGTGTGTGAGGGTATGTGAATGTGTTAATGTGAGTGTGTATGTGACTGAGTTGAGTGAGTGTGTGTGTGACTGTGAGTGTATTAGTGTGTGTGTGTGTGTGTGTTGATGTGAGTGTGTGTGAGGGTATGTGAATGTGTTAATGTGAGTGTGTATGTGACTGAGTTGAGTGAGTGTGTGTGTGACTGTGAGTGTATTAGTGTGTGTGTGTGTGTGTGTTGATGTGAGTGTGTGTGAGGGTATGTGAATGTGTTAATGTGAGTGTGTATGTGACTGAGTTGAGTGAGTGTGTGTGTGACTGTGAGTGTATTAGTGTGTGTGTGTGTGTGTGTTGATGTGAGTGTGTGTGAGGGTATGTGAATGTGTTAGTGTGAGTGTGTATGTGACTGAGTTGAGTGAGTGTGTGTGTGAGACTGTGAGTGTATTAGTGTGTGTGTGAGTGTGTGTTGATGTGAGTGTGTGTGAGGGTGTGTGAGTGTATTAGTGTGAATGTGTATGTGACTGAGTTGAGTGAGTGTGTGTGTGAGACTGTGAGTGTATTAGTGTGTGTGTGAGTGTGTGTTGATGTGTGTGAGTGTGAGGGTGTGTGTGTGAGTGTGTAACTGGGACTGGCAGTACAGACGTTTAGATCGTTGCCTTCTGTCCAGGACGCTCTATCAGGCTGTTTGCTGTGCAAAGCTTGATATAAAACCATATAACGTGTCATTCTTTCCGGGACACAGTGTCTCTGGGGCCTGAAGTCAAGGCCCCGCATTTGCAGAGACACGGCTCTGGCTTGTCTGCATGACTCTCTTTCTGCGCGTGCCCGATGCACTGGCGTGAACACATGCCCAGCTCGGTGTTGTCAGGAAGAGCGAGAGAGCGGGAAGACAGAAAGATTAGCGGATAGATAGGTGGGAAATAAGATAGGGGTTCAGCTGTACCTTTGGGGAGTTTGTGGCACATTCACTCAACGTCAGCATTCCTCCATTTCACTAAGAGTCAGAAGCTGAGTTCCCCGCATGTACCAGTCACCCTTAGTGTCCAAACCCCAGTTTGGCTGGAGGCCTTTCCATGAGTCTGGGCGCCGCCTCCCTGGGCACCTCGTGGGCAGCCAGGGCAGCACTGATGGAGGTGGTCCAGCCCGGAGGGAGGAACTGGCCCCTGAGGCCCCATCCTCCCCGCCGAAGCCAGCGTGCTGGTCACGGAGAGGCTGAGTGATGCGTGTTCCCGAGCGCGGTTTATAAATATTCTTTCACATTTGTGGAACATGTTCAAAGGCATTTTTAATATTGCTTTCATTTAATTCTGGCTCGGATAAATGTGTCTGCAAAATGGTTTCCCTAAATTCGTGTTCGTAGCTTTTCGTGAACATGGGGTGGAGACAGGAAAAAAATGTCAGTTATGCTTTTCATATTTGCAAACCAGAGGAGGAGGCCAGGTTTGGGAAGCGAGGGGAAGAGCTTGTGCACACATCGGGGGCGCAGGGCTCTGTCACTCGTGCCAAAAGTCTCGGGGCTCACTGCTGGGCTTTCTGCCTCCCTTGCCCCTCTTGCAGACTTTTAGGAGCCGGAATCCACTGAACCAAGGATGACACTTTAAGGGCAGGCTGACTGCCAGACCCCAAGGACCCTCCAAGCTGGGTCTGGAGCTCCCCACCTGCCCTTTGCCTCCCAGGGCCGACCCAGAATGAGAGTCCTGCTGGCCCGGGCAGTGGGGCCAGACCACCCCAGCCCCTTGTCCCCACACAGCTCCTGTCTGGGGGCAACTGTGGACCTGTGGGACCCCTGGCTGCGTCTCTCCTGTCTCCCACATGGGCAGAGTCTCACCCCACCAGCAAGGGCCCTGTGAGGGATGCTCCATGTGTGGCAATGACCCCTGGGCTGAGCATGAGAAGTCTGCTCTCTGTTTCTGGAGTCTTCTGCCCCTGCCCCTGCAAGCCCTCTGTCCTGGGCTTGTGGGACACACCGCAAGGAGCCTGCGGCCTTGGTCCTCGTCCACACCTGGCAGAGCCCAGCAAGGCTCAGGGGAGGTCAGCTGGGGGGTGTCCCCCACTGCTTAGATGGGGCAGCCTTGGGTCAGCAGGGAAGCCCCTCACAGAGGCCCAAGAGGAGAGGGCACCTCTTCTGCCTTTGGGACACTTCCTTCTGCCTTTGGGATCCCTCCTCTTAAAGCTCAGTTTTGTCTCTGGACTGACAAAGGTTTAAGAGGGGAAGCTGAGGTCAGTCACCTTGGAGCTCACGCCCTCTCCTCCTGCCTGCTGAGTCCCTGTGAGCGCCCTGGTTGGGGCTCAGCGCCACTCCTCCCTGCCTGGACCCTGGCTCCTTCTGGCCTGGATGGGCGAGGGTGCTGGGATGATGGAAAAGGTCGGTCCTCTCTCAAGACCGCAGCGGGGTTTGCTGAGCTCATGGCGGAAAGGACCTCTTTGGAGACCACCAAGGGCTGTCTGCGGCTGGAAGCGGTTCCTGTGTGACAGACCCACATCCCTGGGCACAAGCATGGCCCTAGGGGATGAGATGAGGGCTCTGTACTCACAATGCTCAATAGAAAAACGCATTGTTTAGATCAGACCTTCCACTTTTTACATATACATTTTAAAGGTTACACCACATTTGCAGTTATTACAAAACATTGGCCATATTTCCTGTGGCTTATTTTATGCGTAACACTTTGCGCCTCTTAATTGTTGTTCAAGGGCTCAGTCGTGTCTGACTCCTTGTGACCCCGTGGACTGCCTCACGCCAGGCCCCCCTGTCCATCGCTGTCTCCCAGAGCTTGCTTAAACTCATGTCCATTGAGTCAGTGATGCCATCCAACCATCTCATCTTCTGTCGCCCCCTTCTGCTCCTGCCCTCAATCTTTCCCAGCATCAGAGTCTTTTCCACTGAGTCAGCTCTTTGCATCAGGTGGCAAAGGATTGGAGCTTCAGCATCGGTTCTTCCAATGAATATTCAGTGTTGATTTCCTTTTAGATGGACTGGTTTGATCTCCTTGCAGTCCAAGGGACTCTCAGGAGTCTTCTACACCACAGTTCAAAAGCGTCAATTCTCCGGCCCTCAGGCCTCCTTATGGCCCAGCTCTCGCATCCGCACCATATTGCTCTCCTGTCTCCCCACTGGCAACCACTGGTTTGTTCTCTGTCTCTCTGAGCTTGCTTCTTTTTCTGTTATATTCACTAGTTTGCTGTATTTTTCAAATTCCATATGTAAGCGATTTCATACATATTTATCTTTCTCTGTCTGACTTATTTCACTTAGTCTAATGCCCTTGGTGGCCATCTGTGTTGCCATGAATGGCAGAATGCTGTCTTTTTAATGGCTGAGTAATATTCTACTGTATAGATACCGCAACACCACTGAAGATATACCACGTCTTCTTTAGCCGTTTATCTACAGATGGACACTTGGCTGGTTCCGTATCTTAACGCTGCTGTGAACATTGGGGCTTATATATTTTAGAAATTCCCATTCTTGATCTGAAACTTTAGTAAACAGGCACAGGCGGAAATACATACATGTCATTTAGCAATTATTTCTAGAGGAACTCTTGTGAGATAAGCCTGTTAGGTGCATTGTAAAACATGAGGTTAGTAACAGAGAGGAACTGGTTTGAATTAAATTATAATACTCCCAGAAACACATGCAACCCCTTGCCCAAGTGTCAGATAAAGAGTGTATTGTAAGATACATGACCGCTGCAATTATTAAATGAAAGTGTCCTAAATTTTAAAGCTGTCCAAACGCATTGCCCTGGAGGCATTTGGTGGTCAAGCGATTGTTGTCGTGGTTTCCTCCCTAAGTTGAGTTCTACTGTTTTGTGACCCCATGTACTGTAGCCCGTCAGGCTCCTCTGTCCACGTGGTTTCCCAGGCAAGAATGCTGAAAGGGTTGCCATTTCCATCTCCAGAAAATCTTCCAGAGGCAGGGATCCAAGCTGCATCCCCTTCACTGGCAGGCAGGTCCTTTACTGCTGAGTAAAGTTTCTTTACTTCCACCAGGAAAGACCCGTCAAGTGATTAGAAGAAATTAAACGAGTCAAAATTGAGAAAAAGGAATGACTGGCTTCACTTCATGGACACTTTCAGTTTCCAACAGGAAACAAGCTGTAGCTTCATTTCTGGGGAAAATCACAGCTGTGAGTCCAGGAGTGGTCCAGATACGACGGTCCATGCCTCTGTTTACGGTGACCTGAACTCTTCCTGCTCGCACAGTACCAGACTCTGAGCAGGATGGGCGCCTCACAACTGAAATTCTCCACCTGCAATCACCACCCACACGGAGGGATGTGTGGGTGGTGAGGGGCTCATTGCCTGAACTCCAAGTCACAGCAGCCAGTTGGGAGGCAGACTTGCCCCCACGGAGCAGCGTGTTTCTTGTTTCTGATAAATCCGTAGTCCCTGAGAACGCACTGGCCTCCAGCAGACCTGCCGGGATTGCCATCTGCTAAGATCCCTGGCCTCTGGAGCCTGGAAGCCTCCCGGGTTGTGTGAGTGAAGGCTCCTGAAGCCCCTTGCCAGGCACAGCCCTCCGACCTCTCCCATCCTCCCCCCTGGCAAAGATGCTCGTGAGAAGTGAAGGCTCTAGGGAAACATGCTATGGGGAACACTTCCCCGAGTCAGGAGGCTGGACCTCGGCTATCAAGGTCATAATGAAGCCATAATCCTTGGCAAGGCAGTCGTTACCAGCAGTTAATGACGACTCTGTTGGTTAACAGCTCGACCTGAAGCTCAAGGTTGTTAACACTCCATCAAACTCCTTGTTAAGAGCGCTGAGGTTTTATTGAAACCCACTTGGATCACAGCTGGAGAGCTGCGCGGGCATTGGGCGGCCCCCGGTGGCCCATGACTGTGCTTTTTCCATCAGCCGGAGCACCGGGCACATTCCATCGTGTTTATATAATAGTTGTTAACTGCCGAGGACTGGTGCCACCGCGTTCGGGGACTCGATGTGACGCGGGCGAGACTCCCTCCCCTCTCCTTGCGTCAAAGGCGTGTTTTGTTGTTGATGTTAGTGTGTTATTGACGTGGCCCATGTTTTAAACTCTGCAGTTTCCCTGAGGCTTATTTCAATTCTTAAATATAAAAGACGTTGCCAGGAGGTCGAGGCGTGTCCGATTGATTCTGGGATAGGTCCCCTGCCAGCTCCATCCCGGAGGCCAGCTGCAGAGTGTGACCCCTGGCCCCCTTGTTCTGCTTTTGGGGGAAGCTCTCAGCCTTGCCCCTCCCTCTCCCAAGCTTCAGGCTCTTTTAAGGGGGTGGTAGATAATCCATTCAAGGACTGTAGTCAGAAGCACGGCTCTTCACCCAGAAGGAGAGTCTTTATCTTCAGGGTGCTGGCCTTGCTGAACCATGTCCTAGCGGGCCCACTGTGGGCGCTTCTTCTGTTCCCCCTTTGACAGAGATGAGAAGGGGCAGCTGAGACTATCAAACTGTCTGCTGCGAAGTCCTGGGCCCATACAGGGAACCTGGGGACTGAGTGAGCTGCAGAGACAGCCGTGAGGCGTGCTGTGCTGTGCTTAGTCGCTCAGTCATGTCCAACTCTCTGGGACCCCGTGGACTGTATCTGCCAGGCTCCTCTGTCCATGGGATTCTCCAGGCAGGAACACTGGAGTGGATTGCCATGCCCTCCTCCAAGGGATCTTCTCAACCCAGGGGTCAAACCCAGGTCTCCCTCATTGTAGGCAATTCTTACTGTCTGAGCCACCAGGGAAGCCCAAGAATACTGGAGTGGGCAGCCTGTCCCTTCTCCAGGGGATCTTCCTGACCTGGGACTCGAACCGGAGTCTCCTGAATTGCAGGCAGATTCTTTACCAGCCGAGCCACCAGGGAAGCGCCAGATGTGGGGTAAGACTCTGGAATTTGCCACAGTCTGCATGGAGCACGGGGCTTCCTGCATACTGGTCACCCCTGGAAGGAAAGATGCAGGCAAGGGAGCCGGCGTGGAGATGCTCCGGCAGGTCCTCTCTCCTCGAGGAGTCAGCGCAGCTCTGGGTCCTCCACCTGCTCAGTCGCTGCCCGGAAACCCTTGCCTTTGTCAGGCCTGTCTGCTCGTCCGGAATTCATTACCATACTAATGCCCGGGGCTGCGCCGGCTTCCAGGGTGAGGAGGAGGACGAGAGCCCTGGCACAGCCGGCGTTCAGAGGCCTGCACAGATGGGCTCGGGCCCTTTGTTCCGCCAGCCCGGGGGGCTGTTATGGGAAGCAGCCAACCTGCCTCTGTCCCCGCGAACACGGTCGCGCATTGTGTGCTGTTAATTGTTACCATGTACGTGGAATCCGCGGGGTCGCGGTGGATACTGAGTACAAGAACCCGGAGCCCTCTGCCAGACCAAACACATGTCCTGGGCATTCAGCCGCAGTCACCTTGTGCTCAAAGAAAGATCCTTCTCGCAGAGCAATTAAAAAGTCTGATTTATTTACAAAACAGTCTATAACGGAGTCTCAGAAGGCTCTGTCTCTGACACTTTCCCATGCGGACACCCTAACAGATTCTCCTACAATGGAGCCATTCTTTCTGCCCTTGTGATATCCAGGCGCCTGGACCACTGATTACAAAGCTGACCACCATCTGACGGGAGAGGGGGCAAGCCGCGGCACCACTCCCAGCGTGTGAAGCATGCTTCCTGGCTCCACGCTCCACAACCACCATCGCTGTGCCTGGTCCCACTGAAGACGGGGTGTTTGGAGTGGAAAACCAGGGGGGTGACCCTGGTGGCTCAGCAGCAAAAAAATCTGCTTGCGATGCAGGAGACGCAGGTTCGATCCCTGAGTCAGGAAGATCCCCAGGAGAAGGAAACGGTAACCCACTCCAGGATGCTTGCCAGGAGATTTCCGTGGATAGAGGAGTCTGGTGGGCTACAAGTCCGTGGGGTCCCAAAGAGTCGGACACGACTGAGCGATGAAACCACCAACCGTGCTGTTGACCATCAGGGGTCTGCATTCGCTGGTCAATAACAAAGTGGACTATTTTAGTTTAGATAGAAGGCACATTATTACTGTGGTTCATGGTTGATGAGAAAAAAAGAATGAGTTTGAAATTAATATTTTTGAAGTCAGTAAGGAGGGAGGCCTGGGTTGGTCTTGCGCTCAATTCGAGACTCATCTCTGGCCCACCCGTGGCACCCGCCCAACCTGTCCCTTCCTCTGCCCAGCGCCGGCTCTGCAGTGTGCACGACAGCGAGGCCATGGTATTGGTCGCTCAGTCGCGTCTGACTCTTTGTGAAACCAGACTATAGCCCACCGGGCTCCTCTGTCCACGGGATCTCCCAGGCAAGAATACTGGAGTGGGTGGCCATTCCCTCTTCCAGGAGACCTTCCGTGACCCAGCGATGGAGCACACTCCTGTGTTACAGGCAGGTTCTTTACCAGTGAGCCACCAGCAAAGCTCCTCTGGGCTGGAATGAGTGGACACAAGAGGAGGACCTGGATCACTCCTCAGGAAGAGGGGTGTGCAGTCAAGGCTTCCTCCCCTGCTGAGAAGCTAGACCAGCAGGGGGAAGACTGGCCCAGGGCGGGGCGGCTTTCATGAAGTGACCAGCATGGCAGTCCCTGAATGTGTGCACAGAATCAAGCCAGAATTCAGACTGTTCAGTTCTGGCTGGAGACCTCTGAAGTTTGAATGGCCATTTCTTTTCGATATGGAATGAAATGTTAATAAACCAACTGAGGACTTAGATTTCGTTTTCTTAGGCATTTTTGTTACGTGGGAACTGGATACCATTGCTGAGCACGGGAAGCTCCAAGTTTTCACGTGTTTGTTATAATGCATCTCGTTTAGTCTGCCAACACCTCTCGTTCATTCTTCAGTCCCCTGCCTCTGTTTGCCTAAAGAATGGGCAGTGTTCACCACAGCACTGAGGAGACAGGACTGGCGAGAGAGGAGCTAGGACCTGCATGGAGCCCGAAGCATCAGGAGGCCTTTCCTGGTGCAGCCCTGGCCCGGGGTCCTTCAGCAGCATGGCAAGGACAAGAGGGATATGGAGACTCACCTCCCAGCAGGCGGGCCTAGCGACTCACCGCAGGCAGGAAGAAAGGAGCGGGATCAGAGGCGACTTCAGGATGCTGGTTTCAACTGAGTGAAGAATGAAGCTTCACTAATAGAAATGGAAGAACCAAGAGGAAGGGCAGAGTTGGGGGACGTGAGATTGCGGGACGGGGTTGGGGGGCTTTAGACGCAATCCATTTGAGGTTGTGTGACTCTGAGTCCATCAGGCATCCAGGCGTTCACGCATGTGTTGTTGGAGAAGAGCCGGACCCTGGAGGTCCTTCCCCCAGAGCCCTGTCAGGAGACCATGGTGGTCAGCCTTGGACTCAAGCACAGTAAAATGAAGGGCAAACAACGTGAAGTCCTGGGCCAGCTTGGAGTCTAAGGCCACTCAAATGCATCGTGTTGCCTTGTGGGCACTAGAGCGCCTCTGGAAGTGGAGAAGAGATGTGTTCACGAGGTGGCCAGAGGCAGGAGCGGACGGGACCCCCAAGGAGAGAGTGACGATCAGAACTGATTCTGATGGAAGGGAGGGTGGCCTCAGGGACAGAGCAAAGTGCCCCAGAGTCAGGAGAGGCCTGGAAGGACAGGAGAGGAGGGGCTGTCCTCAGGGGTCTGGGGGAGGAGTCTCCCACCCCAGCATAAACTACTGTGGGCAAGCAGGAGGAAAACGCCCTTGGTGAACACGCTTCATTGGGAACCATAGCCAAAGGTCAGTGATGCCAGTTAGTTCAGTTCAGTCACTCAGTTGTGTCCAGCTCTTTGCAAACCCATGGACTGCAGCACGCCAGGCCTCCCCGTCCATCACCAACTCCCAGAGTTTACTCAAACTCATGTCCATCGAATTAGTGGTGCCATCCAACCATCTCATCCTCTGTCATCCCCTTCTCCTCCCACCTTCAGTCTTTCCCAGCATCAGGGTCTTTTCAAATGAGTAAGTTCTTTGCATTAGGTGGCCAAAGTATTGGAGTTTCACCTTCAACATCAGTCTTTCAAATGAATATTCAGGACTGATTTGCTTTAGGATGGACTGGTTGGATCTCCTTGCAGTCCAAGGGACTCTCAAGAGTCTTCTCCAGCACTACAGTTCAAAAACATTGATTCCTCAGTGCTCAGCTTTCTTTATAGTCCAACTCTCACATCCATAAATGACTACTGGAAAAAACACAGCTTTGACTAGACAGACATTTGTTGGCAACGTAATGTCTCTGCTTTTTAATATGCTGTCTAGGTTGATCATGATTTTTCTTCCAAGGAGTATCTTTTAATTTCATGGCTGCAGTCACCATCTGCAGTGATTTTGGAGGCCCCCTCCCAAGTAAAGTTTGTCACTGTTTCCACTGTTTCCCCATCTGTTTCCCATGGAGTGATGGGAACGGATACCATGATTTTAGTTTTCTGAATGTTGAATTTTAAGTCAACTTTTTAACTCTCATCTTTCACTTTCATCAAGAGGGTCTTTAGTTCTTTGCTTTCTGACATAAGAGTGGTGTCATCTGCATGTCGGAAGTTATTGATATTTCTCCCGGCAATCTTGATTCCAGCTTGTGTTTCTTCCAGTCCAGCGTTTCTCATGATGTACTCTGCATAGAAGTTAAATAAGCAGGGTGACAATATACAGCCTTGACGTACTCCTTTTCTCATTTGGAACCAGTCTGTTATTCCATGTCCAGTTCTAACTGTTTCTTTCTGACCTGCATACAGATTTCATACAGATGCCTTCTAGGTCCATTTCCAAAGCCAGAGCTGGAAGGCGAGGAGGGTGAGCCCTGTGGGAGGCCTGGGATCCATGCCCAGGGGATGCTCTGAGCAGCTGGCTTAGTGAAGAGTGAGGGTGAACACCGATGTCAGTGGTACCCACTGGGGTCACCTTTGATGTCAGGAAATGGGTGGTTCTCTCCCAAGGTGGCAGAGGCTGTGCAGAGAGTGGGGTGTCATCAGGAGGACAGAAACTGAGCCAGAGTCAGGGGGATGACTCAGAAGGGGAGGAGGAGGGCACCAAGGGTATAGGTGGGGTCGGGGGGGGTGCGTGTTGGACTCTCCCTGGAGCAGGGTCAGACATTCTCTCCACTAACCAGCTATTTCACTGTGATGACTACATTTTTTTCCTTTGAACTGTGAGCTCCTGGAGGGCCGTGACCCTCAGAGCTCTATCAGGAGGCCGCAGTAGTCAGCCTCAGACTCCAGCACAATAAAACGGACAGAAAAAAATTTTATTTTTAAATGAAGCCCTGGGCCAGCTTGGAGTCCAAGACCATTCAAACCCATTGTCTCGTCTTGCAGGCACTAGACCACCTCCTGCCACGGCAACGCAGGAGATGCAAGGGGCCAAGGCTGCATCCCTGGGCACTGGAGGCCGCTGGAGGAGGCAATGGCAGCCCGAACCAGCACTCCTGCTTGGGAAGTCCCCCGGGAGGAGGAGCCTGGCGGGCTACAGTCCGTGGGGCCACAAAAGAATCAGACAGACAGCAATCAAACAACGACCAACCAGCCTGGGTGGATTCATCTCTGTTCCACATCTAACTGTTATATCAGAAACAGAGGCCAACGGTAGAGAGCACTGATTAAAAATCTGTGAGTTTATACAAGGCTGCTACGTGCCCGCCTGTCCCTGGGCTGGATGGGCACGGCTGGGCAAGCTGTGTAGTCAGTGCGCGCCCAGGGAAAGTTTGTAGGCAAAGTTCACTTGCCGAACCCACGCACGTGAAAGACGCTGGCTCAGCGCCAGGCTCACAGCCACAGTCGAATCCTGCTCACCGCTGCATCAGACGCCACGCTGGAGGGGATTAGGAGTGGGATGACCATCACAGGGCATGAAACTAGGACTGCTCAGCCTAGTGGCTGCCTTGTCTGCCCACCACCGCTCTGCTGGACGGCACCCCGACGGGCCGCATGGTTCCAGAAGTCTCTCATTGGCCTTTTCTGTTGAATCAAGACCCAGTCATCATGGGTTGAAAAATTGTGTCAGGTCCAATTTCAGCATATTGAACTGCATCGCAGGAGTCCAGAAACATAAAGGTTGCGACTGCCTCGGGACAATCCACTTGACCTATTTTTCGGGGTTTCCCCTCATGTCTGCTGTGCCCAAGGGCACTTCAGCAGCCTTGATATACCCGGTCCCTGAAAGAGAGGACTGCCTTGGGGGTCTGCCCAGGGCATTTCTGGGCCCCATGACAGAGAGGAAGTCCTTTTTGCAGGAGGCTGCATGAAGAGCCGGAATTTAAGCTTGTCTTAATTGCTCTTCATAGCACAGCTGTGCTCGGGATCGCCTGCCAGTCTCCGACCAAGACGTCATGATCTTCATAGAAAGAGCAGACACACAGTGTGCCGTGGAAGGCGGAGCTCCAGTTACACATCTAGTTTAAAAGTTGGGGAAGAGGCAGCAAAGGAGGGGAGAAGGAAGACCCCCCAAGGGGCTGTGTGACTGTAGCTTTGCCCAGCGCTGGCCATGTTGCATGATGGAGATGGAGCTCCACCTTGCCCTGGTCTCTGGAGAGAAGCAGGTGGGTGGGCCACGAGCTGGGTCTCCTCGCTGCCCAAGAAGGGCCTGGATGGGGGTGCACTTCTTAGGGACGCAGCCCAGAGGAAACCTCTACACCTCCCAAAAGGGCGGAAAAGTTGCAAACCATTCTCTGCTCCAAAACCCAAAGTTTTGACTTGCCTGGCCTCACTGTGTGATGGGCACATGGCCTTAGATTGGACAACGAAACCTCCCTGATGAGCAGATGTGCTCCCTCCCATCGGACAATGGGAAATCACAGCTTATCTTACTTGCTTATTTGACTTCATTCCCAGGGAGCCATAGACTTAAATGCACTGCAATTAAATGACAATGCATATTTCTGATACTAATTTTCTGCAATTAAATGACAACAGATATTCCTGATACTAATTTTCCATCCCTTTCTGTTATCTTACAGACATTTTAAATTTCCCACTTCAAGATCTTGTTATATGTGCCTTTTTAATTTTTTTGCAAATACTCTGTCACACCTTTGAAGGAAATGAGGATCTCTCAATATTACTAAATATATCTGCATGACACTTGGGTTCGTCTTTAAACATTCAGCTGTGTCTTTGTGGAACAGCTTGGAAGGGTATGAATCAGAGCCAGGGTCTTTGTCTGTGAAAGACCAAGGATGTAGTGTTGACTAAAAAGAAATGCGCAACCTGAGAGCTGCCAGGCTCCTCCATCCACGGGCTCTTCAGGCGAGAATATCGGAGTGGATTACCATTTCCTTCTCCAGAGGAGCTTCCCGATCCAGGAAGAACAAAGACACTGATAAGGTCTGCAGGGTTCAGCCCCTTCAACTTTGTGCCTGGACTGGTGGCCTGCCAGAGCCAGTGCCGATGAGGGGAGGTCTCATCACGCAGAGAGGCCTGGCCGACGTGCTGCTCTGCAGGCACAGGCCCCAGGGAAGACTGGAGAAGCCCCCTGACTCTGCAACCTCTTTGTGCCTTCATCTGCAAAGTGAGGGGTTTACAGGACATCCCCTCGATGTACACGTTCCAAGTTTGGCAGAATTTAGAGCCTAGGGACATGGGAGTGAAGAAGAGAGAAACTTAAAACCAGGAAAGTGAGTGGCAAAAATAACTTACATAGAGATCCTGACTTGAGATTGCCACTCGGCCTTGGTGGCAGAAGTCGTAAAGCCAAGGCGAGAATCACAGCTGCCAGGCATGCCCGTCCCTGGCGGTGGTGGAGGAAGCTCAGCACTCCAGTCGCCAGACTTTCCAGGAATCAGGGCATCCTTCCTCCACTCTTGTCATCCAAACATCACGCCTGTGCTTAAAATTTTGACAGCTCTCAAAATGCAAATATCCCTAGGGTAAGACTGTGACATCTTCACAAAAAATGCACAATCTGTTAAGTTTAATGAAGACCAGCTTGGAGGTGAGGGTAGAGGAGGGATGTGGGCACAGGGACCTGGTATCCTTTCAGAGGAAGGTGAGCTGGAGGGGACAGTGGGGAGCACCGAGGAGCAAACCCAGATTTTCCGTCCGCTGCGCTGTTTTGCCCAGAAGGCGCCCCACCCTTCAACCACACCCCTTCTCTCTAGTCTTACTGAAGCTTAAAAATAGATTCAGTTCAGTGCAGTTCAGTACTCAGTCGTGTCTGACTCTTTGCGACCCCGTGGATTGCAGCACACCAGGCCTCCCTGTCCATCACCAACTCCCAGAGGTCACTTGGACTCATGTCAATTGAGTCAGTGATGCCATCCAGCCATTTCATCCTCAGTCGTCCCCTTCTCCTCCTGCCCCGAATCCCTCTCAGCATCAGAGTCTTTTCCAATGAGTCAACTCTTCACATGAGGTGGCCAAAGTACTGGAGCTTCAGCTTTGGCATCATTCCTTCCAAAGAAATCCCAGGGCTGAGCTCCTTCAGAATGGACTGGTTGGATCTCCTTGCAGTCCAAGGGACTCTCAAGAGTCTTCTCCAACACCACAGTTCAAAAGCATCAGTTCTTCGGCACTCAGCCTTCTTCACAGTCCAACTCTCACATCGATACATGACCACAGCAAAAACCATAGCCTTGACTAGACGGACCTTAGTCGGCAAAGTAATGTCTCTGCTTTTGAATATACTATCTAGGTTGGTCATAACTTTTCTTCCAAGGAGCAAGCATCTTTTAATTTCATGGCTGCAATCACCATCTGCAGTGATTTTGGACCCCCCCAAAATAAAGTCTGACACTGTTTCCACTGTTTCCCCATCTATTTCCCATGAAGTGATGGGACCGGATGCCATGATCTTCGTTTTCTGAATGTTGAGCTTTAAGCCAACTTTTTCACTCTCCGCTTTCACTTTCATCAAGAGGATTTTTAGTTTCTCTTCACTTTTTTCCATAAGGGTGGTTTCATCTGCATATCTGAGGTTATTGATATTTCTCCCGGCAATCTTCATTCCAGCTTGTATTTCTTCCAACCCAGTGTTTCTCATGATGTACTCTCATAGAAGTTAAATAAGCAGGGTGACAATATACAGCCTCGATGTACTCCTTTTCCTATTTGGAACCAGTCTGTTGTTCCATGTCCAGTTCTAACTGTTGCTTCCTGATCTGCATACAGGTTTCTCAAGAGGCAGGTCAGGTGGTCTGGTATTTCCATCTCTTTCAGAATTTTCCACAGTTTATTGTGGTCCACACAGT
>SJYG01000068.1:3816143-3937801 GCA_006410535.1 Litocranius walleri
CTCAAGTATAGTCCTTTATACTCAAATGTCCATTACAGTCCTTTCTTTCTAGATGCCCCGCCCTCTTCATGCCTCTGACACCATCTCCTTTGTGACATGCTCACCCCGAGGCCTCCCTGTGGCCACCCTCGCTTCACTGTTCTCTGCAGACTCTGCCCACCCTGCCTCTGGCCCCTGTGGGCTCCCCCGGCCCTTGCCCTCCCTTCTCACACCCTCCGTGGGATCCTAACCCCAGGCTCTGGTTCCTCCCATCACCTGCAAGCTTATGATCCTCCAGCAGGTGCTTTGCCCTTATCTGCGTACACAGGACCAGTTACAACTTAGAGTCTAACACGAGAATGCATGGCCTCCCCGTCAAATATTTTACAACTTTCAAGATGGTGACAGTGGAGCACACTGGCACACGGTCCTGGGACAGCGCCCAGGTGGGATGCGGCTCCCAGCTCTGCCGGGAGGAGCCGCCGATGAGCGTCAGACCTCAGTCCCTGCATGCGGGGGCTTGGCCCAGAGTGAGCCGTGAAGTGGACGTGAGCCATGGCAGCCTCAGGATGGCGGTCAGCAAGGCCGTGCCCAACCACCCTGCTGAGAGACACGGAGGACTGGGGAGCTGGTCTCCACCAGCAAAAGGCGCCGTGGCTGTTTCAAGCTGAGCCAGTCTCACGGCCCTCATCCGCTAACAGGAGCAAAGGCTGGTCCCCATGAAGAGGACAAAGGCTGGGCAGACGGGCTCAAAGGCTGGAAGTCCGAAGCGCCCTCTCTCGTTGCTCTCAGGATCCTGGCGGCTGGGGGCAGTCTGGACTCCTCCTCTGTCTTCTCACCTTGAGGTTCTGCAGGTCATGAGGTCATGGTTCCCCAGGGCAAACCCTCCTACCAGGGAACCAAGAGGCCATTCGTTCAACACCCTACCACGGTGGCCTCTTCTGCCTCTTCAGAGTCCTCGTGCTGCCGGACCGGCAGACGAGGGGAGGCCCACCCTCCTGGAGAGGGGAGCTGCTCTTACGTCACAGGTGCTGAGAAGTGGGTTTGGCACAAAGTGGCCCCTCAGCTCGTTTGCTGCTGCCCTCTGGGCCACCGCTGTCTTTGATGGGGAAGCGCCTCCCCAGGGCCTCAGGAAGGTGTGTGGCCAGTGGAGGTACTGACGGGGTAGGGGTCTCTAGCATGGCTACTGCAGGGGGACAGAGAGGAGGGTCCCCGGCCACAGTGGAGGCTCTGGCCCACCTTCTCATCTTCCTCTTGTAAGTTTTCCAGGATGCACAGCCAGCTAGACTCAGAGCTTCTGCTTCCCGTGGGATGAATTCACAAGTGAACGCATGGGGTGCAAAGTGTGGATGCCTGTAGATGCACCCGGTGGATCTGGGTGCACCACCCCAAACCTTCAACAGGCTCAAACCCAACGTTCCCTTGGACAGAGGCAGTGGTGCTGCTCACTGAGGACTCAGCTAACTTCCTCTCCATGAACTGTGTTCAAACGGGAGATGGTGCCCAGCACAGAATTCTGAACACTCCCCAAGACAGCACACAAGGCCAGGTCCAGGAGGGGGTCCGAAGGCTCCTCTGCCCCACATGGCACAAATTGGCAGAACCATCCCAGCATCCGAGCTCCCCAGGACCAGCCAAAGCCTCTCCTGAATTGGTCCTGCAGCACGGCTCCTCCCTCTGCTCAGGTCTGCTCTCCTCCCCCCGACCTGGCTTCATCCTGAGAGTGCTCCCGAGGAAGCTGTCTGATTCTGCATCTCCATCTCAGAAATTGTTTCCCTAGGAGCCTGACCTTTGACATTGCCTCTCATTTATTCCAGACCAGTAGCCACATCATGTCACAGCACAGGTGAGCAGAGAAGGAGAGAGTTTACCACCAAAAGAATTGCAGATTTCTTCCAGTACCTGGAGAATATGCAGGAATGGACACTGAAGAAATTAGATGGGGCAGAGCAGAAGGTGAATCTGGACAGGAGAGTGTCCTGACATGGGAGAGACCCTCGTTACTTGGGGTTCAACATCTGGACCAGGACTCCAAGGAGAATCTTAACATACTTGCCATCTGGCCTCTTAAAGAGTAGATCTAGAGATGAGCTGGAATGAACAGAGCAGAGGAGCTGCTACCAGGGTATGGGAGGGAAGGACCCAGGGTCAGGGAGGTGGTGTTGAGAGATGAGCCTATTATATGACAGCGAACACAAGCCCTGATCAGATTTCTCCAAGTCCACTAGCAGTTTCTTTTCTCAGACAAGTGTCTTTGAGAAGCTCAGCGATGACTTTCAGCCATAGGTCTGAGTTGCCTGCAAGAGATGCCAACATGAAATGAGAATTCCAGGTACCATTTCAAAGGCTAGATTCTCCAATAGCAGAGCTTAGCCACCAGTGACGAGGTGAATGTACTTCTTGAGCAGACAGAAAAACATGGTGGCAAGCAGAGTGCTTTAGCCCGAGTCAGGAGAGGTGCTTACAGACAATAGCCTTACTAGGGCTGTGAAATATGGGCCAACAGCTGGGGTGTGATCTGATTTGTTTAACAAAAAGGGAAAGAGAGAGAGCACCCCAGTGCTTGGAGTAGAAACCGACAGCAGTCCTGCATTAAACCCATTTCAGAATTGGTCCAACAGACCCCGGATCCTCCTTGCTTTTCTATCCCCTGGTTCTCAGTGGACTTGAGTCAGAACTCTATTTTTCTCCTGGATCCTGAAAACCACGAGGGCATCTTGGTAAGCGTGATACTGTCAAGCCCCTACTACGTCACCAGTGCTTGCCCTGCGTTATGCCGTTTAATTACAGCCCCATCAGAACCTTCTGCTATGCTGTGCTGTGCTCATCAAGTTAGACTCTTTGCGAGCCAATGGCCTACAGCCCACCAGGCTCCTCTGTCCGTGGAATTTTCCAGGCAACGGTACTGGAGTGGGTTGCCATTTCCTCCTCCAGGAGATCTTCCCGACCCAGGGGTTGATCAGACATCTTTTTCATCTGCTGCGTTGGCACGCGGCTTCTTTACCACTGCACCACTTGGGAAGTCCAAAAAGACAGATGTAGTTATATCTGTTTGCAGATGAGACCTTGTACCCAAGGTCAGGCATCCTTCAGTGGCAGACGGCCTCTAGGATCTTTTGGTACATGACTGGAATTGAGATTTGTAGTCAATGCTGCTTTCTCTTGGCTTAAAATTAATTTTTCCAGAGCATGGCATGCTTATTTATTTTAGACTCATGGCTCTATTTGCAGCTACTTAAAAATTCCTTCAACCTTTCACCGATACCAATGGCCTCTACCTTCCTCTTCTCCTTTCTCTGAGTGTCCTACTTATATGGCTTCAAATATCCTCCTTATAGAGAAAATACATAGTCTTTTCCAATTACTTTTAAACTGCACCCCCAAAATAAAATTAAAAATATTTTCCGTAGAATTTTAGTTAACACTAATGTTTGTTCTGCTTGCTGTTAACTGCTAGAATTAAAAAAGTAATGAAATGTTTCAAGGGAAACACCTACAGCGTGAAGACTTCTTAAAGAGGAGTGTTGTTGGGGGCAGGTCCACGTTTTGTCTGAGAGACTTGCCAGGAGGCATTATCCACTGTTAGAAGTGGCCCCTTTGCAAAAATCCTTGCACATCCCCAAGCGACAGGAAGCAGAACTCCCTGCTCTGCCTCTGAGGCTCATTCTATTTTTCCCTAAACGTTGCTCCCCATTGGCACCCCTCTGTATCCTGTGTCAATTTGCTTAGGTCCACTGTCTGCATTTCCTAATAGAACACAGAGGAGCGCTCCGATACGCTGCTGACAGCGAGTGCTCTAGCCTTCGTCGTTGGGGAGGAGGGGAGTGTGCAACTTTGGAGAGTGTCCTGCCGAGATGGAGGGGGCTGATTGTGACGGTGACTATTTCCGGGTTAATCTTTCAAAGCTTTATTTATAGAAAGTGAATATATAAATAAAACAGGAGATACATACATATATATATAATCTCCCCAAGCAGGCAGAGAGGGAGAAAACCACGGCGGCGCGGAGCGCTGTAATCGCAGCGCAGCGGCCCCGTCCGTGGCGAATGGAAGGGTTATGGAATACCCTAATCCCTTCCCTGAGCTCCTTCGGTGCAGCCATGATGACTAAATTTCCTGTGTCTTATCGCACTGTCACAGGCTGGTACCAGGAGAAGGGGCTCTGAAGAGAACACAGCATGAAAAACGAGAAAGACGATGATCAGATTACCCGCCCCTGGATCTGTGAGCCGGTCCCAATCTGACCAGAGCAGGCCTGATTCCAGACCCACAGGGTGCAGGGACGTAACCCCCCCCCTCGGCCCCTTCAGCCTAGCACACCACTGTTTTTAAAGAACCCCAGACGTCTTTCCAATCACGATGGTGTGGTTTTCTCTTTCTGCCCTGGTCTACCCGTTATAAATCTTCTACTGAAAGACGCAACCCTTCTGGAACTTCGGGGGTGGGAAAATCAGATGGATTTCATGTTAGAAATCCTCCTTAGAAGATTGAATATCAAAAGAGGTGGTGATGTGGGAACCAAATCGTTGCCCCTTCAGGTCATGTGTTAGTCTCATCCAGATTTTCTCGGACAAACAATGGTGGGGTTCTCCGAGACACAGGGCATCATTGCATCTGAGAGTCTGAACTATCCCCTTCCACAGACACAAGATCCAGCGGTGTGCACAGCATCTCTCTGCTTCTCAAAGTGTTTGCCTGGCTTGCCTTTTGAAGAATTTATTTCGTCTGCTGAGGTGGTTAAAAATTGCCTGATGCCTCATTCCCACTGTGCTTAGTCCAACAATGGTGACGTTCATGGTCAATGGAATGTATGCTGCTGCTGCTAAGTCGCTTCAGTCATGTCCGACCCTGTGCGATCCCATAGATGGCAGCCCACCAAGCTCCACCATCCCTGGGATTCTCCAGGCAAGAACACTGGAGTGGGTTGCCATTTCTTTCTCCAATGCATGAAAGTGAAAAGTGAAAGTGAAGTCACTCAGTCGTGTCCGACTCTGTGCGACCCCATAGACGGCAGGTCACCAGGCTCCTCCGTCCATGGGATTTTCCAGGCAAGAGTACTGGAGTGGGTGCCACTGCCTTCTCCGAATGAAATGTATACACCTGCATTAATTTTGCAATCTAGGGCAATGTTAAGCACGGGTTGCAGGACACAGCTGCTTCTTGAAGGGTCCCAGAGGCCCACGGTCAGCATCATGGAGAGCAAGATAATGCAGCCCTACCTGCTGTGCTCTTCACAGGGTGTGGGACTTTGAGCCAGTCTTCTCTAAGCTTGGGGAGAGAGTAGCTGCATTGTGGTGGAAAATGCTTGTTCTCTGGTCCCCTGGCTGTCAGGACAGATCCAACTGCAGAATGCACGTGCGCTCAGTGGCTCCGTTCAGTTCAGTCGCTCAGTCATGTCCGACTCTTTGCGACCCCATGGACCACAGCACACTAGGCCCCCCGGGTCCATCACCAACTCCCTGAGTTTACTCAAACCCATGTCCACTGAGTTGGGGATGCTATCCAACCATCTCATCATCTGTTGTCCCCTTCTCCTACTGCCCTCAGTCTTTCCCAGCATCAGGGGCTTTTCAAATGAGTCAGCTCTTCCCATCAGGTGGCCAAAGGATTGGAGTTTCAGCTTCAACATCAGTCCTTCTGATGAAAATCCAGGGCTGACCTCCTTCAGAATGGACTGGTTTGACCTCTTTACAGTCCAAGGGGCTCTCAAGAGTCTTCTCCAACACCACAGTTCAAAAGCATCAATTCTTTGGTGCTCAGCTTTCTTCACAGTCCAACTCTCATATCCATACATGACCATTGGAAAAACCATAGCCTTGACTAGACGGAACTTTGTTGGCAAAGTAATGTCTCTGCTTTTGAATATGCTGTCTAGGTTGGTCATAACTTTTCTTCCAAGGAGTAAGCATCTTTTAATTTCATGGCTGCAATCACCATCTGCAGTGATTTTGGAGCCCCCCAAAAAGTCAGCCACTATTTCCACTGTTTCCTCATCCATTTGCCATGAAGTGATGGGACTGGATGCCATGATCTTAGTTTTCTGAATGTTGAGCTTTAAGCCAACTTTTTCACTCTCTTCTTTCACTTTCAAATGAAAGTGTATCAGTGTGTCTAACTCTTTGCAGCCCCATGGACTGTAGCTCTCGTAACTCCATTGTCCATGGGAATTTACAGGTAAGAACACTGAAGTGGATTGCCGTTTCCAACTCCAGGGGCTCTTCCTGAGCTCAGGGATCAAACCCAACTCTCTTGCGTCTCCTGCACTGACAGATTCTTTACCACTGAGCCACTCGGGAAGCTCCCTGCTACAGCAGGTCACTTTAACACATGCTGGATAAAAGCAAACATGCCCCAGGGTTAGGGAAACAGGGCTCTGACAGGGAGATTGTGTGCTGAACATGCATGCCCAGGGAGGGAAAAGATCGAAATATCCTGGCAGAGAACCTGGAGGAGACAGGATGCTGAGAGTCACCTCAAAAATGGCTACCCCTGGAGTCTGTATAAGAAAAAAACAGATAGAAGGAGGATGAAGCCAGGGCACAGGTCTTGGAGGCAGTTTTGGTAGGAAAGGGGATCCTTCAGGAAGCCAAGGGAAGACTATTTCTGAGAAGGATGAAAATGAGGGACGTGGGTGGGAAGAGTGAGGAAAGTTTGCTGGGGAAAACTCATGACAAGGACATGTGTGTGTGTGTGGGTGAGGAGGGTAGACTTTAGTTGGAACCACTATTGCTTCTTAAGAATCTGCTTGACCCCACTGTGCTTCCTAGGTGAAAGGAGGAAAAAGTCACCGAGGACTACACCACTTTTTAAAAATCTGTAGGAAAAGTGGCGAGAGAAATGATGCGGTGAGTGTTGACAACTGGAAATGAGAAACAGGAAACATTAATAAAGATAGAAAATTTTATTTTTATTCAAAAAATACAAAAATGTTTTGAAGTTTTAGGGACCAGCTGTGTTTGTCGAGAAGCATTTTAGTTTTCTTAAAAGACTTAGAACCTTCTTTAAAGGAATCATTTTCCTCTCAAGAAGATGTTATTCATAAGGGAAATTATAATGATTGCTTTGCCTGGAAAATCCCATGGATGGAGAAGCCTGGTAGGCTGCAGTCCATGGGGTCGCAAAGAGTCGGACACGACTAAGTCACTTCACTTTCACTTTCATGCATTGGAGAAGTAAATGGCAACCCACTCCAGTGTTCTTGCCTGGAGAATCCTTGGGAGAGGGGAGTCTGGTGGGCTGCCATCTATGGGGTCGCACAGAGTCGGACACAACTGAAGCAACTTAGCAGCAGCAGCAGCAGCTTTAATATGATCAAATATCATAAGTATGAAACATTACATTCAATTTTGAGAGACTGAGTCTCTTTTACCCCTTGATAACGTTGTCCTTGAACATATACAGATTAGACCCATAAGAATGAACAATAGTTTACAAGTCCAAATATAAGTCATTAATTCTTGGTAAAATCTCAAATATGGTGTAGTTGGTATTTGCAAAACAGACCTAGAGAAACTTTGGCAAAAAAATCTTCTCAAAAGTTTAAAACATATTATGTTTTTTTGTTTATTTTTTTAGTTTTGTTTTTTTGTTTAAGCATTTATCTTGATGTAGAACAATGAAACTTGGCAGATTTGCAAACTGAGGGGACAGTCATTAGAGCTGGAGGAAGAAAAACACATATGCAAATTGACAATGTCTATAAATTGCAGAAAGTGTGACGTATTCTTTTGTAAAATATAAACTACAATAACATTAGATAAACTTAGATAAACAATAAAATGTAAATTTGTTTGTTTGAAATTTTCGTGCAGTTGAATCTCACTGACTGCAGATTTTCAAGGTTACTTGCACTGGAGGCAAAAAGGCAGTTTTGAAGGGGAGAAGGCAATGGCACCCCACTCCAGTACTCTTGCCTGGAAAATCCCATGGACAGAGGAGCCTGGTGGGCAGCAGTCCATGGGGTCACTAAGAGTTGGACACAACTGAGCGATTTCACTTTCACTTTTCGCTTTCATGCATTGGAGGAGGAAATGGCAACCCACTCCAGTGCTCTTGCTTGGAGAATCTCAGGGATGGTGGAGCACTTATATGCAGAATACATCATGAGAAACGCTGGGCTGGAAGAAGCACAAGCTGGAATCAAGATTTCCGGGAGAAATATCAATAACCTCAGATATGCAGATGACACAGAAGGAACTGAAAAGCTTCTTGATGAAAGTGAAAGAGGAGAGTGAAAAAGTTGGCTTCAAGATCAACATTTAGAAAACTAAGATCATGCCATCTGGTCCCATCACTTCATGGGAAATAGATGGGGAAACAGTGGAAACAGTGTCAGACTTTATTTTTTTGGGCTCCAAAATCACTGCAGATGGTGAGTGCAGCCATGAAATTAGAAGATGCTTAATCCTTGGAAGGAAAGTTATGACCAACCTAGATAGCATATTCAAAAACAGAGACATTACTTTGCCACAGAGGTCTGTCTAGTTAAGGCTATGGTTTTTCCAGTAGTCATGTATGGATGTGAGAGTTGGACTGTGAAGAAGGCTGAGTGTCGAAGAATTGATGCTTTTGAACTGTGGTGTTGGAGAAGACTCTTGAGAGTCCCTTGGACTGCAAGGAGATCCAACCAGTCCATTCTGAAGGAGATCAGCCCTGGGATTTCTTTGGAAGGAATGATGCTAAAGCTGAAAGAAACTTCAGTACTTTGGCCACCTCATGCGAAGAGTTGACTCATTGGAAAAGACTCTGATGCTGGGAGGGATTGGGGGCAGGAGGAGAAGGGGACGACAGAGAATGAGATGGCTGGATGGCATCACTGACTCGATGGACGTGAGTCTGAGTGAACTCTGGGAGTTGGTGATGGACAGGGAGGCCTGGTGTGCTGTGATCCATGGGGTCGTAAAGAGTCAGACACGACTGAGCGACTGTACTGAACTGAACTGAGCAGTCACAGGGATTCATGTTGAAGCCCAGCTCTGGGTTCTGTGCAGAGACCCCTGAAATGAGCAGCCCTGGAGCCTCTCAGCTGCGTCATCATCTGTGGAAGTCTGGGGAAGGCTGGGGACACAGCGTCTTCACACTTCAGAGTTCAGTGCTTAACCATAACGTACAAGCAAGTTGCCTCCGAGAACAGCCATGCAGCTTTGCATACACTACAGGAAGGGCCTCTGGCGAAGTCCCGGGGTGATACACACCAGCCCTGACCTGCCTTTATGCACCATGGGTCATCAGGGTCATGCACACTGACACTCAATGAGCTGGTTCCAGGTGCCAACAGTCTGATTTGAGGTGGAACAAAATCAGAACCGGACCATCTTTGAGGGCCTCAAATTATGCTTCTATCATTTTTCTTCTGAATCAAATCCAAGACTACAAAATGGAGGAGGGGGGTTCTAAAAGGAGAATGTGGTGTGCTCTCCAAATAAAGTGCAGGATAATAAGGCCTGAGGACCTCTGCATCTCCAGCAACAAATAGAAGAGGAGGTGGGAGTGCAGGCCTCTCCTTCATCCCCTTGCAAAGGGGCCCTTTGCTGCTCCCCAGATGCACCACCTTGGAAGAGGCGCAGCTCATGCCTTAAAGGAAATCAATCAGGAAACCCGAGTGGTCCTGGTCCTTGAGGACCAAACATGCTGCTGAAGGCTGGGTGTAATTCAGACAGAAGCATCTTCTGTAGGCAAACTTTCCTTAGACCCCTGCGTTTTCCTGGATGGATGACGCTCCCCTGCTCAGACTTTTAGTACATGAGACAGTCAGTTGTTGACCCCTAGAGATAATTAGAATGTTACAGTTAAGACAGTTCCTGGGGCTTCCTCGGTCCTTAGTGGTAAAGAATCCTGCCAGTGTAGGAGACCACGGGTTTGATGCCGGATACATGAAGATTCCACCTGCCATGGGGCACTTCGGCCCGTGGCCACAATTATTAAGCCTACGTTCTAGAGCCCTCAACACTGAGCCCACAACTCCTGCGGCCTGCCTGCCTTCACGCCCAGGCTCTGCAACAAGAGAAACCACTGCAACGAGAAGCTTGCGTGTCGCAACTAGAGAGCAGACCCCACTCACTGCAACTAGAGAAAAGTACACACAGCGCTGAAGACAAAGCACGGTCAAAGATAAGTAAATGAAGTTGTTTAAAAAGACAGTTCTTAAAATGGCTTATACATTTTGAAAACCTTTTTTAAAAGTTGGATTGTGTGCACAATGTAAATTGGACAATAAAGTGATTTACTGAAACACCCTTTAAAAAAACTAGCTAAATGGAAAAGAAATACATTATTGAACTTGATTCATATACATATATATATTTTTTCATGGCCTGGTATAATGGTCACACTAGTATTTTAACTCTGATCATAGTAAAGATGAAAACATCAGTCCATTCTGCATGATGTGTCTGGAAAAAGAAAAAGATAAACAACGAAATCAACAGAGAATTTAGTTCAAAACAACCAAGCCAATGGAGAATTCAGTTTGTAACAAAATCTTCAAGAAATTCAGCTAAATAGTTCAGAAGGAGAAGTTTGTACTTCTCAATTATCTTAGAAAATGGAAAAACAGAAGCAAATGTTTTGGATAAAAATATGTTCTTTCACACAACGTACATTCAGAGAAATACGATTTTCATATGAATAACTTAGTGTCCTTATATCTCAATAATATATGTAAAAAACCCAAAATTTTAAGGGTTGAAAGTGCTGGAAGCTCTATGCATTTGCTAATGAATACAGTAAGAACACTTTATGTTGCGTTTATGTTAATACATGCATGCTACGTTGCTTCAGTTGTATCTGACTCTTTGCGACCCTATGGACTGTAGCTCACCAGGCTCCTCTGTTGATAGGATTCTCCAGGCAAGAATACAGGAGTGGGTTGCCATGCCCTCCTCCAGGGGATCTTCCTCACCCAGGGATCGAACCCAAGTCTCATGTCTCCTGCAGTGGCAGATAGGTTCTTTACCACTAGCACCTCCTGGGAAGGATTCTACCATGCTACACCATACTGTTTACAATTATACCTTAAACTGATTTTTAAATTGATTATAAAATAACTTACTTTGCAAAAAATCTAGAAGAAGACTAATTTTGCTATTCATTTTATATTTTAATGCATTTATTTTCAATTTTTTCTTTAATAATGAAAAGCTAACATTTAAAGAGTGCTTTGTATAATCTTGTATATTAAATTATTCAATCACATCTTTTTTTGTAACATAAAACAATGATTCTCTGAGGTAGGTAATATTAGTAAAATATTATTAAATATATGGTTTTAAATACTGAAATTCTCACAAATAAAAGTTATACATTACATTTTAAACAATATTTGATGTGACCGTTTTAAATATATTTTATCTATTAACATTCTGTTTATAATTTTATTTAGTTTATATTATTCTATTAGTTAAATGGGTTCTTTTTAGCTAATCTGTAATATTGGACATTTGTATTCCCCAATTTATAATTCACTAAGATTCTCCAACATAAATCTTAGTGTTCTCGTTTGATTATTTCAATCTAGCATTCTACATCACACAAAAGACAGCATGCAAGTATTTATAATGTCACATACTGGTAAGCATTAAGTTGTCTTTCAATAGGACGGGTCAGTCGTCTGTGGTACATGCATTTAATGAAATATTCGGTGGGAAAAAGAAAGGAATACAACCAAGAAAACACGGATAAATTTTAAATGCACTTCACTAAGTGAGAGATACCAATCAGAAAAGGCGACAGAGTATTTACCGTGTTCAAGTGACGTTCTGGGAGAGGCAGTGCTGTGGAGATGCCCTGGAAATCCGTAGTCGTCAGGAATCCTGGGGCTTACACAAAGAGTAGCAGGTATTCTAGGACAGTGAAACTCTTCTGCATGAAACTGATGCGATGGATTCATCACCCTCTTCAGCTGTCAAAATCCATAAAGCTCTAGCACAAAGAGTGGACGCCAATATGTGCAAAACTGCAAGTTTATTTAAGAGGCTGAGAAACCTCTTGTCTGAATGCGTAATGTTAGCAGGATCTAACTGCTGGACAGACCTATGAAACCACGTCCCTGAAGAGGGAGGGATGAGAAGGTTGTGACCTATGCATCTTTGGGAATGGATGGGATTTGTCAGACTAAAGGCAAAAAAGGAACTGCCCTTAAGCACTGTACTCTAGTTGGTGAAGCTGTTTTCCATGGGGACATACGTTAACAATTCTGGAAAAACTATACAGGCCCACTACTGCTAAGTCCTGTCAGTCGTGTCCGACTCTGACCCCATAGACGGCAGCCCACCAGGCTCCCCTGTCCCTGGGATTCTCCAGGCAAGAACACTGGAGTGGGTGCCATTTCCTTCTCCAGTGCATGAAAGTGAAAAGTGAAAGGGAAGCCGCTCAGTCGTGTCTGACTCTTCACGACCCCATGGACCGCAGCCCACCAGGCTTCTCTGTCCATGGTGTTTTCTAGGCAAGAGCACTGGAGTGGGTGCCATTGCCTTCTCCGTAAAGGCCCACTGGTGTTAAGCAATTATGTAAATAGATGCAGATAGTAGGAGCCAGTTGTCTTATTGTTGGAGTGGGAGGTTACAGACAAGCCAGGAGATGAATAAAATTATCCACACGTAACGGATTAGAGTGGGAGAATCAGTGTGGACCCACATTGAACAGTGCAGGCACAGAGCTACATGTGGATGCAGACACAGGTAAGGGGATGCACATAAGCTGGTGCACACACCTGTGCGTCTTTGCTGAGAGGATGGGACACAATGACAGCCCGTCTACAAGAGCGGCTAGCATGAAAATCGTGGTATCTCTTCAGTTCAGCTCAGTCCAGTTCAGTTCAGTCACTCAGTTGTGTCCGACTCTTCACGACCCCATGAATTGCAGCACGCCAGGCCTCCCTGTCCATCACCAACTCCCGGAGTTCACACAGACTCACATCCATCGAGTCCATGATGCCATCCAGCCATCTCATCCTTGGTCGTCCCCTTCTCCTCCTGCACCCAATCCCTCCCATCCTCAGAGTCTTTTCCAGTGAGTCAGCTCTTCACATGAGGTGACCAGAGTACTGGAGTTTCAGCTTTAGTATCATTCCTTCCAAAGAAATCCCAGGGCTGATCTCCTTCAGAATGGACTGGTTGAATCTCCTTGCAGTCCAAGGGACTCTCAAGAGTCTTCTCCAACACCACAGTTCAAAAGCATCAAATCTTCAGCACTCAGCCTTCTTCACAGTCCAACTCTCACATCCATACATGACCACAGGAAAAAGCATACCTTGACTAGACGGACCTTAGTCGGCAAAGTAATGTCTCTGCTTTTGAATATACTATCTAGGTTGGTCATAAATTTTCTTCCAAGGATTAAGCGTCTTTTAATTTCATGGCTGCACTCACCATCTACAGTGATTTTAGAGCCCTAAAAAATAAAGTCTGACACTGTTTCCACTGTTTCTCCGTCTATTTCCCATGAAGTGATGGGACCGGATGCCATGATCTTTGTTTTCTTCTTACCATTCTCTAATAAAAAGAATCAGGGATATTTGGAAAATAGCTAATTCTGGGACAAGGACAAGAAATAGACAAGATGAGACTAGACTGTCTTACATTAATCTTAGATTTTGTAGTACAAAGAGTAAGGAAGTGCTCAAAGGGAAAGAATTTGCATTGACAGAAGTATGTCAAAGAGACATCAATTGTGATAAATTAATGTAAGGTGTTAATATGGAAGAAACTAGATGTGAATTATATAGAAGCCTCTGTAATATCCCTGTTATTCTTCAGTAAAAGTAAAACCATTATAAAATTTTTTAAAAGTTTATGTAAGTAACTCACTGGATAGGACTTAATAGACCATTAGAGTCTACTAAGAAAGGATCAATTTAAATATAGACTAATAGAAATTCTCAAATATGAAAAGCAGAGAGAAATATATCGAAAAGAAATAAGCATATCCTCAAAGACCTGTGAAAATATTTATTTCTATAATATGTTTAATTTTAGACCCAGAGGGAGAGAAGACAGAAATTAGAACTGAAAAAACAAAACCGTTAATAACAAAAAATTTCTCAAGTTTGGTGGACAATATCAACTTAGACAAACAAGAAACACATGAATTCTAAGAATAAATAAAAATAGAACTGAACCTAGGCACACAATATTCAAACTACTGAACACCAAAGATAAAACAAATAGCTTGAAAGCGGACAGAAAAAAGAAAAGACATATTATCTGCAGGGGAGCCATAAGCAAATGATGGCTGACTTGTCATCAAAGACAACTGACATCAGATTATACAATAAATTTTTAAAGTGCTGAAAGGAAAAGAAAAAAACTCAATCAAAACCTCATTTATAAACAGAGGTAAAAGACGAGTTTTTCATATGAGCAATAGTTGAGAGGTTATGTAGCCAGCAGACCTGCAGTACAAAGATTGCTGAAGGAAATTCTTCCTGCTAAAGGAAAATGAAAACAGATGGGAAAGAGCACAATAAATGGCCATTTGTGGGTGAACATAAAAGAGCATCTTTTAAACAATATTTGAAGACAGATTATAAGACCAGAAAACCAACATTGTATTTTTCATGAATATAATTATAAACAAATAGCATTCATGCAAAGCACAAGAATAAAAGTCACTTTACTTTCGAGACTTTCTTAGATTTCACTTGCATTGGCACATGTCGCCTCCTTGGAGAGTGTGGTAAGTCGAGAATGTATATAGTGATTTCAAAAGAATCAGAAAATGTGAATATCTGTAGCTGCATATCCAATAAAGAGATTAAAATGGAGCAATTATGAATATTGCAGTAATCTGAAAGAATCCAGAAATGAGAGGGAAAATTGCATGAGAAAACTAGAAAGCCAATAGCAAGACACTAAAAATAAAATAAACCGTATCAATTACTAAATTAATTATAAAAGGCATTATAGGTATAAAAGGCACATGTGTATATGTAGTTCTAATTAAAACTAAAGGCGGTGATTGAGAGTTGCAAGTAAAAGTATCAGAGCCCATAGTCTGCTGTCTAAAGCAGGCCTTTTAAACGCAGTGTCTAAGATGCCTTAAGAATGTCACCATGGTTCAGTTGTCCAGGTGTGTCCAGCTCTCGTGGACGGCAGCATGCCAGGCCTCCTCGTCCCTCACCATCTCCTGAAGTGTGCCCAAGTTTATGCTCATTGCATCAGCAATGCCCTCAAGCCATCTGATTCTCTGACATCCTCTTCTCCTTCTTCCCTCAGTCTTTCCCAGCATCAGGAAATTTTCCAATGAGTTGGCTGTTTGCATCAGTTCAGTTCAGTTCGGTCGCTCAGTCATGTCCGACTCTTTGCGACTCCATGAATCGCAGCACGCCAGGCCTCCCTGTCCATCACCAACTCCTGGAGTTCACTCAAACTCATGTCCGTCGAGTTGGTGATGCCATCCAGCCATCTCATCCTCGGTCGTCCCCTTCTCCTCCTGACCCCAATCCTTCCCAGGATCAGAGTCTTTTCCAGGGAGTCAGCTCTTCACATGAGGTGGCCAAAGTACTGGAGTTTCAGCTTTAGCATCATTCCCTCCAAAGAACACCCAGAACTGATCTCCTTTAGAATGGACTGGTTGGATCTCCTTGCAGTCCAAGGGACTCTCAAGAGTCTTCTCCAACACCACAGTTCAAAAGCATCAATTCTTCAGTGCTCAGCTTTCTTCACAGTCCAACTCTCACATCCATACATGACCACAGGAAAAACCCTAGCCTTGACTAGACGGATCTTAGTCAGCAAAGCAATGTCTCTGGTTTTGAATATGCTCTCTAGGTTGGTCATAACTTTCCTTCCAAGGAGTAGGTCATGGCTGCAGTCACCATCTGCAGTGATTTTGGAGTCCCCCAAAATAAAGTCTAACACTGTTTCCATTGTTTCCCCATCTATTTCCCACGAAGTGATAGCTGTTTGCATCAGATGGCCAAAATACTAGAGTTTCAGCATCAGTCCTTCCAATGAGTATTCAGACTTGATTTCCCTTAAGGTTGACTGGTTTGTTCTTTTTGGTGTCTAAGGGACTCTCAGGAGTCTTCTCCAGCACTACAGTTCAAAGTCATCCGTTCTTTGGTGCTCTGCCTTCCTTTCGGTCCAGCTCTGACAGCTGTGTGTGACCACCGGGAAGACCACAGCCCTGATTACACGGACCTTCATTGGGAGAGTGATGTCCCTGCTTTCCAACACACTGTCTAGGTTCGTTATCACTTTCCTGCCGAGAAGCCCTCGTCTTCCGATTTCATGGCTGCAGCCACCATCCACAGTGATTTTAGAGTCCAAGAAGAGGAAATCTGTCACTACTTCTAACTTTTCCCTTTCTACTTGCCATGAAGTAATAGGGCCAGATGCCATGATCTTAGTTGTTGTTGCTGTTTTTAATACTCAATTTTAAGCCAGTTATTCCTGCTTGTAACTCATCGAGCCCAGCATTTCTCATGATGTGCCCAGCGTATAGTTTAAATAAACCGGGCGACAGCGGACAGCCCATAGTATTCCTTTCCTAAGATTACTAAGAGTAACATAAAATTATGAGCATAACATGTCACTGTGACCGTATTTAATACTAGGAAAACCTTGACTGGAAGTCAAGAATTGTTACCAGAGGTAAAGAGGAGTGTTCTACGATAATAAAGTCACCACAGTATCTCATAGACACAGCGATTATAAACGGATTGTGTCCATTAGCGAGCCTCACGTACAGGAAGCAAACAGAAGCAGAGCTAACGGGGACTGCAGTTCATGACCAGAGATGTTTCTCAGGACCCTTCACTCAGCATCGCAGAGAATCTCTAGACAGACCATCAGTAAGTATGTAGATAAACTGTTTCCTGTCTAGCTTTGAGTGACAAATTAAGGATGTTATATCTAATGAAAGCAGAGTACACATTCTTCTTAAACGTGCACAAAATGTCATCCAGATAAAGCATATATTTGGCCATAATGTATTGACAATAAATACCTAGAATATTCTCATTTACATGTTAGACAAAGAAGAAATCACAGAAGAAAATAGGAAATATTTCAAATAAATGATCATGAAAATGCAGCATATCAAAATGCTTGAGATTCAGCTTGAGCAGTGCGTAGAGGGGAATCCAAATAACCTGATCTGATTCACTTTACTCGTATATTGCAGCGCTTATGCTAGAGGAGAGCCCTGTACTGCGGCGTCTGTGCTTGTGTTCTGCATATTTTTGAAAAGGCGAAAGAGGAGGCCAAAGAGTAAGAGGATAATCAGAAACGTGAGAGCAAAAATGGCTAAAATAAGCGACAAAATGTTAAAGTGCAATTAGCAAAGGGGAAGGTTGTTTTTATTAATTTCATTAAAATAAAAGATTTTAACAACATAGATAGAGATATATGTAGTGATAATAAATTAAAGTATTATAAATTAAAAGAGAGATACACTACAACATTCAAAAGATAATATGATAAATAATTGGTGCTTGATTTTTACAACTTGGAAAACATGGAGATATATCTTTTGCAACATAATTTGCTTAAACAGATTCAAGAAAAAATAATACAAATGGCCATGTATATACAAGAAATTCACTATATAAATAAACAAAAATCCCTCCAATAGAATTCCAGATTCAAATGTTTTTCTCAGAATTTTTGACCACTTAAGTAAGATGTAGCATAACATATATATTACTATCAATATTTTTATAAAGAAGTGGAAGAAACTTACAAATAAGCTATTAAGACAGCTTCAATGGAAAAAATATAATTCTACTTGTAGACATTATTGCAAGCATTATAAAAATCCTAAAGACTGCACATACATGTTGCTTGAACTAATGAGTAAATTAGAATAATTCAGACTTAGAAGAGTAAATTAGAATGCAAGTTCAACCTGCAAAGATTACCAGTTTCTTTTTGTACCAGCGGTGAACACCCACAAATAAAACTGACATACTATTAAACATAAAATAAATAACCTATAAGGATATATTTACAGCTTTAAATGAAATATAATCTGCGAAATATGGAATCATTATGTTGTATACCTGAAACAAATATAACATTGCAAATCAGCTGTACTTGAATTTGAAAAAGAAATTCAATCAAAAACGTAATGCCATTTATAGTAGCATGAAAGTATGATGCCCTTAGGCATAAATTTAGCAAAATGTATGCAAAGCTTGCTGAAAATTTAAAAATATTGTTCAGAGAAAATTTGTCATTGTTGTTTAGTTGCTCAGTCGTGTCCAGCTCTTTGCGATTCCGTGGACTGCAGCACGCCAGATTTCCCTGTCCTTCACCGTCACCCGGAGCTTACTCAAACCCGTGTCCGTTGAGTTGGTGATGCCATCCAACCAGATATCTCATCCTCTTTCATTACCTTCAGAGAGAAGAAAGAAGATCTAAATATATGGAGAAATATACAATGCTCGTGAATCAGAAATTTGACATTTTTAATGTGTGAGTACCTCCTAAACCAGTCATGTCCATGAGCTTGAAATGAAAATCTCACCAAACTTTCGTGGAAACTTGACTAGTTGATATAAAAAATTTGTGTGAAAGTGCAAATTACTATTGTTAGGAAACAAAACAACCACAAAATGGCATCCCGAATGTAAACAGCATTGTTACATGAGTAAATTGAAGTTTGTCCTCAAATTTAAGAGACTGGTGCATTGTGTATACAAAAGGAAATCCTCTAAAAAACTATCAGTATTAACTAGCAGTTAAGAAAGATTGAAGGCCAAAGGAGAAGGGGACGACAGAGGATGAGATGGTTGGATGGCATCACTGACTCGATGGACATGCGTTTTGAGCAAGCTCCGGGAGTTGGTGATGGACAGGGAGGCCTGGCGTGCTGCAGTCCATGGGCTCACACAGAGTCGGACCCGACTGTGCAGCTGAATTGAAGTGGATAAAGTTGAGCTTGTAGCTATTCTATGATCCATCAATTCCTCCCCATACATTAAAAAAAAAATTAGATCATAGCATCATGTCCCATCAATTAATGACAAATAGGAGGGGAAAACAGTGGAAGCAGTGACAGATTGTATTTTCTTGGGCTCCCGGGGCTCACTCAAACTCACTATCCCTCGAGTCGGTGATGCCCTCTACGCAGCTCATCCTCTGTCGTCCCCTTCTCCTCCTGCCTTCAGTCTTTCCCAGCATCAGGGTCTTTTCCAGTGAGTCAACTCTTCACATCATGTGGCCAAAGGATTGGAGCTTCAGCATCAGTCCTCCCAATGGCTATTCAGGACTGATTTCCTTTAGGATGGACTGGTTGGATCTCCTTATTGTCCAAGGAGTCATGAAACCCATTTAATTGTACACTTATGAGAGCCTCGTTTACTCTGTGCAAATCTCACCTCAGTGAATGAATGGATTTAATCACTTCTCTGTTCTTTCCATACTCGAGCTGCATGTAGAATACATAACACTGCCCCACATTGTCTAGCTCTTACATGATAAAGTGAATGATGCCCAAACGTGTATTTTTCCTGTATTTCAAACTGTTTTTCTTAATTTTTACATCACTTGCCAGTGAAGCTCGGTGAGAAGTTGATTAGTATTTTATACGTACTCTTTATTAATACAGATTCTTCTCTTTGTGCCACTTGCCTTTCTGAAATGCAAAGTCCATTTGGCTTTCATATTGTCACTCCATTTGCTGTGTGTTAGGTTGCTTCAGTCATGTCCTATTCCTTGTGACCCCACGGACTCTAGACTGCCAGGCTCCTCTGTCCCTGGGATTCTCCAGGCAAGCATATTGGAGTGGGTTGCCCTTTCTTCCTTTAGGGGATCTGCCTGACCCAAGGATCGAGCCTGCATCTCTTAAATCTCCTGCATTGACCGGTGGGTCCTTTACCGCTGGCACCACTGGGGAGCCTTGCTCTGTTTGCTGATGCACTTCTTTACTCCTTATTTCTGACTCTTCCCTATCTTTTAGTTTAGGGTTTTCTCTCGTAAACGAGTTTTGCTTGAGCTTAATTTTTTTTATAATCTGGCTGATCATTTTGCATTTGTTTTCATTACTGTTCATTTGAATTATTATCTTCTATTGTGATTTATTTTTATTAGACACTTTTTTTTTTTACTATTTTGGCTTCTACTGGTTTCAAAGGTACAATCCTTAATATTAAACCAAAATATATTTACAAGTTAATTTTTTTTCCTATCAACATTAAGCATAAAATAATCTTTACTGTTCTTCTAATACAGAAGACCCTAGTGTCTTCTCACTTGTTGACTCTGTTTTCTTCCATTCATGTAATATTAGACTCAGTTATTTCAATCAATGAATTTTATTTATATTTCAATTATTCTTTTCAAGCTTTTATTTGGTGTCTATGGATTATAATTTTGAATAGTATACCTTTTTGCTTTTGAAAAAGTTGGAATCTAAGCCTGTCTTTCGCAACCTCTGGATTTAAAAAGTGGTTAAATTAACAGTGTAGGTACTCTCCCTCATGGAGACCAAACTTCCAGGGCATTGAATCCATATCTTAAATAATATTAGATTATTTTTCAAGAGTGATTAAACAATTCAAACTGTGTGCAGCTTTTATTTTAGGAGAAAACATGTGCTTGCCAGAGTTACTTATTTCCAAAAAACATAAATTGTTGTCTAGAAGTTCAGGCCCTATCTACACAATGCACCAGCAGGAAGCCCCAGGGACAAGCCTGGCGTCCTGCGTGGACCTTGCTCTCCCAAACGTGCATGTGCCCAGACACGCAGCAGAGACACCACCAGCACAGACCCCCTGTGACTGCCAGCTGTGTGGCTTGGAGAAGCCTGGCCACTCACAGGCAGGTGTAAGAAGATGCTGAAGAGGACGCTGTGTGGGAGGAGAGAGGTGGGACTCCACTGAAAAAGCTAACAGCTTAAGAAAGCTTCTCCGCTTGTCTGGTGTTTCTCAGATGGATGCTGAGGATGAACACCCATCTGCTTTTCTCACTTCAGCGTCACAAATACAGAAACTGATTGCATTCTGGGTCTTAATTTTTTGTTGTTGATTTCATCTCATGTAGATGCGAGGTGGCCAATTACACCAGAAACAATAATTTTCTCCTATTTTCTGTATATAGAAAAAAAATCTGGCTACCTGTATCGAAGTCTTCGGGCCCCTCTCTTGTATCTGCTGGAATGGGGAGGGTGGCTCCAGATCTCCTCTAAGAGGAATTACACATGGATTACATGTTTGCTAACAGAGCTAATATACTAACTATAGTCTTGTCTATGGATAAAATAAATCACTGTGTATATATCATTAATAAAGACATCTGAAACCTCTCACATTATGTCAAATTACCAGAATTAAGCCGCTTGAGAGAGGGAGGGTGAGCCAATCAAATTTGAATATGCTAAGTGATCATTAGAGCTGGGTGTGATAATTGAAATTTGCTTTGCAGTAATTTCATTAAAAATTCATAACTATGCTGGCCTTTCCTTTCCTTGCTCTGTCATAGTGAGGAGCTTAACCCTGTCGGTAAACGATGCTTCCGATGTGTACACACTGCTGATGACAAAGCTGAATGCAAGAGGCAAGGGGCAAATGTAAGGCAAAGACAGAAAGAGTATTAGCCAGAATGCTTTCTTTGGCTCCTGAGTTCATCCTTTCCAGAGGAGTGTGTGCCTTCCTAACATTCAGTTTTAAACGCCTGGAGAAGTTATTTTTAAAATTTTTAATCTCATAATCCCCTATAAAATGCCTTGTTTAATACTAAACACTTGTAATTATCCTAGACAGATTAATTATATAAATTATTTAATCTCTTCTAATGATACATTCATTGTCTATTAAACAATTATTTTTAAAAAATGCATGTAAGAGAAAATAATTGCCATTAATGTCTTGTCCCCTGGAAGTTTCTGGGAAATTTGAGTGACAGACACACCTTGTAAAAGCTCCTAGTGTATATCCACTATCCTCCTAGTCTATGGTGTGTTCTTTCAGAAAGCATCCGATGTCATCTTGCGGTCATCATCAGTTTGTGAGTTCACTTTCCAAGCTTTGTGTGTTGATCCTGAGAAATGGACTATGGTCTGAACTCCAGAATCCTGGGCTTTCTGCTGGAGCACCTGCATGCTGCTCAGCCGCTTCAGTCCTCTTCAGATCTTTGCGACACTGGACTGCAGCCCACCAGGCTCCTCTCTCCATTGGATTATCCAGGCAAGAAAACTGGAGTGAGGTGCCTTCCCCTCCTCCAGGGGATCTTTCCCGCCCAGGGACTGAACTCAGCTCTCCTGCATTGAAGACGAATTCTTTACCACTGAGCCACCAGGGAAGACCTTGTGTTAGAATAGGCCTGTTAAGTTTAAACTGTGTTTTGACGAATATATTTTCCTTTAAAAAATAGGTCCTGTGTATTTGAAGGAAAATTTAACCATATATTTTTAACTCATTTAAGGTTAGCTTACCAAAATATCTATTTGTAAGAACTCTTAGAAATTCAAGAAAGTGCATGAATTTGATTTACCAGCCATTTGAAACTCTCATCTCAAGAAAGGATATCTCTATTTGTTAAGACCAAACCAATTAGAATATGTCATGGCTGGGTTTTAAATCTTTCACTTGGAAATGTTTTAATACATTCTGAAAAATTTAATATTCATGGTCATTCTCATCTTAAGATTTTCAAAGTCAGAGTCTAGATTTTATAGCCACACAGTGTGCTAGATGTCGGTCTCCTCAAATCACCCAAGATACAGACCTCAGCAACAATGATGCATTATAGGGACAATCTTATAATTCTGTACCATGGCAAGAAGAGTTGCATCCAATTCTACATTTCAACATCTCAGACGGGAAGGCGTCTGCCTACAATGTGGGAGACCTGGATTCGATTCCTGGGTCGGGAAGATCCCCTGGAGAAGGGAATGGCAGCCCACTCCAGCACTCTTGCCTGGAAAATTCTGTGGATGGAGGAGCCTGGTAGGCTTCAGTCCATGGGGTCGCAGAGTCAGACACGACTGAGCGACTTCACTTTCACTTTCACTGCATTTCTTAAATAGGCTTTGAAGTGTTACAGTGTTCAACAGTATTCAACATGGTGCTGTTCATGAAATTAAGCTTCATATCATACCTCTGATTACTCTGTTTAGCTAGCAAAGAATGAAAAGAAATTTATTTGGCCCAAATCTGGATTCTAGTAGTTCATTTTTGGCTTCATATACACTCACATAAAGATATATTTTGAACAACTGATATCTAAGGGCATAGGACCTAAAAGTGGAGACACACTACATTGTATCATAGATTTTACTTCCTAAACAGACATCAGTAATCAAACCATCTTCAGAATTTTCAAGGACTTGGAGCCAGAAATATCCAGTATTCACCAAGCAAAAATTAAACAGAGACTCATCACAGTTTATTTACTTCATTTATTTTTCAGCTTCTATAAATCTGGGGGAAATGTGCAGAAACCTGCCTATGGGGAAAGCATCATTCTATGGGTTACTTCCTGAGGGGCACCATGTAACGAGCTGGAAGAAAATCAAATTACTCTTCAACAACCATAGTTAATGTAATTTTGCAGGACCTAGAAAAAGTCTTCAGTGCCAAGTATGGACTTGGCAGACTCTCTTGCAATCATCAGCTCTTCTTGTAATACTCCACCTTCACGGAGGACTTAAATATTGAGTAACACCTTTCTTCATCCATTCAGTTCAGTTCAGTCACTCAGTCGTGTCCAACTCTTTGAGACCCCATGGACCGCAGCATGCCAGGCCTCCCTGTCCATCACCAACTCCCGGAGTTCACCCAAATTCATGTGCATCGAGTCAGTGATGCCATCCAGCCATCTCATCCTCTGTCGTCCCCTTCTCCTCCTGCCTTCAATCTTTCCCAGCAGCAGGGTCTTTTCAAATGAGTCAGCTCTTCACATCTGGTGGCCAAAGTATTAGGGTTTCAACTTCAACATCAGTCCTTCCAATGAACACTTAGAACTGATGTCCTTTAGAATGGACTGGTTGGATCTCCTTGCAGTCCAAGGGACTCTCAAAAGTCTTCTCCAACACCACAGTTCAAAAGCATCAATTCTTCGGTGCTCAGCTTTCTTTATAGTCCAACTCTCACATCCATATTTGACCACTGGAAAAACCATAGCCTTGACTAGATGGGCCTCTGTCGGCAAAATAACGTCTCTGCTTTTTAACATTATCCTCCTCCAAATCCACTGGTCCTTGTTCTCAGAACTCTTATATTCCCTCCTCTCTACCACGGAGGGCGCTCTGACCGTGGGCACCACCTGCACTGTGCGCGTACCACTCCCTCAGTTCCTTCTGGTTCCTATGATGTCTAGCATCATTCGTAACAAGAGAACTACTCCATCGACATGCTCCAGGTGCCCAGCCCAGGTCTCTCTGATCCGTGTTCAGAACATCCTTAGTCATTCTGTATCCGCACCTCTTTTCCTCTTGTCCAGCAATAGTTCCAAACACACAAGGGGCTGTTTCCTCATTAAGAAAATCAGGACCACCTGGGAGAAGAGATTTGTCCATCCGTTAATCTTCATCTGCACTTAACTTTTCCTTCAGTCAGCTTTTACACTCACAGGGGTTCTTCCGCCTAGAAAGACTTCTATTCCATCCTAACAAGGACACTTGGTCCTGACATTATCAGTCTGTAGAGCTCTCTTCAGTGCAAACCCCTCAAGTGCATCATGAGCCCCTCAGAAAGGTTCATTGCGTCTTGCTCATCTTTGTATTCCCTCAGGGCAAGGCAGTGATGACTCCAGTGTTTTTCTAATCATGCATTATGAGGACAAAAGTTTGATATTTAGTGAATGAATGAAGTCAGGGCTTCTTGAGGTCAAGGGGATATTGATGCTCTTTGAGTGGTTCATTTCACCTGGTGTGATGCTTACGCTTCAGGATCTATTATTGAATGCTAATGGTTGTATTTCAAGAGTTAATGCCATCTTTGAAACAATTATGTTCATTCATTGCAGCCACGCCTGAGTTGCCTTTCTCCAGCTCATAGGCTGCACATTGGATTGCTAACTCTCAAAGTCCTCTGAGGCTTCCCATTGTTCTACTTCAACAGAGGTCTGCCTCATCTTTCTAGAACATCCTGCTTCTCTCTGGAGTTTCTTCTCTCTTTTCTTCTCTCTAGAGTTTCTTTCTGGGCTCTCTGTTCAAACCTCTTGATCAATTCCCTGAAGTTGTCTCAAATTCATACCCCTGGCTTCAATTTCTCCTCTGATTGTACCTGCTAAACCTTCCTCTAACCTCATGAACAGAAAACCTCTAGCTCTCAGTCTATCAAATATGAGCTATGATTCTCCTTGGAAAATCATGCCGTCTGCTCAGTGTCCCATCTTGGTTAGTGATGTCCAACCATTGAAGATAATGGACTCTATTTCTTTCTTGTATTCTGCAAAAGGTCCAGAAGACTCTGCCTTTCAGAAGACATGTACCCACCGACTCCTGCTGTGCTATTTCAGGCCTAGCATGTGAACACTCCCACAACCGGCATTTTGCCCTCTTGCTGTTCCTGGAGTGGGACACTCTGGTGTTCCTGGTGTGTGCCGGTTATTAGCTCATGCTTGTCTTTCTGCCTCAAACTCGTTTTTCTTCTTTTTGTCTAATTTTCTTTCACTATTCAGATCAAAGGCCACATCACCCAAAAAGTCTGTGATAGTTGGCCTCAGTGCACACACAGACACAGCCCATCTCTATTATAAGAACATCTACACAGTCTTTCCTTTCTAATTAATTTCACAGTCAACGAGGTGACTTCGATCCCAGCTGGCACAGGTATGGGACTGTAAGTTCTAACCCCGCTAAAATCAAGGAAAAATCAGGAAGACTGGTCACTCTATAATGAACTAATTATTTTGTCCATAAAATGCTAACATATTGAACAGATTTGGTTTTCTTTGAAGTTGCTTCTATTGGATACCAAATTAATGTCAAAAGTGGAATGACTGTTTTAATCTACTGCCAATATCTTGTAAATGAAGCTATGCCAATTTTAGAATTCAATGTTACTTTAAAGTTTTATAATAGCCTCGCAAATAGTTTTCAAAGACTCAACATGCACTGTGGATAGTCTACTTGGCTTTCCATTTTTCAGTTAGTTTTGCTCCTATTTGATGACTCCACAATGATTCCAAAGTTTTCTTATTCCTCTGGCCAAAAGCGGATAGAATTTAGACCCCCTATTGACCACTGGAAAAACCATAGCCTTGACTAGATGGGCCTCTGTCGGCAAAATAACGTCTCTGCTTTTTAACATTATCCTCCTCCAAATCCACTGGTCCTTGTTCTCAGAACTCTTATATTCCCTCCTCTCTACCACGGAGGGCGCTCTGACCGTGGGCACCACCTGCACTGTGCGCGTACCACTCCCTCAGTTCCTTCTGGTTCCTATGATGTCTAGCATCATTCGTAACAAGAGAACTACTCCATCGACATGCTCCAGGTGCCCAGCCCAGGTCTCTCTGATCCGTGTTCAGAACATCCTTAGTCATTCTGTATCCGCACCTCTTTTCCTCTTGTCCAGCAATAGTTCCAAACACACAAGGGGCTGTTTCCTCATTAAGAAAATCAGGACCACCTGGGAGAAGAGATTTGTCCATCCGTTAATCTTCATCTGCACTTAACTTTTCCTTCAGTCAGCTTTTACACTCACAGGGGTTCTTCCGCCTAGAAAGACTTCTATTCCATCCTAACAAGGACACTTGGTCCTGACATTATCAGTCTGTAGAGCTCTCTTCAGTGCAAACCCCTCAAGTGCATCATGAGCCCCTCAGAAAGGTTCATTGCGTCTTGCTCATCTTTGTATTCCCTCAGGGCAAGGCAGTGATGACTCCAGTGTTTTTCTAATCATGCATTATGAGGACAAAAGTTTGATATTTAGTGAATGAATGAAGTCAGGGCTTCTTGAGGTCAAGGGGATATTGATGCTCTTTGAGTGGTTCATTTCACCTGGTGTGATGCTTACGCTTCAGGATCTATTATTGAATGCTAATGGTTGTATTTCAAGAGTTAATGCCATCTTTGAAACAATTATGTTCATTCATTGCAGCCACGCCTGAGTTGCCTTTCTCCAGCTCATAGGCTGCACATTGGATTGCTAACTCTCAAAGTCCTCTGAGGCTTCCCATTGTTCTACTTCAACAGAGGTCTGCCTCATCTTTCTAGAACATCCTGCTTCTCTCTGGAGTTTCTTCTCTCTTTTCTTCTCTCTAGAGTTTCTTTCTGGGCTCTCTGTTCAAACCTCTTGATCAATTCCCTGAAGTTGTCTCAAATTCATACCCCTGGCTTCAATTTCTCCTCTGATTGTACCTGCTAAACCTTCCTCTAACCTCATGAACAGAAAACCTCTAGCTCTCAGTCTATCAAATATGAGCTATGATTCTCCTTGGAAAATCATGCCGTCTGCTCAGTGTCCCATCTTGGTTAGTGATGTCCAACCATTGAAGATAATGGACTCTATTTCTTTCTTGTATTCTGCAAAAGGTCCAGAAGACTCTGCCTTTCAGAAGACATGTACCCACCGACTCCTGCTGTGCTATTTCAGGCCTAGCATGTGAACACTCCCACAACCGGCATTTTGCCCTCTTGCTGTTCCTGGAGTGGGACACTCTGGTGTTCCTGGTGTGTGCCGGTTATTAGCTCATGCTTGTCTTTCTGCCTCAAACTCGTTTTTCTTCTTTTTGTCTAATTTTCTTTCACTATTCAGATCAAAGGCCACATCACCCAAAAAGTCTGTGATAGTTGGCCTCAGTGCACACACAGACACAGCCCATCTCTATTATAAGAACATCTACACAGTCTTTCCTTTCTAATTAATTTCACAGTCAACGAGGTGACTTCGATCCCAGCTGGCACAGGTATGGGACTGTAAGTTCTAACCCCGCTAAAATCAAGGAAAAATCAGGAAGACTGGTCACTCTATAATGAACTAATTATTTTGTCCATAAAATGCTAACATATTGAACAGATTTGGTTTTCTTTGAAGTTGCTTCTATTGGATACCAAATTAATGTCAAAAGTGGAATGACTGTTTTAATCTACTGCCAATATCTTGTAAATGAAGCTATGCCAATTTTAGAATTCAATGTTACTTTAAAGTTTTATAATAGCCTCGCAAATAGTTTTCAAAGACTCAACATGCACTGTGGATAGTCTACTTGGCTTTCCATTTTTCAGTTAGTTTTGCTCCTATTTGATGACTCCACAATGATTCCAAAGTTTTCTTATTCCTCTGGCCAAAAGCGGATAGAATTTAGACCCCCTGACCATCAGCGGTACATCAAGTTTTGCTCATGAGTTTTGGAAGCCTCGTCAGACCATTTGTGAAGAGGTGGCTTATTTTGGGGGAAAGTGTCAAATAGTGTATAAAGTAAGGGGACGCACGGGGCGAGAGCTGGGCAGCCTGGTGGTCGAGGCTGCAGGCGAGCTTCCCGGAGATCCGGGCCTGCGTCCTCAGGCCTGAGTCAGCACCGGGACGCCTGGGTCTGCTGTGTCATGCAGGGTCAGGAATGATGCTGTCTGTGCTTCAGTCGCCAGCACAGGTGCGCTGCTGCTCGTTCTGGATGCCGACTAGGTTCACCATCAGGAGAACGGAATCCTCCGTCACGTTGCATGTGTTTGCATGAAGGCTGCAATGAAGACTAAGCTAATGCCCATGAAGGATATCTGGCAGGACCCCTGCCCTTGAGAGGGGCCAGCGAGCGAGGGCTCTTATCAATAGCAAGCTCGTCATCTGCCACCTGGTCTTCCGCAGACCTGGCGGGCAGAAAGGCCCCAGAAGCAGTTATTTAGATGTCTCCATTAAAAAATACTGTATATTTGAGTTATTTTTCCCTTTGGACAATTTCAACTTAGAGCTGAGTTCTAAATGTATACACATAAGAGACTGTATCTGTAGGATATAGTCTATCCATAAATTATATCAAGAACACCAAACCAGTACACATCAGACAATAATTTTCAAATTATTTCTCTCTTAGTTTGAAATCTATGCTATCCAAATACACAGATTTTGTTTGATTTTGTTTATTTAAAAATGCTTAGTAAAAGTTGTATCTATTAATGTTGAAGATATATACCATCATGATTTAATACACAGATACATAATGAACACATAGAGTTCAGAATATTAGTCTGGGTAATACTTAATTAACATCTTCAAACTCCAACAAGTCTTCCTCTGATAGTTTATACAGAGCGCACTGCATTTGTGAAGTTGAAAATGGTTGAAACTGCCCTAACAAATCAGAATTTAAAGAATTACTGTGTTCTGCTCTTGAGATAACCGATCCTCTGTCTGTCGGTTTAAGCTGACTGAATGGGTGATGCAGGAAGTCTCTGGAGCTTCATGTTAGAAAAAGCCAAGAGTCTCAGGAGAGAGAACTGAACTCTCTCCAGGGCCATTTTTTAATTTTATATTTTGGCATGCCACGCAGTGTGTGAAGCCTTAGTTCCCCTCCCAGGGAGGGGGCCTTTGCCTCCTGCCTTGGAAGCACAGTCTAACCAGCAGGCCCCCAGGGAAGCGCCTCTCCAAGGCCGTTAGTGACTCACAGACAGAGGCAGGCGTGCTAATTCCCCATATATTATGCATTCGACAGTCAGTCCTTTCCTTGGGTATCACTTGGGCCCTATTTACATTACTGTTGTTCTTTTCATTTTCGTTATTGTTGTTCTTCTTTATTTATTTGTATATTTTTAATTGAAGGATAACTGCTTTACAGTGCTGTTTTGGTTTCCACCAAACATCTACATGAATCAGTCATAGGTTTCTCCATGTCCCTTACCTCGTGAACATCCCTCCTGCCCTCCGCATCCTATCCCTCTAGGTTGTTACAGAACCCCGGTTTGAGTTCTTAAGATTTGTTTTTCTTTCTTTTTGACTTTGTAAGGACATTGAAAGGACTGAGGCTGAAGCTGAAGCTCCAATCCTGTGGCCGCCTGATGTGAAGAGCTGACTCATTAGAAAAGACCTTGATGCTGGGAAAGATTGAAGGCAGGAGAAGGGGACGACAGAGGATGAGAGGGTTGGATGGCATCAACGACTGAATGGATGTGAATTTGGGCAAGTCCTGGGGGTTGGTGATGGACAGGGAGGCCTGGCGTGCTGCAGTCCGTGGGGTCGTGAAGAGTCAGACATGGCTAAATAACTGAACTGAACTGACTGGCTCTCTGGTTGCGCTCCTGGGCTCCAGAGTGCTCTGGCTTAGTTGCTCTGTATCACGTGGGACCTTAGCTCACTGACCAGGGATTGAACATAGGCCTCCTCCATCGTGAGGTGGATTCTTAACCTCTGGACCACCAGGGAAGTCCCTGAGGTTTGTTTACAATTTTTTTTCTTTTCCTTTAAGATATTTTGCTTTTTTAATAAGCCAGATTGCTGTCTGCATTGCTTGTCATTTCCACAAAAGACAAATATTTTTTTTTGAGTCATCATTCGGGAAAGCTGCTATCTGGCTTTACTGGTTTATAACAAGCATGGATATGAATCTTACTTCTTGAATGGAGATAAGTCACCTTACTGCCACTTGGGAGGAAAAACCTCCTTTCTCAGTGCTTGCCTTTTATGGTGATGAACAGGTTCACAAAGACAGCTGATGGGAGGAGAATGGCCCATACCTGTCTGTCTCTGATAGGCCAGCAGAGTGTGTGGGCTGCTTCCTGAGGCTCTGGAGGATGGGAAGAGAGAGAGGAAGACCAGGAGAGAGAGAGAGAGCAGAGGAACTGCAGAGATGAACACCAGATTTCTTGGCGGAATATAGTGGTTGGGTTATGTCAAGTCTGGAGAGGATGCTAGTTCGTTAATGTCATGCATATCGAGAATGCTAATTTTTAAACATAGGTACAAAAGGAAGCATTGAAATACTGAATCTCAATGCAAACATTGGTGGTAACTCACAGAAGATGAGGACAATCGACTCACCTTGGAGGTGGCTCCCACAAGGCAGGGAGCAGGTGTGAGCACAGCGTCAGGGTGGAAGAGCAGAAGGTGTAATTTAGATGATGTAGAAGAGGAATTGGGGGGAGAATTTGTTGCTCAGGCAGGTGGCCCTCACAGTTGCACTTTCACGCCTGAACAACAATGAAAAAATTGCTTCTTTTTTTCAGTGAGACCCATGCCTCCCCGTCCCCCGGCCCCCCAAGGACAGCGGGTGCCTAACTGCCTGGTGGCTCCCTGGCACTCATGGTGCCTCTGTACAGGCAATGTTTGAGGCTGTATCCTGGAGATGCTATGCTCCCAGGGGGAAGGAAAGTTAAGATTCTTTTAGAGCGTCTTGTTTCAGATTTTGGAAAAGCCATCAGCAGTAGCTTCCATGTATATGATGTAGCCTAAGTTGCAACAAAGTCATAATCACATCCAATATGGGAGCCAGTGGACATGAGTTTGAGTAAACTCTGGGAGTTGGCAATGGACAGGGAGGCCTGATATGCTGCAGTCCATGGTGTTGCAAAGAGCCGGACATGACTAGGCGACTGAACTGAGCTGAACTGATAGAGGTCCTACGTCCTGGTCCTTTAAGGAGCGTGAAGCCTTATGTCCATACCCCACAGCAGTTTTGAGGGTTCTCATCAATACATCATGTAGGTTGGTGAATAAGCCGAGGTTCCTACTCTCAAGATGCTCAGGTAGTTGCAGACACCAGCCAGATAAATATGGCCTGGCAGAGGAGAGGTACATCCCGTAACTCAGAGCAGGCCATTCTGCTCCGCTCAGTGTCGATCGCCTCCAACCTCTTTCTCTGTCTCTCTCTCCTGGTGAGGTCCACCAGGGCTTCCACTGTGCCCCAGCTGGGACGAAGCGTGGTCCTAGGGTAGCAGTGCTATGGGGCATTTTTCCTCCGACTTACACTGTGTGGGGTGCCCAGCAGGGAACTGGGCAGGACTTACTTCCTCACCAATTCTCCCACCCCCAAAGTCTTCGTTCATTTTTTTGTTTTAATTTGTATAATTGGTGGCATAAGTGAACGTTTTTCCCCTTCCAAGGATCCTGTGACAATCAAATGACAGGTCATCCTGAAGACACCTAGGAAGCAGATGCAGGAGAAGGATCAAAGCGCAAGAAGGATTGGGGCTTCCGCACAGGCACTGTGATCTTCACAGAGGACATTTCAGCTCTAAACAGTAGTACGCACCTCACAGTGTTGCAGTGTGGACTAATTCAGACCCGATCATTGAAGAACCTAGTACGGTGCCTGGCCCAGACTAATCGCTGCCTGATTGCCGACTGCGACTCTTTTCTCTGACTCCCCTGGTGGCTCAGTGGTAAGGAATCCTCCTGCTAGAGCAGGAGGCACAGGAGTGTGGGCTTATCTCTGGGTTGGGAAGATCCCCTGGAGAAGGGACGACAGCCCACTCCAGTGTTCTTGCCTGGAGCACCCCATGGAGGGAGGAGTCTCGAGGGCTATAGCCCATGGGGTTGCAAAGAGTCGGACACAACAGAACACATACTGTTTTCCTTATTTATCCATGTGATTTTCTTATTCCCAGATATGCTAAAATTTTACCTGCTAACACAGCCCCTGGATAACAGAGCCAACTATAATCAAATCTGAAAGAAAAAGAATGGAATTCAATGCACTATTGCTTTTCTTCTTAAGTTTATTCCAAAGCCATTTTGTCATAATAAATGTCCTCTTAGAATATTTCATTTTTTTCTTTTTCTTTTTTTTACTTTCAGCAATAATATGCTTTCATTGTGGGAAATATTTTCAGAACTAGTTCTTACAATTTTTTTCCTATTAGGAGACCTATTGGTTCTCACTAATTATATCTGGTTATTAAATTTCTTGGAAGATATTTCAATGGTCACTATTTCAACTCTACCATACTGATGTTACTATTCCCTTATTTCTGTACTTAGATCTTTTCAAATTTTCTATTAAAAATGCTACAATAAAAGTCATTGAATAGAAATCCTTTCCTGATTATTTTCATTGAATACTTTGTTTGTTGTTCACTTAACTCAGTAGTGTCCAACTCTCTGTGACCCCATAGACTGCAGCATGTCAGGCCCCCCTGTCTATCACCAACTGCCAGAGCTCGCTCACACTCATGTCCATTGAGTAGATGACGCCATCCAGCCATCTCATCCTCTGTCACCCCCTTCTGCATTTGATCTATCCCAGCAACAGGGTCTTTTTCAATGAGTCAGTTTTGTGCATCAGGTGGCCAAAGTATTGGAGCTTCAGTTTCAGCATCAGTCCTTCCAATGAATATTCAGGACTGATTTTCTTTAGGATGGACTGGTTTGATCTCCTTGCAGTCCAAGGGACTCTCAAGAGTCTTTTCCCACACCACAGTTCAAAAGCATCAGTTCTTTAGTGTGCAGCCTTCTTTATGGTTCAACTCACATATACATGCATGACTACTAGAAAATCCATAGCTTTGATAATAGAAACCTTTGTTTGCAAAATAATGTCTCTGCTTTTTAATATGCCATCTAGGTTTGTCTAGAATATCTTTCTGGAAAAGAAATTACTGCTTTTACTTGTAAATGAAATAAATTTATATATATATAAATTTCTGGATACATTGTTAAATTGATTTTAAGGATGGTTGTATCAATTGTTACACCAACAATTTCTAAAGGAAATTGCCAAACCCTTCCAGTACTGAGTACTATAATGTTCATACATTATTACTTCGACATGTTGATGTTTTATTTTTGTTTTGACTTATTTTATCACTAGCAATATCAAACTAACTTCATGTTTATTACCAGTTTTACTTTCTCTTCTGTAAAATGTATTTTCATTGTATTTCCTCCATTTTACATTGAGATTTTAATGATGATCTTGTAGCTGACTAATAGCTTTTGTGTATTAAGGGTGTTTCTTTTGTCATATGTGTTACTGAGATGTCTTCCTAGTTTTCTCTTTGAATTTATTGTTGCTACATACATAGGTGTCTCAAGTTTAGTCTCCACTTTCTGAGAAATATTACTTATTTTCTTCCTTTGAAAATGTTTCCTCATCAAGAGATCAGATGATTAGTTGACTCTATTCCTTTAGCTTATATGATTTAATTTTTGTGTATTTCTCTATAATTTAAGTACACTGAACTGAACTGAACTGTATTTAATGAGGCAAAGGTATATGTCACTTAAAACTAAAACAAAAACACAAATAACCCTGTATGTCTTTTATGTCTCATTCAAGTGACAGGGTAAACACTTTTAATGTTGTAATCATCAAGCTCTGTGCTCTAAATGGTTAATTCTAAATTGGGCTTGGTGTGTGTTGTTTGTGTATGTAGCCCTCAGGAGTCATTCAAAAGTCCACATGTTAGGGTGTTTCCTGAGGTCCGATGCATTCACCATCCAAGTGCCCTTAAATTAAAATATAAGCTGCAGCTTAACTTCTGAGCATCGGTCCTGCTGTTCTTCCGACAGCTGCCTCTGTGACCCAGACACGTGCTTCGGATGCGGCTTCTCCTCAAAATGTGCCTTCTCAGCCCAAACCACCTCATCAATAAGCTAATGCTGTCAATCAATGAAAAAGATTTGCAGGACATCTTAATTAAAGAAACAACCGCTAATACAAATCACGTTTCCAATGTATTGATGGAGCATAGGGGTGCCGCTGGACGGCCGTGGGCAGTCATCAGTGGGCAGGGACCGAGTCTCTTCTTCACCTCCTGGTGTTTGCTCCCAGACAGACAGGGGAATGTTTAGAGGATCAAGGTGAGCTCAGACACACGTTCATAGGAGGGCTGAGTCTCCAACAGATTTATTGTTATTGATAGTTTCTTTATCTTTTCCCTGTTAAGGTGTTGCTCAATGATTTAGAATTTTCTTTCCCTTCTTTTTCAAAACTCAGACATTAATATAGACTTTCTTCTCTACCAAAATAGCCAAATAATAAAGCAAGTTTGCAGTTTGACTTGAAAAGTTCATTTTAGTCCTCTTAGCATTATGTGATGATAGCTTTCTTAATGAACCAAACGAATGTGTCATTAAGAAGCTTCATGACACTTTGCTATTCATACGAGAGCCTGTTTTAAGCTGTACCTGCCCATCAAGTGAGAAAGATGCACCATCTCAGAGGATAGATTTAAAAATCAACCGGCTAAAGATAAAATAAAAAGGGGTGAGGCGTGGGATGAGCGAGAAAAGGGGAGGCAGCCGGACGGAGGTGGGGGGAGACTCAGGAGGGAAGTAAAGGAGGCAGACACAGCTGGAGGCCCTCTGCCCTTCAGCAGGACATGGCTGCCATCGCACGTCGATGGCCAGGGTCCCCGAGCGGCTTCCTCCGAGACGCGGCTTAAAGAGGTGTCCATCTGTGCTGTCAGCGGTATTCAGCGGAGAGCTAATGGACCATCAGAGATCAATATGCAAGCCTGCACGCTGTAATGTCTAAAACCCACTCCTCCAACAGTCTCTGCTGGCCAGAAGGAGCAGCTGATGTTAAATAACCCATTTCCAACCACCGCTCAGAAAGGCACAGATGCTGTGGAGAGAGGTGTATTTCTCTTCCCCCTGGTTCTTTAACTGTGGGAGAAGACGTTCTTTCCCTGGAAGCTGGAGGGGGCTCAGAAGGACAGTGTGGTGGCTGCCGGGCCATGCTGTCTTATTTCCATGTCAGGGTTTTACCAAAGTCAAGACATCCTCCCCTGGCGGCCCTGTCGTGGAGAGCTGTGTAGGAACGAGCACTGGAAACGCAGGTCCAAGCTGAGACTGGTCCAGCCCCTCTGAGGCAGCACTGCTGTCTGAACAAGGGTGTTGGGAACACTCTAAATAGAGTAAGAGTTTAGAAAAATGTTTTCAGTTTGTAGGAAAGTCATCATGACTTAGAAGATGTTAATGAGAGCATAACTCTGATAATCAATTAAGTCATCTTGACCTTGGGTGGGACAGAAACAGTAGCAAAAATTTAGGATATGTGTGTGTGACATTGCACAGACGTTAGGTGTGTGCAATCAGGTGCCTTGTCATTGGTTATTTTTGAGTGCCTAAGTGACCTTGCTGTGAAAACTGTGAGAGACAGTGCTCTATCTCTGCCCATCCACAGACTGGTAAGGAGGGAATGGGGAAGGAAGCTGTATTCAGTGCTATCTTCCCCTCTTTTCTTCCTCAAGGAATTAAAGGAAAATGAATCTGAGGTTAGGAGTATAGCAACCATTCACATACTCTGTTGCTAATTCAAATTGGGCTGAAGCTCATTTCTTTATTTGATAGAAAAATAGAAGGACTGCTGAGCATTCTCCCTGCGGCTTCTGCTGATAGTTTGCTCTGCAAATGAGAAATGCAGGGTGGGCGTTTGCAGACTGCTATTCGTAAAGCTGTGCACGCACCAGAGCACATCTCCCTGAAGATGTAGAGCTGGAGGGTGAACTCTACCTGTGTGATGAACTGGAAGGAGAAAATTCGTCTCTAAGGAAATTTCTATACTTTCTGGACACGTTTAAAGCATGCACTGTATATTTAAAGACTGAATACGCTCAGCAGATCTCTTCAGGGGCAAGATTTAGATGCCAGGCATATATGCCACGTGTCAGCAGGCATCTTAGCAGTGTGCAGGCTCTATCGCCCCCCAATAACACAGTGATGCTAACACGTTATTAATTAATGTGTTAATTAATGAACATTATTGTGTTATTAATGTCTTATTAATAACACATTAATAATAATAACACATGAACATTCCGGGTAAATCTACAGCCACTGCCAGCTGGCGCCTGGGAGTGGTATGCATACGTGAATGCTCTCTTACCCAAAGCCTGTGGGCAGGAAGGATCGACTGAGTATTTGAAGATGGAGGTTTGGAACTGGTCCAGTCATATCAAGAGGCCTTATTCTATCATTTCCTTTTATAGGACATCATACTCCCTTCAAAATGACATTTGGGTACCCGGTGACAAGGTTCTAGGGTGAATATATACATTTCAACCTGTTAGGCTCAGAAGAGAGGCAGGGATGTGTTTGATAAACACGTCTTGTCTCCACGCTGAGGGCGTTCCTGTGGAGTTGTTCAGTGGTGTTGGACTCTATGTGATCCCTTGAGCTGTAGCCCCCATAGACTCCTCTGTCCATGAGATTCTCAGCAAGACTATTGGAGTGGGTTGCCAGCTCCTCCTCCAGGGTGACTCCACGAAAGTCCCCCAGGAGTCAAGGAGCTTGAAGCTCACAGCATCTGAACACTCACCTCCTTTCTATAGCAGCTCTTCTTTTGGGTTCAGTCCATGATGACACAGCCTGGATGTGATCACAAGAGGGCTGTTGACAAGGGCAGATGCGCCCAAGGGGGACACCTCTGTCCCCTCCATACTAACCCTCAGGGTGCAGAGGGAGGGGCTGGAAAAGGGCAAGTGGCATTCAGGAGTTAAACTGCTTAACGGGAATGACAGCTCTGGTGGTTTAGATGCTATGTTGTGTCTGACTCTAGCGACCCCGTGGACTGCAGCCCACCAGGCTCCTCTGTCCATGGGATTCTCCAGGCAAGGATACTGGAGTGGGGTGCCATTTCCTTCTCCAGAGGATCTTCCAACACAAGGATCGAGCCTGGGTCTCCTGCATTGCAGGCAAATTCTTTACTGACTTAGCTACAAGGGAAGCCCAATAGCAGCTCTAATCACACCTAGACTTCTGCCCAAATTTCAAATTTAGAAATGCCATTTCATGGGTAGGTGTTTCCTGCTAGACGTGGCAGCCTTCACATATCAGCATCGTTTTTGTTGCTTTCAACATTCAGTTTGAATAAGTATCTCCAAGAGGGAAAACTGAGAAGAAGAAATGAAAATGTTCCTTGATCCTTGAAAACAAGTCATCCCTGATCTTTTCAGCCCATGAGGTTTGAAGGTGGTTGTGGTGAACGAGGCTCTGCTCTTCCGGGGAGCTTCAGGAAAGTGACCAACCCTGTGAGTGGGTTATGCTGCTGTTTCGTTCTTCAGATCTGCAACAATGAGGGCCAAGCTTGTCTTCAGCCTGTGAATGAGGCCAGCAGACCAAGCTGAGCAGGATGTGTCCAGTGTCCAGAGTGAGGCACCTTGGGAAAGTAAAGACTGAGCCTTGTCCTCACCTTCAACTCTGCCCCAGACATGGAAGGCGGAGTTGAAGACGTCTTCTTATTCCTTACAGCCCGAGTATCCCACCATTTAAAATGTGCACAGTGGTAATAATCACTATCAGCATGGTCCATAAAGAAAATATATTTACTCTCATGTTAGTACATAATTAATAGCTGCAATTTATGTGTGTATATACATAAACACACACATATCACGTTGAGCTTTTCATAAGAAGCATATCATTTAAATGCAAATTGCTATTACTGTTTTGTAAATAATTCAAGAATGAATAATGCCTGTCATAGGAAAAAAAAAAAAATATATATATATAGTTCCCTTAATGTATTTTGTAACCTGCAATAACTAAGGTGTGTATATAATTTGTGTTTACATTGGATGGTTCTTTTCCTTATGATTTCTGTTATTAAATACAAACTGTAATTTGGTATGAAATAATTGGATGATAATTTATTTCAGACCACTTGAGTCCTAAAAGTACAGCTAAAGAGACCAGCTGCAGGTTCCAGATGAAACAGCAAACAAGCAATGGGCTGGCAGTGGTGGAGAGCGCTGATGGCCTGTTGCACGCGATCCCGCTCTTACGAGGGGTTGAAAAGAGTGTCGTGCATGTTTCCAAACCTCAGCTCTCTGAGGGTGTCCTGCCTGGGGTGAGAGCCCCATGACTTTGTGTTCAGGGCAGAAACCATCAAGCTAGGGGGTCTGAGATCTGTCTCCACTCCTGCTGGGCAGATCATGTTATCAGGAGTAGAACTGACCAATAAATCAATCACCGATCAATAAACAAATACAGAGAAACTCACCATCAGATTCATTTATAAAGCACCATATAACTAGCTTGACTACTCACCCATGGCACAAATAAATACCTAGAAGCCATGCTAAAATGGCTGTATTGACAAGGAGATTTAACTCTTAGAAAACCCAGTGGGAAACGCCTGTAGGCTGGTGCCCGAGCTGGTCCTTATTCATCAAACCTGTCAGCCCGATGGACTCATGTTCACTCTGAGCCCACACGGAGAAGCCCAGGCCACCGTGCTGTTCTGCGCAGTGATACGTGCTTTGTACCCTTGCTTATCTTCCCGTCAGAAGACAACCCCCAGGCAGAGTTCTCAGGCACGTACCAAGCTCATTCTTGGGAGAATGTGAGCCTCTCTGGAGGATTAAATAATTGTTTCTCAAAGGACTCCGCCACATGCATGCACACTTCCCAGAGACTCAGGTACGCCTCGTGACACCCCACCACCACCGAGAGCCGTCAGCATTCTGCACCCCGGGATGGCAGGGCCATCGTGGTCAGGGCCTGAGCAGGGTTCCCTGAGACCCGCGCCCAAGCCCCGAAGCCCGCCCAGCCTCCTCCAGGGACCTAAGCACAGTCATGATGCTGCAACAGACAGCAAGTTCGGCCCTGCGTGGACGCGGCCCTCCGGGACTCGCGATCGGGTTAGTTCCCCTTGAATCCTAGGATCCCTTCAATTTCAGGAGACGAAACCAACACGGAGGTTAGGGGACAAGGTCAAGGTCACTGAGGGCATCCTGCAGCTGACTGTGGGGTACATAAAGGGTAAGTGTGAAGGTCACTCTGTGGTGTCTGACTCTTTGCGACCCCTTGGAGTGTCCAGTCCATGGCATTCTCCAGGCCAGAATACTGGAGCGGGTAGCTGTTCCCTTCTCCAAGGGATCTTTCTCTCCCTGGGATCAAACCTGGGTCTCCTGCAGTGCAGGCAGATTGTTTACCATCTGAGCCATCAGGGAAGCCCAAGAATACTGGAGTGGGGAGCCTGTCTCTTCTCCAGAGGATCTTCCTGACCCAGGAGTCGAAGCCAGGTCTCCTGCATTGCAGGCGGATTCTTTACCAGCTGAGCCACAAGGGAAGGGTCACACAATGATTTCTTAAAAGAGGAACTCTGTTACGAATTCAATGGATTCATCATAGTTTTTTAACGAGCCTGGAAAAATATTAAAAATATTGTACACGTTGTTGATTCAGATAAAATGCACACTGGCACACAAATACACACATACAAAATCCCCCCGGTATAGCAGAAAGTTATTTTTCAACCTTACTTCACCTTTATTTCAGTTGGCAAAGGCAAAAAGAGAGATCATACAGGTCAGCCAGTGTCTGGAAATGTATTTCTATCCTTTGTCTATCGTTTAAGCACCTGAAAAGAGGGTTCATGTGTTTTCGGTGGTTTTATTTTGTAAATAAAATGTATAATTGAACATCATGAATGAAGATTTCCTAAATACCAGTGTGTGGCCTACTCATTGCCAAGGAAAGGTGTGGACAGTGAGATTTCTAAAGAAAACCTCCTCTAATGACACTGCCAAGGGGTCCACACGTGACCAAGCACGTGGGCCTGGAGCACAGGCCAGCACCACACGCTCTGGACAAGGGGGCTGAGAGCTGAGACGTTCCTGAGCCAGCGGGCGGCAGTGCCAGCTCCCGGCCCAGGCGCCTGTGCCTCCAAAAACAACGCCAGCTTTCACTAAGAGGGCACCCTTTCCTGGGAGCATCTGAAGAACAGAGATGCCCCTTCTGCTTGGCCAGCCAGACAGGCGGGGAGGGGATCACACACATGTTCTACAAGAACACGGTCCGTCTTCATTCTCTGTGTGGTTGTTACAGCTTCTGCCTGGAGGAGAGACGGAGCGATGGAGTGCTCCAGAGGGGAGAATGGGATTTAGCCTCTGGTCCCCGCTGTTGGACCCATGGCGCATTTTGCCAGGCAGCCGCTATGGGGTTTCTCTGGTAGCCATTGGTGACAGGGAGAGAAAGGGCAGTGAGCCTGGTCAGCTTCGAGCTCCAGTGGGAGGTAGACATCCGGGGATCCCTTTCTCCATCTCACAGCATCTTCCAGGCCAGCAGTGAAGGATACACAGCTTCTGCTCAGAGACAGGCAGTATCTTCTTCCGAGGACATCCCACAGGCAATGGGGGATGCCCATGGGAAGCCGCGAGGGATGGTCCTGTGCTTCCAGAGGGAGGCCGTGCTCCCTAGCAGTGCTCCTGATGCTGGATGCTGGCTGCTGCTTTGGGGTAGGGGCCCGAAAGGGTTACATGAAGCTATCATCCTGTTCTATCCGCCTCTTCCCCGCCTTTTCCAGCCCATCTCATCTATTCTGATCTGCTCTCTTCCTTTCTAATCCTTGTTTTGATTTTACCTCTTTCTCATCCTTTGGTCTTTAAAATCATTGCCAAAACCTCAACCCTGGGCAGCACAGATGAAGGCATTTTAATGAATCAGCTCCGGTTTACCCCGAGTATGGAGGGCTGGGGAGGACCAGCATATCCTGGGACCCTTCCCTGGTCTGTATTCAACTTTTCTGTCCACGTGGCCTGGATGCTCAGGCCCACAGGTGGGTGGTGCTCTGTCCAGCTGTGTCCCCGAGGGAGGGGTCATTTGATGACCTTCACAGTTCAGCAAGCTGGGCACTTCTGAGAACACAGCACCTTCAGACCCCTGCTATTTCATAACCGCTTTTCTGATGCCTTTTCCTGCAGGCTGTGTTTTCTATGCCTGGTGTGTTGGAGTGAGGTGCACATCTAATCAAGATGACCATCTCGATAAAGAGTAAATCATTCTCTGTAAACTGCACACATGACTGTGTCATCTAACGAGGCAGTTCCCTGTACTACACACTGACCATTGGATCAGTTCTGGGCAAAAATTGACATAAGGGAAGAGAAGGAAGGGGTGGTGGTGGAATTGTTCACACTGATGGGGAAAGTGTGCCAAATGTGTGTGATTTCTCACGAGTTTTGGTATCTCTGCTCATAGCTTTTATGAGTGAATTTCAAGAGAGAGAGAATGGTGGGTCTTATTTCAACGTCCAGGCTGAGAAGTGGTCCAAAATCTATTACTCAGAATTACATCACTGGTTGTCCAGTCACTTAGTCGTGCCTGATTCTGTGACCCCGTGGACTGCAGCACACCAGGCTTCCCTGCCCTCACTGTCCCCCTGGAGCTTGCTCTCATTCGTCTTCACTGTATCGGGGATGGTGTCTGACCACCTCACACCCTCATCCCCTTCTCCTCCCGCCCTCAGTCTTCCCCAGCATCAGGGTCCCTTCCAGTGAGTCAGTTCTTCGGATCAGGCGGCCAGAGCATTGGAGTTTCAGCTTCAGTCCCTCTAATGAATATTCAGGACTGATCTCCTTTAGGATTGACTGGTTTGATCTCCTTGCAGTCCAAGGGCCTCTCAGGAGTCTTCTCCAGCACCCCAATTAGAAAGCACTAATCCTTTGGCATCCAACCCTCTTATATTTAAAGGGATACTGTAATTAAACACAGATATTCAAAGGATAGCAAAATATGACAGGCGACAAAGCAATGTGTCTGTCTTGAGTGGCTGTCCCATGAAATAAAACATCTAGGATCCACATCTGTGATGAGGAATCTTCCAGCAGTGTTTTAAAGCAGAGCTTTCTCCAGCTGAAGGTTGTAACCTCCCTGCAGCCAGGGATCAGGGTTCGGTCCACCCTGGCGTGAGGCGAGTGACATCTTCTCCATGTTCTGAAGTGAGTGGCTGAACAAAGCATGGGGGTGTGAAGAGATGCCTCCACCCCATCCTTCTGGACAAAGTGGAGCACAGAGTGACCCGGTGTTAGCGTCTCACAAGCTATTTCCTGTGCAGTGTTTCCGTCAGTAGCTGTTCCACAATTCTCTCAGTCAGAAGCCACACATGTGCTTCTGGTGGTTGTAAACAGATGGGAGGAAGATGAAGATATTTAAAATGATCACAAAACCTCTTCTCTCTCCCAGAAGGCTATGAATAGAGGGGAAAAGCCATTTTTGAATCTTTGATTTAACTCTCTAGAGAAAGGAGGAAAAAAAGTCTCCAAATAGTTCCCATTTCCCACATCTTCTTAGAGAAAACTAGTCACACTTTTGCCAACACCGATATTAAATTCAGACTTGTTTCCTTGGCTAAAGCCCCTAGAAACTTCCTCAGGAAATCATTCCCATAGACGCCCCACCGTACAATAAAATATGGGAAACTCCACAACATTGCGAACAGAAAGAGTCTTCTAGTTGCTTCCAGGGACAGGCGGGAGGGCTAGTTCAAGGGAAAACCAACAGGAGAGGAGATGGAGCAACCGGGGCTCACCCAGAACCCCTGAGCCTCTCTGCACAACTTTTCCTGAGAAGCTAGCGAATCCCACCAACTGCAAGTGAGAGCCAGGTCACGGCCAGCTGCTGCATCCAGTGGTGACGGCTTCACACCAAAACCTCTAGCTGCCACGCCCAGGGCGTGTGTGAGCAGAGTCTTGGTCCCGAGAAGAACAGAGCTTCACTACACACGTGCCTTTGGAGGCACTCTTAGCAGGAACAGAGAACCTGCTTCTCACCAGCTTTCTCTTGAGCTCTGGGCTCACCTGGGCCCGGAGAAGCAGCAGGTGGGACTTGGTGGATTTCATTTTGTCCTCTGATGCCCATCGTGCTCCTGAGAGTCACGTTCAGGAGGGAAGTGGCCTGACTGCCAGGACGTGTTGTAGGCCGACCAGACGGTCACCGTGTCATCCGGCACTGAGGCTTGGAGCGAGAGACCCAAGTCGTGAGCAGCTGGAACCAAGCAGGGGCTCAGGTTCACCCCGATCCACAGTCCCATGCATGCAGGGCCCACACACACCATGCGTCGTATCGTTCTCCTATCCAGAGTGAGCAGCGCCGGACAACTTCCATAAGACAAAGGGCTCTGGTGTCACAGCAATGATGTCCACGAAGCTCCATCCTGGGTTTCAGCACGGGAAAGGCTGACGAGAAAGCTGGGAAGTTGCCAGGCTCATGGCTTTTAAAGTGGCCTCAGAAGTGCGGGTGTCCCTTGCAGGAAGCAGCAGCTCCTCCACCAGTCAGCAGTCACCTCTGACAAACTGGATGCCAGCACGCGCCTGGCACGGGCTTTCCCGGCGGCTCAGCAGTAAAGACTCCACCTGCAGTGCAGGAGAGCTGTGTTCGATCCCTGGGTTGGGAAGATCCCTTGAGGAAGGGAATGGCAACTCGCTCCAGTTTTTGCCTGGAGAATCCCATGGACAGAGGAGCCTGGTGGGCTCAACCAAGTTCTTGCAAAGAGTCGGACACAACCGAATGACTGAACACCCCCCCACACATGCATGCAACTGCCTGGTACAATCCTGATAAAACTCCAGGCACAGAACTCTGGGCTAAGCCAGGATAGATTTCTTTTTTCTTTAATTTTTTTTTTTTTTTAACCTGCTTCTCACCAGCTTTCTCTTGAGCTCTGGGCTCACCTGGGCCCGGAGAAGCAGCAGGTGGGACTTGGTGGATTTCATTTTGTCCTCTGATGCCCATCGTGCTCCTGAGAGTCACGTTCAGGAGGGAAGTGGCCTGACTGCCAGGACGTGTTGTAGGCCGACCAGACGGTCACCGTGTCATCCGGCACTGAGGCTTGGAGCGAGAGACCCAAGTCGTGAGCAGCTGGAACCAAGCAGGGGCTCAGGTTCACCCCGATCCACAGTCCCATGCATGCAGGGCCCACACACACCATGCGTCGTATCGTTCTCCTATCCAGAGTGAGCAGCGCCGGACAACTTCCATAAGACAAAGGGCTCTGGTGTCACAGCAATGATGTCCACGAAGCTCCATCCTGGGTTTCAGCACGGGAAAGGCTGACGAGAAAGCTGGGAAGTTGCCAGGCTCATGGCTTTTAAAGTGGCCTCAGAAGTGCGGGTGTCCCTTGCAGGAAGCAGCAGCTCCTCCACCAGTCAGCAGTCACCTCTGACAAACTGGATGCCAGCACGCGCCTGGCACGGGCTTTCCCGGCGGCTCAGCAGTAAAGACTCCACCTGCAGTGCAGGAGAGCTGTGTTCGATCCCTGGGTTGGGAAGATCCCTTGAGGAAGGGAATGGCAACTCGCTCCAGTTTTTGCCTGGAGAATCCCATGGACAGAGGAGCCTGGTGGGCTCAACCAAGTTCTTGCAAAGAGTCGGACACAACCGAATGACTGAACACCCCCCCACACATGCATGCAACTGCCTGGTACAATCCTGATAAAACTCCAGGCACAGAACTCTGGGCTAAGCCAGGATAGATTTCTTTTTTCTTTAATTTTTTTTTTTTTTTCAGACAGCCAGATGATTCAAAATTAAGGCCATCAGACACTGGTGAGAAAGAAAAATGGTGCTATGTTTAACAGAAAGCACTTAAATGCCACACGTCTTAATAATGTAATATCTCCACAACTGTTTCTGTTTAAAGCTAATAAAAGTAAACACAAGACATCCCCGTCCTTTCCTATCAAATTTATTACTTTGAGCGACAAAATGACAAAATGATTAGCAGTTAATAAGGCCTTGGCTTAAAAGATTGACTGACATTGCATTACTCATTTAATTTCCGCTTCTCTGAGCTTTTTTTTTCTCTCTCTTCCTTCCAGCATGGAGGGAATTAATATTATCACATCAAAGGCTTTCCTTTAAATGGGGAGAAAAATCATTTAAAAGGACACAGGCTGTGATTATTCAAACTAGGTTATTTGCACCTTGTATATATGACAATATCATGGTACAGCTTCATCTCACTCAAATTGCTCTCAGTCACTAATGGAAGAAATTTGCTCACGTTTTGTCAGCGCCATTGTGCGCGTCAGGTGGGGGAGGGGTACCCTGCAAAATCTGATAAGAAGCTATGGACTGAGAGCCAGTCCTGGGCCGCGTGACAGAAGACAGATTTCTAGACTAATGCTCAGCATGTGAATTCTTCTCTTCCTGTCTTTCCCCTTTGCCTCTCTCTGCTCTTTGTTTCTCCTCAGTCCCTTGCTTTTTCTTAAAGAACTGGACGCCCAGAGATAAGTGGCAACCTCCGTGGGATTCAGGATGCAATTAGATGATGCAGTGTTAGCATTCTGCTTCCTTTCCTTCTGAGCCTTGGCAGACAAATTATACCAGGGCTGATTTAATGCCTAAAGACGTATATCATCTTCCTAGACAATCTCTGTATCCGTGGGTGAAATTAGGAATGACCCAGTGCTTGGCACAAGTACCGGTCACTGATCTATGGGCATCTACGTCTTGATAGATGGAGGGACTACCTTCTCTAACTGCCACTGCGTTAGAGCGTGGAAGACTAACGGCTTGCGTGTCAAAGCTTTATTCTTTCTTCCAAGGAAAGGAGGGTAGGGAGTTGCTGACCAGTGGGCGGAGGGCACTGGGAGGGAAAGCTGACTCCCATGTGAGATGAAGCATTCATCAGCAAAGTCAAGAGGCAGAACTTGGTTACCAAGCCTCCAGGGGGACTAAACCCCAGGGGTCCTGGGCAGGATGGGGCAGGGGCTGACAGGTAAGATCGGAGCAGTGCCTCCGTATAGAAAGGGTGGGAGAAGAGCTTTGTTAATTCAGGAACCTGCAGCGGGAAATTAGTCCACGCCCTGGCAAAAAGCGGTGTTGCAGACGGTGCCAGGAGATCAATTTCCCCTGGCCGCGCAGACACGCCGACCACTGACAGGACACTGCTGAGCGGGCTTCATTAAAATGTCCAACTCCTAGGAAATTTTACAAATTTATAACGCTTCCTGTGGATGGGGTCAAGTTCAATGGACAGGAAAAAGCCTTCACATAGCTCAGGGAATTATTCACGGATTACAATCTCAACAAGTTAGCATTTTTAAGAAAAATTAAGAACGCCGTGATTGTCTTTGGGATTACAATACTGAATCACAGAAATGGACCGAAATTGCTTCCTTTCTGGTGCAGATCCCCATGCTTGATAGGCAGCATGTGGAGAAGATGATGGGTCTTATGCTGGCAGTAAGGTTTTACCCAGATATTGTTCAAATGGTGTTTGGGAATGCGATGGAATGCCTGCCATTATCAAGATGGTGGAGAGAGTCTTCCGAGTGGCCCTAGGTCTCAGTTTAAAAGGAGATGGATACATGCCCAGTATTAGAACTGCTGGATCATATGGTACTTTTATTTTTAGCTTTTTGAGGAATCACCATATTGTTCTCCATAGTGATACATAGATAAGGTGGAATACTACTCCGTCATAAAAATGGAAGTGCATTGACAGTGACATGGATGGAACTAGAGATCATTATACTAAACAAAGCAAGTCAGAGAAAGACACTTATCACATGATGTCACCCGTATGCAGAATATAAAACATGATACAATGAACATGTCAACAAAACAGCCACACAGACATGAACAGACTTGTGTTATCAAGAAAGAGGAGAGTGAGGGGACAGATAGGAGGCCTGGGGGAGCGGATGCAAGCTGATGTGCATAGGATGGGCAAACAGCAAGGCCCCGCTGTTCAGCACAGGGGCCCATGTCCAGCACCCCGTGGTGAGCCGGTCACAAAGGGACATGAGAAAGGCCACGCACATGTGGCTGTGAAGCTGAGGCACTTCGCTGCAGCACAGAAACTAACACGGCACTGTCAGTTCAGCTCCGTTCAGTCACGTCCGGCTCTTTGTGACCCCACGAACCGCAGCACACCAGGCCTCCCTGTCCATCACCAACTCCTGGAGTCCACCCAAACCCATGTCCATTGAGTTGGTGACGCCATCCAACCATCTCATCCTCTGTCATACCCTTCTCTTCCTGTGCTCAAGTCTTTCCCAGCATCAGGGTGTTTTCAAATGAGTCAGCTTTTCACATCAGGTGGCCAAAGTACTGGAGTTTCAGCTTCAGCATCAGTCCTTCCAATGAACACCCAGGACTGACCTCCTTTAGGATGGACTGGTTGGATCTCCTTGCAGTCCAAGAGACTCTCAAGAGTCTTCTCCAACACCACAGCTCAAAAGCATCAATTCTTCAGCGCTCAGCTTTCTTTATAGTTCAATTCTCACATCTATACATGACCACTGGAAAAAACATAGCCTTGATTAGATGGACCTTTGTTGACAAAGTAATGTCTCTGTTTTTTAATATGCTGTCTAGGTTGGTCATAACTTTCCTTCCAAGGAGTAAGCGTCTTTTAATTGGGTGGCTGCAATCACCATCTGCAGTGTAGATCAACTGTATTACAATAAAAATTAATAAAAGACATGGAATTGTGGTATAATTGGATTTTAAAGCTAAAACAAGATTTCCTTACATTCTTCTGATTTATTAATACCTCCTGAAAGTCAAAAAAAAATATCATCTTCCCATGGGAACATGTATTTTCCTCTGTGGATCTACCTTCTTTAAGTTTGGGATCACTCTCCCAGAATGTATAAGCTCCAAGTAATGATGCTTTTTAAAGGAACACAGTAATTTGTTTAAATATTCTTCTGGCATGCCCATGTCTTGCTCCAGGGTCTTCTACAGTGATTTTCCATGTTAAACACAGGTACTTAACAGGACATCGATAGTCAATCTAGCTTGAAATCAACCCCAGGAGTCATAGGAGAAAGAGGAGATTCTCAGCTCATAAATATTCTGTTCCTGACAATATCCAAAATATATGTGAAACATCTATGACTCAATAGAAAAAAGGTTCAAGTGTTAGTTGCTGCATCTGACTCTTTGTGACCCCATGGACAGTAGCCCACCAGTCTCCTCTGTTCATGGAATTTTCCAGGCAAGGATACTAGAGTGGGTTGTCATTTCCTACTCCAGGGGATCTTCCTGACTCAGGGATCAAATCTGTGTCTTTGCATTGCAGGAGGATTCTTTGCTGTTTGAGCCACCAGAAAGTGAAAGTGAAAGTCGCTCAGTCATGTCCGACTCTTTGCAGCCCTATGGACTATACAGTCCATGGAATTCTCTAGGCCAGAATACTGGAGTGGGTAGCCTTTCCCTTCTCCAGGGGACCTTCTCAACCCAGGGATCAAACTCGGGTCTCCTGCACTGCAGGCAGATTCTTTACCAGCTGAGCCATAAGGGAAGCCCAAGAATACTGGAGTGGGTAGCCTATCCTTCTCCAGCTGATCTTCCTGACCCAGGAATTGAACTGGGGTCTCCTGTACTGCAGGCAGATTCTTTACCAACTGAGCTATTAGGGAAGCCAAGCCACAGGGGAAACCCATAACTCAATAGGAAAAAAAAAAAAGTAACCCAATTAAGACACCTGAATAGATATTTCTGCAAAGAAGGCATACAGATGGCTAAAGGTACATGAAAAGGTGCTCAATATCACTAACCATCTGGGAAATGAAAGTCAAAACCACAGTGAGGGATCAGCTCACAGCACTTAGAGTGGTTATTGTTGGGAAGAAAGGATAGCAAAATTCGATGAGGATGTGGAGAAAAAGGAATCCTTAAACGCTGTTGGTGGAAACGTAAACTTGTACATAGTATGGGAAATCCTATGGAGGTTCCTCAAGAAACTGACATTGAAGCTATATATGATCCTGCGCATCCAGAGGCATATTTACCCAAAATGAGTGCAATCAGGCCCTTGAGGAAATAAATACACTCCCATGCCCATTGCAGCATTATTCATAACAACGCAATAACCTGGAAACAACGCAAATGTCCATCAGCTGATGAATGAAGGAAGTGTGGTGTGTCTATGCAGTGGAGTGTTATTTGTCTTCAAACAGGAAAATGCAGGAGTGCAGATGGTCCTGGAGGACATTACAGAAAATGAAATGAGCTGGTCCAGAGGGATAGATACTGACTGCTTCTGCTTACACGTGGATTTCAAAACAGTGAGGCTCGGAAGCTGAGAGCAACATCCTGGCCTCCAGTGTCTGCTGGAGGGGAGCATGGGCCACTGGTGGTGGAGAGTATACATTCCTGTCACGCAAGGTGATGAGGTTCCAGAGATCTTCTGTACGTTGCACAGCCAGTAGTCAACAACACTGTACTGCACACTTGTCTTTGTGAAGATGGCAGATCTGTTAGTTGGCTTGCCACAAAAAACAGAGCAAACAAAAATAACAAAGGGAAACACAACAATTTTTGGAGGTGATGAATATTTTATTATCTTGATTGTGGTGATAGTTTCAGGGGTGTGTGCAAATGTCCAAAGTCATCAAATTGTATATTTTAAGTATGTGGAGTGTTTCATGTGTTTATTAGACCTCAATAAAGCTGATAAATCCCCTTCATGGATCACAGCTTGTCATGGCAAAGGGCCTTGCATAACTCAAGAAAGCTATGAGCCATGCCACGCAGGGCCATGGCAAGGACCCAACAGAAGCAGAAGAGAGTGAGAAGAGGTGGCGAGCATACACAGAAGAACTGTACAAGAAAGGTCTAATGAGCCGGATAACCACAGTGATGTGGTCACTCTCCTAGAGCCTGACCTCCGAGAGTCTGAAGTCAAGTGGGATTTAGGAAGCATTACTAAGAACAAAAATAGTGGAGGTGATGGAATTCCAGCTAAGCTATTTAAAATCCTAAAAAGATGATACTGTTAGAGTGCTGCATGCAATATGCCAGCAAATTTGGAAAACTCAGCAGTGGCCACAGGACTGGAAAAGGTCAGTTTTCCTTCCAATTGCAAAGAAAAGCAGTACCAGAGAGTTTACAAATTACTGTACAATTGTGCTCATTTCACATGCTAGTGAGGATTATGCTCAAAATCCTTCAAGCTAGGCTTCAGCAGTGTATGAACTGAGAACTCCTAGATGTACAAGCTAGATTTACAAAGGGCAGAGGAGCCAGAGAGCGAGCGGCCAACAATTGTTGGATCATGAAGAAAGCAAGGGATTCCAGGAAAAAGACTACTTCTGCTTCATTAAGTGCTCCAGATCCTCTGACTGAGTGGATCCCAAGAAACTGGAAAATTCTTGGAGAGATGGGAATACCAGACCACCTTACCTGTCTCCTGAGAAACCTGTGTGTGGGATAAAAAGCAATAGTTAGAAGCAGACATGGAATACTTAGCTGGTTAAAAACTGGGGAAGCAGGAGGACAAGGCAGTATATTTTCCCTCTGCTTATTTAACTCATATGCAGGGCTGCTGGGTTAGTCCCTCGGTCTTGTCTGACTCTTTGAGGCACCATAGATTGTAGCCCATATGCAGAGTACATCATGTGAAATGCCAGGCTGGATGAGTCCCAAGCTGAAATCAAGATTCCTGGGAGAAATATCAACAACCTCAGATATACAGATGATACTGCTCTAGTGGTAGAAAGCGAAGAGGAACTAAAGAGCCTTTTGATGAAGATGAAAGAGGAAAGTGAAAAAGCTGGCTTAAAACTCAACCTTCAGGAAACTAGAATTATGGCATCTGGTCCTATCCCTTCATGGACAATAGAAGGGGAGAAAGTGGAAACAGTGTCAGACTTTATTGTCTTGGCTCCAAAATCACTGTGGATGGTGACTGCAGCCATGAAATTAAGACGCTTGCTCTTTGGGAGGAAAGCTGTGACAAACCTAGACAGCATATTAAAAAGCAGAGGACCACTTTGCCGATAAAGATCCTGATAGTCAAAACTGTTTTTTCCACGAGTCATGTAAGGATATGAGAGTTGGATCATAAAGAAGGTTGCTCGCTGAAGAATTGATGCTTTCGAATTGTGGTATTAGAGACTGTTGAGAGTCCCTTGGACTGCAAGGAGATCAAACCAGTCCATCTTAAAGGAAATCAGCCCTGAATATTGATTGGAAGGACTGATGCTGTAGTTGAAGCTCCAGTACTTTGGCAATGTGATATGAGTGCTAAGTCACTTCAGCCGTGTCGAATTCTTTGTGACACTATGGACTGCAGCCCGCCAGGCTCCTCTGTTCATGGGCTTCTCCAGGTGAGAAGGCTGGAGTGGGGTGCCAGTTCCTTCTCCAGGGGATCTTCCCCATCCAGGAATCAAACCCATCTCTCCTATGGGTCCTGCGTTGGCATGTTCTTTACCATTAGTCCCACAAAGAGTTGACTCTGGAAAAGACATTGATGCTGAGAGAGACTGAGGGCAAAAGGAGAAGAGGGCCGCAGGTGATGAGATGGTTAGATAGCATCACCAACTCAGCGGACATGAGTTTGCATAAACTCCAGGAAACAGCTGAGGACAGAGCTCTGGTGTGCTTAGCTGCTGTAGCTGCAGCATGAAAGTGAAAGACGCTTGCGCTTTGGGAGGAAAGCTATGACAAACCTAGACAGCATATTAAAAAGCAGAGACTGCAGCCCGCCTACAGTCTTCTTGCCTGGAGAAGACCATGAACAGAGGAGCCTGGTGGGCTGCTGATAGAGTCGTGTAGAGTCTGACATGCTATTACCGACTGAACAGCAACAACAGCAAGGCTGTTACAGAGAACAGGCTTCTTCAGCGCACTCGAGGCTCATGAAACTGCAGAGATGCGAGCAGTAGCTACCGTTCCTGTAGCAATGGAACAGGAGCCAATAATCCATGACTTTAATTATGATCATTTAAATAATGTTTAATTTCATCAAAATGAAAAACATGATATCCGAGCATATATATATATATATATATATATTTATTTAAAATACACCTTAAGTCTTGATAATCTATTGGCTCAGCTTTTATTCCTTAAGATTTCAGACACCTGTCTTGACACCTATTAACTATAATATAAATATAATATATAACTATAATATAAATCTTGCATCTCTCTGATTTTTAGTTCTGTGTTATTGAAGAAACCAGATCTCCACAAGCCTCCCGCCTGTTACAGCAGCAACTTGCAGTCCATGGCCAATGTCTGTGTGCAACTTTATAAGACACAGAACGAGGAAGCAATCATGTTTCATGGATAAGAAGAAATAAATGAAAATACAGCATTCGCATTTTGAATAAAAGCGAGTGAAACCTCTTCAATTGATCAAGTCTTCGGGGCCCAGGGGACACTGCTCAAGGCTCCCAAGCCCCACTTCTTGCTCCTGGGGGGGCAGCAGTGGAGGTGGCCCCTTCCCTCCCTCCACCCCACCCCCGCTCAGGCCGAGGGCAGCAGGCTGAAGGTGCAGCTTTACCAGGCATTGCTCCTGGAAACTGAGAGCGGTTCTCAGGCTGTGAACACCTGGGGCAGATGGTCTCTTTGCCAAACTCTGAAGAAGGATTTAAAGGTAACATTTTGAAAGGGAAGACAGCTGCAGGAGAGAGACTCCGGGAGGGCGTCCTGGAGTGGGGTCTGTAAAGGAGGACAGTGAAGGAGGGAAGGCCCTGATCAAGGAGAAACCATGGAGATCTTCCAGCCTGACTTGACCTTGCGGGTGGTTTATCAAGTCGACTAGAAGGCAAAACAATGCGGCTGGAAACACTCTCTTCCAGAAAGTAGAGGCTGGAAAGTCTGATGGGAGAGGGTATCCTCAAGGGTGATAAATCACACATGCCACCCTTTGCTTAGTGTTTAAAATATTGTTTAAATGAGTGATGTTTGTAGCTGCTGTGTTAGTAGTCTTTCAGGGAATAAGTGGCAGAAGATTAAAAAGAACACGGATTCATAAAGAAGGCACATAATGAGAGAGGGGTTAATATCTCAGGTAATAATTTCTCTAGCTTTCTGGATAGTCAACTGTTCTAGAAACTCACACCCAGTAACCATAAATCTCCTAGCCTGAGTCATGATAATGGCAAGAGACAGTAGGGAACAATTGCTGAACAAGTGAAAAAAAAAAAAAAAAGAGCTTTGTGGCCAATTAAACACAGCCAGCTTTTTGAGCATCACCAGAAACGGTGCTGGAAACCATGGAGGGTTACCGTGGCCTAGATCTGTTTCCTGGGGGTATCACAAAAGTGTTGATCAAGGATCTTTTTCTCTTGAGCCAGTTCCCCGGGACCTCCTCCCCGCTCTTCCATTAGCTGATTTGCTCTCGCCTGCCACCCCGGTGAACGCTAATCAATGCACTCCAGCCACACAGTGGGCTGGCTTGTCCTGCAGCCGCGACTGTTCCCCCCGGACCCACAGGCATTTCCCGGTCTTTTAAGCTGTCATGCGTGGTCCCTGGGCATCCAATCTGTTAAATGAATTAGCCCTCGACTGTTCTGTGCAGCCTGCCTGCGCTGCTCTGGCATTTTCTAGCATAGGTCCCCATCCATTACCGAGGCGTGGCCGATCCTCGCGCCGTAAATCATAAGGACACGGCTGCCCTTTCTCCCTCCCAGGCCTGGCAGTCCCCCTGCTCCCCTGCGTTTATGTCAGCACAGCCCTTGAGGAGGCTGTCTGGGGGTCCGTGCTGTGTTTGGGTTTAACTGAATTAATCTTGCGTTTCCTTTTTCTCTGCATCTCAGACAGACCTTAGATGCAGAGGGTCCTTACAAGTAGCCTTAAGCTCTAGTATGGGATGTTTCAAATACAAGTCCAAAGCCCGTAAATGCGTGATGACATCTCACATCGGTAAGGGATGCGTTTATTCTCATCACTCACAAGCTAGATGTGCAAAGGCAGGTGTGAAACTAAACCTGAGAGAAGGTACTAATGAAGGGGCTCTGGTCCCAGATGTGCAGAGAGCCGGCTCACCGGCCTTCGCCTCTCTCCCAGCTACAGACTCCAGAGCCCTTCAGTGTGCGATCCCATTGTCACCTCGACGTGCATTCTCATGTGCTCCTGCAGGCACACGCTGACCCACTGTGCTGGAAATGCAAGCTCCTTTCCTTCTGCATTCATTCTGGGCCAGTCTCTGCTCCTGGAACTCGATGCACTGACCTGGGCTTCCTGCTTCTGAGCCCCACTCCCCAACCCCTGAGGCAGGCAAGCCTACTCTGCACATTCTACAGATGGCAACACTGAGGCTAGGAAGGGTCTGAGGCCGGTCCAAGGGCTGGAGTGGAAGCTCGTCCTGCAGCTGGTGGCAGAGGCTCTGCTGTAAGCCCTGCTCGCACAGGGGGGTGCCAGGAGGAGCTGCGCGTGGGGGACAGCCCAGCGAGCTGGCTTGCTGCATCTGTGTTTATAGGTGTGTCTCTTCACTGCCTGTAGCTTGATTCAGGTTCCAAATGCTTTGGCTGTAATCTGGATACTGTACGTCCTTTTCGTTTTGTGTTCATTCATTCGCTTGCCATGCATCAGTCAGCAATGAGGCCTTGGCTGGGAGTATGGAATGGAAAGAAAATATGTTACCCTAAATGCACAGTCACCACCCTCTGGTCGCGTGACGTGGTGGAATGTGGGGTCCTGAGCTGCAGTGCAGGATGGCTTGTGGCGGGGGTGGGGGTGGGGGGCCGTGTCCCCCCTGGGCTGGGGAACCTTGCTCTTGCTTGAAGCAGCAGAAGGAAGCAAGGTTTAGAGAATGGTGTGAGCCCCAGGAACAAGACCAGACAGAGCTGTGAAGCCAAGTAATTCACCGCAGCAAGATTCCATGCTACTTTGTGGGGCATGATCCTTACACGACCTTTAAGGAAAGTATTATGACTGAAAGAGCCCGTAGGAGAGTCTCTGAAGCTTCCAGACTGACCAGCCTGGAGCTGCCCTGGAGTGAGCAGTGGGGCTGCTGATGGAGAAGGAGGGGGCGGGACAGAGAGCTTGCCAAGACAGGGAGCCTGGACCCCACACTGTCCAAGGGGGGCTGCGTGTGACTGGATGAAACTTTGCGAGAGGGTCCTCTGGGGACTCAGCAAGGTCTGCATGGAAGGCATACACACGTCACACACACACACACACACACGAGTATACACACAGGTTCACATAAGTGTGAGCATATACACCAGCTGCGAGCACACAAGGGCAAACACACGTGCATGCACACAATGGCTCACACCCACGCCGCACAAGCACTCGCACACACAAACCCTCACAAGCTGGTCACACGGTGCACAGGGAAGATGCCCAGAAGAAACTCGGAGCTGCTGTGGTTCTGACGTAGAGAAGGTTCCAAGCCCCTCCACTGATGGGTGTCCCCAGGAGAGAGAAGAAGGGCTGGCGTGCGTCCCCACCTGCTTCTGGAGTTTCTTGTTTCACTTCTTTGTGGGGGCAGCTGTCCCTCGCTGGCGCTGGTTCACCGACCCGACAGTCCACAGCTCTGCAATTGGTTCTTTTCTGTCATTTTCATCCGTGTGAAATTACTGTCCAACTTCACATACCCAGGGCATATAAGCCCTGAAGTAACAAAGCTCTGTAAATCGAGAACCAGGAGCACCAGCTCAGCCCCCCTGGCATGGCCTGAGTCACGCGGGGCTCCATGGCTGCACCTTGTCTTCAATTCATACGTATTCATTTCATGAAAATAGCCTGTATTTTATGCTGATGAATTTATCAATGGAAAAAGATGCTGCACCAAGATATAAAAAATCACCTGCCAAAGTCATGATTTATGCCAGTTTTGAGGCTTCTCCTCTATTATTCATGTGCATAGGACTTTTTATTTCATCTTGACATTTACTTCACATTATAAAAATGTGCCCCTCTCTGCGATGTCTTCATCTGAGCAGCAGGTAGGCAGAAGTGGACTGAGGTCGGGGCTTAGAGTCTTGACGGCGTCCGTGAGGACGCGGCCGCGCCGAGCAGCCAGCCGTCATGCGGGCAGGTCTCAGAGGTCAGCTGAGCCCCCACGAGGGCACGGATCCCCACAGAAGCCCCCAGCTCCTCGGGAAGACATGATCCAGCTCTTTTCCTGATCGGAAGCAGGGCTGTTTTCAGTTGACTGGAGCATGTTGGCTTGAAAGCTCAAAGGCAGTGTGAAGCCATTAATATTAAATTGGAAGAATGAGTGGTTTGAGCACCGAGAAGCTGGCTTGAGGGGAAGACGCAAACAAGACCTGGAGAGGGCAGTGTCTGTTCCGACTCCTGTTTCCCACGTGAAGCTTCAGCGGTGACTCCAAGTTCAAAGACGTGAGGAAGCGCACGTGGTGCTGAGAGAGCCCTGCCAGGGCAGGGCAGGGCAGGGCGGGCAGTGTGGGCAGGGGCCGGGGGAGGGCTGAGAAGGAGGCGCCTGGCACGTGGACATGGAGGAGTCCCCGGCGGGTGCAGGCAGAGAGGCCCACGCTCCAAGCGCTGACGGCGCTGTTCTGGGGACTGCAGTCCCCTCCGTCCGATCAAAACCACAGCATCTCGTCTTTCTTACCTGAGCTCTATCCCCTGATGTCTTTGGGTACCAAAGCCCAGGTAAAGCCTCCAACATGCTCGCCTTACTAGGTAGAATGGGGATAAACCTCAAGCTATGGGCTCCAGTGTGCAGGAAACAGAACTGTCTGCAGACACGGCTCCCATCTCTATCTTGAACCTTCTTTCCGTGGGGGTGGCGAAGACTTAACCCGTATCAGATGCCACCCTCCTGCCTTTGTTGTGCGTGCAGAGGTTTACAGAGACCAAGGAGTGGGTGCTTACCTTGTCCTTGGTGGTCTACACCCCCCTCAGGATGGTGTTGGGGGGAAAAACTTGGTCCAAGCAAGTTGTTGTCATCTGCCCTTCCTGCGGTCCCCTCTCCAGATCTCATCCTATGGCTCCATCCTGGAAGACCCTCTCCATGTGCAGCCCAGCTCTGCAAAGAGCTCCATCCTCCCAGAATGCAGTGCGACCATCCTGAGCTCTGGAGGCTTCCTCTTGTTCAGTCTCTAAGTCCTGTCTGACTCTTTGCAACCTCAGGGACTGCAGCACACCAGGCTTCTCCATCCTTCACTGTCTCCCAGAGTGTGCTTAAAGTCATGTCCATTGAGTCGGTGATACCATCCAGCCAACTCATCCTCTGTCTTCCCCTTCTCCTCCTGCCCTCAATCTTTCCCAGCATCCGGGTCTTTTCAAATGAGTCACCTTTTCGCATCAAGTGGCCAAAGTATTAGCGTTTCAACTTCAACATCAGTCCTTCCAATGTACACTCAGGACTGGTGTCCTTTAGGATGGACTGGTTTGATCTCCTTGCAGTCCAAGGGACTCTCAAAAGTCTTCTCCAACATCACAGTTCAAAAGCTTCAATTCTTTGGTGCTCAGCCTTCTTTTTGTCCAACTCTAACATCCATATGTGACTACGGGAAAAACGATAGCTTTGACTATGAACCTTTGTTGGCAAAGTGATGTCTCTGCTTTTTAATATTCCGTCTAGGTTTGTCAAAGCTTTTCTTCAAGACGCAAACCTCTTCTAATTTCATGGCTGCAGTCACCATCCACAGTGATTATTGGAGCAGTCAATTGCTCAGCTATCCCATTCAGGGCTAGTTTTATTTTTTATTTTTCTATTTGCATTTCCATTTACTTTGTCTTCCCAGATTTACTGAGGTATAATCGATGTTTGGAAAACTCCACGGATTTCGTGTAAGTAGGTTTTGAATTTGGATCCACCATCTCATCGCCATCATTGTACAAGGTAACAGGCATATACCCACCACTTCCAAATGTTTCTTTAAGTCTCTTTGTTTTGTTTTATTAATATTTTGGGGGCAAGAGTAGATAACAGTAGATCTGTGTGACAAACACATTGTAAGTTCAAGATACCTTATTGTTGGGCTTCCGTGATGACTCAGATCCAAGTTCTATCCCTGAGTCAGGAATAGCCGTTGGAGAAGGAAGTGGCACCTCACTCCAGTACTCTTGCCTGGCGAATTCCACGGACGGAGGAACCTTGTGGGCTACAGTCCATGGGGTCACAAAGAGTCAGACCTGACTGTGTGTCTAACACTTTCACTTTGACCCCTTACTGTTAATTGTGGGCAGAATGTTGCAGGCAGACTTCTAGAAACAGCACACCCTGTGTTCTTACGACTTCTGCCCACAGAGAGCGGCTCCCCTCCCCGCGCCCCTCTCTCTCTAGCTCCAGGCAACCACCACTCTTTCGTCTGCTTCTATACATGGGAGTACCTTTCATCCACGGGGAATCACATTCTGCTTGTCCTTGTGTGTCTGGCTTATTTCACTGAGTGTGATGTCCTCCATGTTCATCCACCTTGTTGCAAATGGCAGGTTTCCCATCTTTTTAAAGGTTAAATACTGGATTGTTTGTAGAGATGGCAATTTTAAATCAAGTCCTCAAGATGCTGCCTGTCTTGTGTTCTGATGAGAGACTCAAGGTCACAGGTGGCAGACATAGGATTACAGGATAATGTGATGATCGGCACAATCTACAGGTAAATATAACTGTGTGAATCCTTGGTCCAGCCTGGGAGCCGTGACGCCAGGAAGGCTGCAGTTAAAAATGAAAGGAGGCGACGATCAGAGCATGCATGGAATACAGACTGCGTTCAGCCCCAAATGCTCGCCGTTTCACACCCTTAAGAACCGGTTTAGCTCCTGTTTTTTCTGTCCTGTGAACAGTCTGGCCATTGCCTTCAAAGGGCTGCCTACAGCCTCACTTGGCATGGACTTGGGGTATAGCAGCACACCCCAGAACGCAGAAACTTCTCCCTTCTTGTCAGTTCTGACCAATTAAAGTCAATTTGCTTACTGGAAATCTCACTGTCACATTTGGAATCTGTGATGTTTAAATTTTGTGTCAACTTGATTGAGCTATAGTTCAGTTTTTTAAAAAACAAAACACCAGTCCAGGTGTTGCTTCATAAGTATTTTGTAGACGTAATTAGCTATTACAATCAGTTGGCTTTGAGTAACGAGGCCAGCCTTCCTCATGGGGCCTTATCCAATTCCTTGAAGGCTTTAAGAGAGAAGCTGAATTTACCTGAAGAAGAATGAATTCTTCCTCAAGACTGTCCTGTGGAAACCCTGCCTAAGCTTCTAGCCTGTAGGCTTGCCAGGCCCCACCACTGCAAGAGGCAAGCCCTTCAAGCAAGCCTCTTGTCTCCATCTTCCTCTCTCTCTGCCAGCTAAATCCACATCTGCATGTATATCATCTATTTCTATATTTCTCTCCGCCTCTGCTTTTATATCATCTGTGTCTACATCTACATCTGAATTGTGAAATACCATTCGTAATTAATGGCAAGGCAAGAAAAACGTAAACTTGCCAATCTGTCTCTGCCCCTTGGCCTCCTGCCCCCCTGCACGTGCATCATCCATCTGCACTAGGCATCACCCACACTTCCACATCCACAGAAATACCTGCTCAGCCCTACAGAACAACGTCCTCCCAGCAACCACAAGACAGTTCCTGAAAAGACAACATTTCTTCTCAATCTGGTGAGGGGCCACAATGACCCGCCACCTTACCTCTAGATATCTGGATTGTGCCAGCAATTTACATCCTTTAATAGATTACAGGATAATGTGATGATCGGCACAATCTACAGGTAAATATAACTGTGTGAATCCTTGGTCCAGCCTGGGAGCCGTGACGCCAGGAAGGCTGCAGTTAAAAATGAAAGGAGGCGACGATCAGAGCATGCATGGAATACAGACTGCGTTCAGCCCCAAATGCTCGCCGTTTCACACCCTTAAGAACCGGTTTAGCTCCTGTTTTTTCTGTCCTGTGAACAGTCTGGCCATTGCCTTCAAAGGGCTGCCTACAGCCTCACTTGGCATGGACTTGGGGTATAGCAGCACACCCCAGAACGCAGAAACTTCTCCCTTCTTGTCAGTTCTGACCAATTAAAGTCAATTTGCTTACTGGAAATCTCACTGTCACATTTGGAATCTGTGATGTTTAAATTTTGTGTCAACTTGATTGAGCTATAGTTCAGTTTTTTAAAAAACAAAACACCAGTCCAGGTGTTGCTTCATAAGTATTTTGTAGACGTAATTAGCTATTACAATCAGTTGGCTTTGAGTAACGAGGCCAGCCTTCCTCATGGGGCCTTATCCAATTCCTTGAAGGCTTTAAGAGAGAAGCTGAATTTACCTGAAGAAGAATGAATTCTTCCTCAAGACTGTCCTGTGGAAACCCTGCCTAAGCTTCTAGCCTGTAGGCTTGCCAGGCCCCACCACTGCAAGAGGCAAGCCCTTCAAGCAAGCCTCTTGTCTCCATCTTCCTCTCTCTCTGCCAGCTAAATCCACATCTGCATGTATATCATCTATTTCTATATTTCTCTCCGCCTCTGCTTTTATATCATCTGTGTCTACATCTACATCTGAATTGTGAAATACCATTCGTAATTAATGGCAAGGCAAGAAAAACGTAAACTTGCCAATCTGTCTCTGCCCCTTGGCCTCCTGCCCCCCTGCACGTGCATCATCCATCTGCACTAGGCATCACCCACACTTCCACATCCACAGAAATACCTGCTCAGCCCTACAGAACAACGTCCTCCCAGCAACCACAAGACAGTTCCTGAAAAGACAACATTTCTTCTCAATCTGGTGAGGGGCCACAATGACCCGCCACCTTACCTCTAGATATCTGGATTGTGCCAGCAATTTACATCCTTTAATGCATAGCCACCTGTCTGAAAAAATCTATATCACTTTGCTTTGACCTCTGTTGGGCAAAAGACTTCACAGAGTTTTCTGAGAGGCAGCTCCCTGATTACAATCATCAATTGGACTCCAATAAAATTTTCCATTTCTCTTTTAGATTGACGGATTACTTTCTCATCCGCACTGTCACCCATGCCCCGCCCCCCCGTCTCTCTGCGTGCGCCTGCGTTGTCTACACGCCCACGTGCTTGTGTCTCACTCCACAGCTATATGTACCCATCTTGCTGGTTTTGTTGCTTTGACGAGTCCTGCAAACATAGGGTCTATGACTTGGTTCTACCAAAGATCTAATCCAAACATTTCTGATCATAGGGAGCATCAAAAACTTAGGCCACTTTTTCTTTTTTTCATTTATTTCTTGGACATAGAGTGACTTATCTCCTTTTGCTCTATTTTCATTAACAACAACAACAAAATTATGTGGCACTATATTACTTTAGCATATGTTATAAACAATAATAAATAAATAATATGTATAAAATACAAATAATAATAATGAAATAATGGGCTTCACTGGTGGCACTAGTGAAAAGAACCCACCTTCCAATGCAGGAGACACAGGAGACACGGGTTTGATCCCTGGGTCTGGAAGATCCCCTGGAGCGGGGCATGGCAACCCACTCTAGTATTCTTGCCTGGAGAATCCCCATGGACAGAGGAGCCTGGCGGCTACAGTCCAGAGGGTCACCAAGAGCTGGACATGACTGAAGTGACTTAGCATGCGTGCGCAGTAATATACTCAGCTATGCGACACTTTCTGTGTATCACACCCTGCATCGCGTTATACTGCGTTGGGTGTGTGTGTGTGCACCAACTATTTCTACCCACAAGAGGACTGGAAGTTGTAGGAGGGTAGGGTCCACCTATTATCTTCTCTGCCACAGCCCATCACCTAAAGCATTCCTGGTGCCCTGTCGCTGCTTGGTAAGCATCTGAAAGGCACAGATGAGGTTTCCCCTCCATTCATGCACATTCCCTTGACGTGCAGATCACATTGAGCGGCATACCCTGAGGGAAATAACTCACAGGCTCTTCACCCTCATTTATGAGTTAGTAAGGCGATGGCACCCCACTCCAGTACGCTTGCCTGGAAAATCCCATGGATGGAGGAGCCTGGAAGGCTGCAGTCCATGGGGTCACTGAGGGTCAGACAAGACTGAGCGACCTCACTTTCACTTTCATGCATTAGAGAAGGAAATGGCAACCCACTCCAGTGTTCTTGCCGAGAGAATCCCAGGGCGGGGGAGCCTGGTGGACTGCCGTCTATGGGGTAGCACAGCGTCGGGGACACGACTGAAGTGACTTAGCAGCAGCAGCAGCTTGCTGATAAGTGAAGGTACATCCTATCGATACATTGACACAAAACAGCAATGAAAGGGCTGGAAGAGGCACCCCTCTAGGAGAAGGATTGGATCTGCCGGGCTTTTGCACACAGCGAGCATCTCACGCTCGGGGCCTCCCCTCCTATGCAGGGCCGCAGTGGGGGTCCAGCCCTGGTCCGCAAGCCTGGGTGAACCCAGATCCTCCAGCTACAGCTGGTGGCTCTCTTGCTGCGTGCCTCTGCTCACCTCCTAAAAGGGGGCAGGACACGGACGGACCTAGAGGCGCTCATGCCAAGTGAAGTGAGTCAGAGGAAGGCAGCTATCGCTTGATGCCGCTCACCCGAGGGATCCCGAAAAGAAGGGACGAAGGGAACAGAAACACGCTCACTGACATGAAAGCAAGCTTACGCTCACAGAAGGGGCGGGGGAGAGGGATAAATTAGGAGGTTGGAATTAACATACACATACTACTATGCATAAGAAAAGCCAGGACCTAGTTGCACAGAGAATTCTACTCCATATCTTGTAATAATAATAACAATATACAATGGAAAATAATCTGAAAAAGATACACGCCCACACATATATACATATATATGTACATATGACTGAATCACTTTATACTGCTCTGCTGAGTCGCTCAGTCGTGTCCGACTCTGTGCTACCCCACAGACGGCAGCCCACCAGGCTCCCCCGTCCCTGGGATTCTCCAGGCAAGAACACTGGAGTGGGGTGCCATTTCCTTCTCCAATGAATGAAAGAGAAAAGTGAAAGTGAAGTCACTCAGTCGTGTCCGACTCTTCGCGACCCCATGGACTGCAGCCCCCCAGGCTCCTCCATCCACGGATTTTCCAGGCAGGAGCACTGGAGTGGGTGCCATCGCCTTCTCCTTATACTGCACACCTGGAACTAATCCAAAGTGGTCAATCAACTATGCTCCAACCAATAAATACAGACATACATACATAAAACACGGTGGGCTAGCACAGCGCTTGCCTCAGAGCAATGGGTGAAGATGAAGAGCTAGCAACCGGGTGGCCCCGACTCAGCTCTGCCTGACCTGGGTCTGCCAAGAGGGGAGCAGGCTCTGCAAGCATCAGGAAGGACCAGCCCCTTTCCTCACTGTAACACACCCTCCCTCCCCTACCTCCTGACCTCCAGGACCACCTGTTATCTGTGGTCCTCCAAACTAGGGCCACAGAACAGGGGATAATTACTTAATAGTCACTGAATCTTAAAACAGCCCTTAATTTTCAATGGATTGCTATTCATTGTAGTTAACGGACTAATGTGCTGGACGATGCTTTTTATTCTTTACCCTCAGCGAGTCAATGACTCACTGAATAGAGATATTCTTGAACTGAAAAAGTTTCTGACCCACCAGGCTCCCCGTCCCTGGGATTCTCCAGGCAAGAACACTGGAGTGGTTGCCATTTCCTTCTCCAATGCATGAAAGTGAAAAGTGAAAGTGAAGTTGCTCAGTCATGTCCGACTCTGTGACCTCACGGACTGCAGCCTCCGCCCATGGAATTTTCCAGGCAAGGGCACTGGAGTGAGGTACCAGTGCCTTGGCTTCCTGCCCTCAATCTTTTCTAGCATCAGGGTCTTTTCCAATGATCAGATCTCCTTATCAGGTGACCAAAGAACACTGTTTGACATAAGTCAGTTAAAAAATATGCAATGGGTTAGAGAGATAGATGATAGGTGGTTGGACAATCAGACAGATAGATAAGCAGACACACAGATGAGACACAGAGAGTGGATTCGTCCCGAGAATGTGGCAGACCCGACATCAATCTTCTGCACTTGCTGAGTTTCCTGTCACTATGGACATCTTCGCTGGAATATGCATCTAGAATCATTGTGACTCTCTATTTTAAAACTGCAAGATGCACTCTTTTGAAAATTAATATGATATTGCAATGTGTCCTTGAGTCATGGGCCAGTCAGCTGTCACAGCTCTTGTGTTAAAGATGCTGAAGCCAGAACTTCCCCTGCTAGCCCTGCCCATCCCCCACTCCTGGCAGTCAAGGAAGAATCTGTCTCAGACGGTACATTTTTTAAACTTTCACACAAAGGCACATAAATGCATAATACTATAATATTCAAATCCTTTTTTCCAGCACAGGCTTGCAAATCTGTTTTCAGGGTGATCTGATATTTGGCTTCTGGAAAGAAATATACAAATAACAAATTGACTAGGCATAGGCATTTATCTTTTGTCTTGACAAAGGCAAAGCGACATTTTTTAAAGTAATAAGAGGACAGACTGAGAGCTGAGCTATGAAGATGTGGCGTTTGAGAAAAGATGCCGAAGGGGTGGGCGACCACAGGAAAATAGGCAGTGTCTTCCAGACCCTAAAGTTTGCCTCGAGAGACTCCGTGGCAGCTGCTAGATCTGCTGGTTTACGTCCATGTGGTGGCCTCTGGCCATCCTACCATGGGGCTGGTTGTGTAACTGAAAAGTCTAGCTTGGGGACTGGACGCCCTCAAATTGCCAATCAGGACCCCACTAGGCAGGGGTGTTTCTCTGCACGCGCAGAGCTGGATATCACATTGATGCCTCCGGGGTGAGTGCGGAGTCCTGTTTTATCCACAGGGAAATGTGCTAGAGGAAAAAGAGGCAGTCTTCCCCAGGGACCTGAGATAGGGCCGTGCAGGTGACATCTCTGAGCAGCCCCTGAGAGGGGCCTCCTCACTGTCTCCGCAGCCTGGGGCGTCACCCTGGGCTCTGAACTCCACAGCGCAGGCTTTGAGGAGGCCCCTGTGTACAGAAACCCTAAACAGTCCAGGTGGCTTCCCCTGCTAGAGAGTGACAGATGCCCACACCCTCGCCTCCAGTCCCGCGATGGCCCTGGGAAGCCAGGCAACGGGGTCTAGAGCGCAGCCCCACGCAGCTGGCACCATGTTTCAATCCGTAACCATCAGTGCCCCCGGTCAGTAGTGGGCTCCCACACGTGGGCACGGGAGAGAGAAAAGAAGACCCCTAGGACTCATGTGGCCCCCATCACCATGCACGTTTCCTGCAGTGGTGGACCCAGGGAGGGCTGGAGGAAGGCCATCCAGGATCCCAGAGAGGAGCAGAGCCCAGAGGTAGTCCGGAGGAGAGGCTGTGCTGGAAAAAATGATCCCTTCTGTTTCTACCGAGATGTGTCTTCAAAGACCCTTGACATCTCCTCCCTTACCTTGCTTGGATTTAAAGCTCCCATAACCTTTAAGTCCGGATTTCCAAGGCCAGGGAGCTAAGCCATGCAAAGCAGGATGTGGTCACCAGGAGGGGCCTTCCCCGTGAGGGGGACTCACGGTGACAGGGGGCTGCTGTCCCCTAGCGTCTCTGCACACACCAGGGACTCCCATCTGTGTCCATCTCTCCACTTCCAGCCTTGAGGGCCCTGCTTATTTAAATATCTTAGGGAAGATGAAATATCAAGGAGTTCTGCCAGCAAACAGACCCTCATGGGCCTTTCCCCTTATCCAGCAGCAGAGGTTCGAGCAGAAGTGTCTGAAAAACACTTGTAACGATTTCAAGACCAGGCGCCGTCATTCATGTCCTGGCTGGCACAGTGGCCCTGCTTACAAATCCCGCTGCTGTCACTTTCCCGCAAAGCTTTACTTTCTGGTTTAACGGGCAGTCATCTTTGTTTTCGTGGCTTCCCCAGTGGCTTAGATGGTAAAGAATCTGCCTGTGACGCAGGAGACCTGGGTTCGGTCCCTGGGTCAGTATGATACCCTGTGGAAGGGCATGGCAAGCCACTCCAGTACTCTTCCCCGAAGAGAGGAGCCTGGCGAACCACAGCTCATGGGGTTGCAGAGTCAGATGTGACTGAGCGACTATTCCCTTTCTTTCATTGCAATTTCACGCTGTTCCACACTGCCTAATGGATGGACATTTGGACGCTGATGGAAGAAACAGACCGCTGGGCTTCCGTCTCCTCTGCTTGCGCTGCTCTTGCTGAAAGCCCAGCCGTTCTGTCTCCAGCAAGAAGGTCAAAGGCTACAAGGTGGTGGGACTGCCTTCGCAGCCTCTGGCCACTGTGGAGACGGGGCTGGGATGTCAGGATATTCCTCTAAGGCTGGCTGGGTCGGGCCCTGGTTGGTGGAGCTGTCAGTCACCTGGAGAACAGAAGAGGTGTGTCCACCCAAGGCACAGGGGAGACCCAGGAGGCAGGAGAGTCAGCAGCCCCAGGTACAGTGAGGAGGGGAAGACCACAGGCGGCCTGGAAAGAAGGCTTAGCTCTGGAGGGTCCCGGCAGAAACGCCTTTACCTGCAGGGGTGCTCAGGTGTGCCCTGCAGACTTCTTGGTTCCATTTTGTGTGGCTCTAGAGAATTGCCTTAAAGGTTTTTCAGGTATTAGCAAATAAAAAAAGCAACTCATGAGCAGGAGAATGGGCTATTTGGTAAGTAGCAAAGATCCCTACAGACTCAGAGGTAATCCCTTCTCAGTTTTACCCCCTTGGAGTTACACTGGCAATTTCAAGACCATGGATCAAAGTCATCGGGCAAAGTTAAACTAAAATTCATACCCAAGCAGGATGTTTCTAACAGACGGTGTTGTGTGTCTTTTAGATGCCAAGCTAAGGACAACCAAGCGCTATCCACCAACCCTTATCTACTGAACCATTTGTCAGAAGAAAAGCATATCAGAAAACATCATCTATTTTAGGAAAACTTTTATTAAAACACCCAGTAGTTAAAAGTGAAAAAAAGAAAGGTAGTCAATTTCCACTGAACTGAAACGACTTCTTTCTGAAGTGTGACAAGACCAGGACCTTTTGCCCAAAACTCTTACAAAGATTTCCAGTTTCCCGTTTTCCCACGAAAGGATTTCTTGCTTTTACTCAGAATTTCTTGGTTTTATTTTGAAAATTTTAAAAAAGGAGGAGAGGATCCTTTCTGAATGAGCACAGATGTGATTTCATTACCAGTTCATACTCCACATGCACACTGCCATTCTAACCGAGGAGGCCAAAGGAAGACGAGCGCTGCTGGCGGCCGGGGTGCGGGGTCCATGGCCTTTTTGCCGCCAGTTCCAGCATCCTTCCCTCCTCTTCCTCTCTCCTGCTCTAAGGTCTCTGTGGTGTGACGAAGACAAAGACATCTCCCTCCCCCAGGTACTGGCCCACTCAGCCCTGTGGTGCCCCCACCCCCGAGGTCCCGGGGGGCCATGCTATCACTTTCTGCCACAAACAGGGTCATCTCTCCGCCCAGTTCTCTCCTGAGTCCCGCTGTTCAGAGTGAAGAAGAAATTCAGAGCTGTTGAATGATGACAGGGTGGGGAATTAAAAATAAAAAAAAGAAAGGAAGAAAGAAAGAAAGAAATTAAGTGCCAGCAACAACCACAAAATAAACGGTGGAGCGGGTGTGGGAGAAAAAGGTTCCTGAAGAATGTGAGAAAGATGAATAGGGTCCGGACTTGGTTTCATTGTCAGGAGCACTCTGGGGTTATTTGAAGCTCTTATTTATGCTCTGTAAGCAGAACAATACTGGAGAAGAAATGATTAAATACCGGCTCTGTGAGCCGCAGACGTCTCATTGTGGCGCTGGGCTCGCCACTGGGTGGTTTTGATAAAGGCAATATGAGTTGATAACTGATACAGTTTGCCAGGGAGTCATCTGGGGCTGCTGACAGCTCCAGCCCTTTAATAAAATCATTAGAATGTAAATGTTTTTATTGCGGAATAAAGAGCCTCCAGCGAAGTTGACACCGCTCTCCCTCTGCTGAATGGGAGCGCCGATTAGCATTCAAATGATATCATGATGGGCTGGTTATCTTTATTAAAATTTTTCAAATCGAGTCTTCATTTTGCATGATTGAGTTTTAAACAAATGCAATATCCAGTCGGCTGGCGAGCTGGCCTGAACACTCCTGAAATAATTAAAGTGTTCCTTTTCTTTTTTTTTAAACATGTGTTTCATAAGAAATGAATTGGATTTGCTATTTTAATATGACAATATCTAGTTAGCTTTGCATAAAAACAGGGATGTTATAGCATAATTATTGAAAGTGTACAGCTTTTAAACATATGTTTCATAAGGCTGAATTCAATTTTCTGAAATATGACAATACCAGCCACTGGGTGAAGTGTGGAATCAAGAGATGGGCGATTATTGAGATCAGTCCCACAAAAATCTTCCTCACGGGAAGCAGCTCACTGCACTCATCTGTGGTGATTCCAAAAGAAGGAGGTCTCTTTTCTTGCACATTTTCACTGCCCCAACTCCGATGGAAGGAAGGGCCTCTGCATGGACGTTGATCACAGGCTCTTGGTCATGGAAGCACTGATTACCCAGAACAAACAGAACCCTCATCAAGATGAAGAGACCCTTGGGGGCTAAGAGTGAAATGGTGTTGGCTCCTGGTGGGACTCCTCTGCTGATGGGAGGCAGGTCAGGTCCATTTCACTTGGCGTCTCTGGCTGTCCTTTGCCCTAAGTCTGGACGTCCTCTCTCTACCCGACCGTTCCTAAAGGCCACAGTGCGCTCGGGTGCCTACTCACTCAGTCGTGTCCGACGTTTTGCAGTCCCGTGGAGAGTGGCCTGCCAGGCTCCTCTGTCCATGGGGCTCTCCAGGCAAGACCAGTAAAGTGGGTTGCCATTTCCTCCCTCAGGAGATCTTCCCAGCCCAGGGGTTGGACTCGGGTCTCCCACATTGCAGACAGATTCTTAACAGTCTGAACCACCAGGGAAGCCACAAGATCTGTTAGCAAGACAACCGTGAGTAGTTCTTGGCTATAAGGAGCCAAGACAATCAAAAGAAATATTCCTTAGAAGTGCGACCCTGGAATAATCGCGTATCTTCTGAAAGGGAGATAGCTACAGAGCTCATCTCCTCTGTGTGTGTGTGTATCTGTGTGTGTGCATGTGTGTGTGTGTGTATGCTCAGCTGTGTCTGACTCATTGCGGCCCCATAGATGGTAGCCCAGCAGGCTCCTCTGCCCACGGGATTCTCTAGGCAAGCACACTGGGGTGGGTTGCCATCTCCAGTCTAGGCAGTCTCCCCACACCTGGGGCCAAGCGCACGTCGTCTGTGCCCCCTGCGTTGGCAGGAAGCTTGCCACTAGTGCCCCCTGGGAAGCCTCATCTCCTGTAAGGGGGGCCATCTGAAGGCATGCTGTGGGTTGTCCTCAGCATAGCGAGGGGAAACATAAGACCTTTCCACTTCATGTGAACTGCTTTTGCTATTTTTTTTTGAGATTAAAAACATATATTGAAATAAATGACAACATATTTTGTCAATCTCTATTGCCATATTAGCAGACTCTAAATTTTGTAATAATATCTTTCTATGAGATGATTTTAATTGGTATGTAAACCCATATTAGTAAGACTAATAAGGTCAATATGTATATAATAAGGTAAGAATTTATAAAAATTGACATTAAGTTCTGAATTTGTATATATACAATTCCCTCATATTTCTATGTCATAATTTTGGACAGAATGTTGAACATTCAGGGCAAATCAAAATGATTCTTTTTCTCACCAAATCACTATCACAGAAAAGTCAGGTTAGAAAACAGTTATTCCGAAAGGAAATAAGGAAAGGCCCACATTTTGGAGCGGGAACCATTTCAGAGGAAATCATATATCCTTGGAAAAGGCAGAACCAGGAATGATCCATAACCTTGACTGGAGAAGAGCTGGCGTGGTCAGCTGGGTGTTCCCACTGCACAGGGAGAAAGGCAGGGCCCGGATGAAGAGGCTCCCAGAAGAGACTGGATTCAGCAAGTCCTCTGTGACGGGGCCCTCAGTGAGGCTCCCCCAGCTCGTTAGCAAGTCAAATGGAAACTGAGAAACGTAGTTCTGATGTGATAAGTGAAAAATGACCCTCCCTCTAAAAGTCTGACTCTAACTTAGGAGGTAGAAATTGAAGCAGAAGCCACCGCTTCAAAATAGGCTGCAGAGGAGTTGCAAAACAGATAAACTCTAATAGAACAGCATAACACCCAGCACGGATCATCTGGATTGAAAGTCCTTAAACCCAGAGAACTCAGACCCCACATTCTAGTGTCAGATCATAAAGTGATAAACAAGTAATTCCACTTGGACTTCAGTTCAGTCCTTCAGTCATGTCCAATTCTTTGCGACCCCATGGACTGCAGCACGCCAGGCCTCCCTGTCCATCACCAACTCTTGGAGTTTACCCAAATTCATGTCCATTGAGTCAGTGATGCCATTCAACCATTTCATCCTCTCTCGTCCCCTTCTCCTGCCTTCAATCCTTCCCAGCATCAGGGTCTTTTCAAATGAGTCAGTTCTTCGCATCAGGTGGCCAAAGTATTGGAGCTTCAGCTTCAACATCAGTCCTTCCAGTGAACACTCAGGACACTTGGAGCTGTTTTCTAAAATAAGACCAGTGACCTTATCCACAATACCTAAGCTTACAGATTCTGAGCCTTCTTTGTCAAAATACCCCGTGAGGAACTCTGGTTCTTCAAGCCTCACATGCAGCCTTTTCGAAAACCTCCTTCTAGCTCCGTGCATGTAGACAGTAACACACCAATGGTAATTCACTACAGGGGGTCTTTGACTCAAGACCACTGGTGTATGTATGAATCTTGTTTTAGGAACCTTGATTCTTTCTGTTTACTCAGAGTTTTAGGGGAGCAAATATTCACAAAAAACCTGGAATTTAGAACGCTTCCTCTGATCCATCAGCAAAGAGAATCAAGCATGCCACTGTGGACCTATAGGCCCCTGGCTACTAGAGCCCAAGAAACGGCGACTCAGCCCCACACACCTGGCGGGGGGAGGCCACACACCTGGCGGGGGGAGGCTCACACACCTGGTGGGGGGAGGCCCACACACCTGGAGGGGGGAGGCCACACACCTGGTGGGGGGAGGCCCACACACCTGGAGGGGGGAGGCCACACACCTGGTGGGGGGAGGCCCACACACCTGGCATCTGTCAGGAGGCCCACACACCTGGCATCTGTCAGGAGGCCCACACCCCTGGTGTCGGGAGGTCCACACACCTGGCGGGGGGAGGTCCACACACCTGGCATCGAGAGGTCCACATACCTGGCGGGGGGAGGTCCACACACCTGGCAGTGGGAGGTCTATACACCTGGCATCGGGAGGTCCACACACCTGATGTCAGGAGAAAACTAGAGAACAAAAACAGAGACCCAGGAAAGAAGTCATCCAGAGTCAAGAAAATTTCCTCCAACAGAAAAGAGGTGCCCATTCCCTTCAGATTTTTTTTTTTTTGCCTTAGAGTACAGTATGCAGGATCTTTGCTCCCTGACCAGGAATTGAACCCATGTACCCTGAGTCGTGAACGAATAGTGTTAACAAATGGACTGCGACGGAAGTCCACCTCAAAGGTGAAAGCATCTAGAAAGGATTCACTGTGCTTAACCTGACAAAGGAAATCTGAACCCACCATCATCTATGGGTGTGACTTTTTCAGGCTACATCGTGGCTGTGGGCACTGTTCCAGGAACACAAGCTCCTGCCTCCGGAGGTGCCAGAGGAATGAGCAACAGGTCAACCAGCTGAGTCAGAAGGACCATTACGATTCTGGTCAGCAGAGTCTGTGATCGTTTTAAACTGGGGTCTCCAAATGTTGTTCATTTCATGTTTTATTTAAGGGGATGCTGGCAGTTTGATATCTTCTTTACCCTGAGAATGGAAGGATTGGAAGCCACACAAGTGGGCACCTGGCCTTTGAAGGTGCACCTTGAAGGGAGAGGGAATTTACGTGCTTTTGAGCTGGAGGAAAGGTAATCTGGAACACATCGCAACATCTCATTTTATTTTTTATGATAACCATACGTTTGAGGCTAAAAATCAGGAGGTGCAGCCATGTGCATGATGCACGCACCCCACCCCATTTCTAGGTCTCATAAGAGAGATTCGAATGCGAAAGGCCCATTTCTTCTACCTGAGCCTCCGATGGCCTCCAAGCGGGTGACAGATCCTCCATGTTGATGTCATCAGATGTTGGCCGTCTCAGTCTCCGCTCAGTAGTGACAACTCTAGACAAATCGTCAGTGGAAGGGGGAACGGGGATTTTGTTTTTTTTTTTTTCCCTCTCTAGCAGCTGGACTTAAAAAGGAAGACAGGCATGAAATTTGTGGGTAGATCTGTTTCAACAATGGCAAGAACTACCAATTGTGTAATCCAATTTCAACAGGGGATTTCTCTTTATCTTAATAACTAGTGAAATGGGTGGACTTCAAATTTCATTTCACTTTGGAAACACGCCTGACGTTTTGGAGATGTTTATCCCAAACTCAGCCAGCTATATAAACCTCTCCAGGCCCTAAGATCTTTCTGGGAACTGCACCAAAGCAGATTTTTTTTTTTTTTTTGGTGAGATTTCTAATACTTCCGGCTTCTGGAACAGTCTCCCTCCTAATCCTTCAGTAATTCAGCCTCTAATCCAGACCAGAAGAAAGAATACAGACCATTCTGGAAAACAAAAATAATGAACCTGTAAGAACCTGTGTCTAAAGTCCAGATAAAGTTTTGAGGAAGTTCTAACTGTCTATAAATCGCACATATCTTTCTTAACTTCAGTGAAATTCTTTCCCCAGTGTCTCTGGGCTTAAGCCTCACAGCATTAGGAAAAGGATATGTCCCAACATGGCCGGATCCTTCAGAAAAAAAGGAAGGCTGTGAATAAGTATGAATCTGAACATTCAGGCTGCTATTTCTGCAGTGTTTCTTCATCTTCTGCCATCTTTTCCAGTTCCGGAGATGAGTGTTCTATCCGGCTTTCCCCGTTCCCCCGGGAAGTTCACTTTGTCACATGGAAAGGAATATTAAAAACATATTCTGCATGTCAGTCACTTCTCATGACAGCCAATTTCAGGTTTCTTTGCCAGAACTTTGCTTAATTTCGAGGTGTTTTCAAGTCTTCGCTGACTCAGTTGTGTCCAAAGGCATAAGAATGTTGAAAGCGCGAAGTTGTACAAGTACCAGTGAGGCTGGAGTTTACGTAATTGGAAGCAGCAAGGAAACTGACAGTCCCACAAGGCAGGGGTGGATCACTGGGCAGCACGATCAGATCTGAAGGCCAGGCTTGGAGAAGGTGAGGTTGTGCCATCCACGAGATGCTGTGGGAAAAGGAGGGGTGTGGACAGAGCCCCCTCATCACCCCTAGTCAGTTCTGGGAGTCCAGACTATTGGGGGCTACTCAGTCCACAGTGTTTCTAGGAGTTGCAGGCTTCCCAGCTGGCACTAGTGGTAAAGACCCTGCCTGCTAGTGCAGGAGAGATAAGAGACACAGGTTTGCTCTCAGGGGTCGGGAAGATACCCTGGAGAAGGGAATGGCTACCCACTCCAGGATTCTTGCCTAGGGAACCCCATGGACAGAGGAGATTGGCAGGCTATGGGGCTGCAGAGTATCAGACACAATGAAGCAACTTTGCCCAGAATCCTGGGAGCTGCCAGGGGCCCTGGGGAAGTTCACAGGAGGTCCCCAGGGAGATGAAGCTGGACAGCCTCGGGGAAGCATCCTCAAGGAGGAGAGGCTTAGCCCCAGTAAACTCTAAACAGGTGACATCACAACACTGCATCTAAGAAGTAGCTTGATACCTTCTTAATCACACTGGGCTTGCAAAAAAATACAGTAGACACGCACACACATGTCCACATGCACCCATACACACGGACTCAAGAAAGGCCTCTGAGTTATCTGAGTTTAAGAAGAGGCGCCTGAAAATCTGAAGTACGGCTACTCTTGTTCACTTGCTCAGTCACGTCTGACTCTCGGTGGCCCCATGGACGGCAGCACACCAGGCTTCCTTGTCCTTCACCATCTCCCAGTGTTTGCTCAAACTCATGTCCACAGAGTTGATGATGCCATCCAACCATCTCATCCTGTCACCCCCTTCTCCTCCTGTGAGTCTGGAATGCTTAACAGAATGCACAACAGAAAACTCCCCATTTTAATCATTTGGTAGCATCAAGTGCATCCACGTAATCACGCAGCTATCACCACACTCCCCGACCTCCTTGTCTTGCAAAACTGAAGCTCTGTCCCCATTAAACGCTAACTCCCCACCCTTGATGCCACAGCCCATGGGGCCCACCTTCTACTTTCTGTCTCTGAATCAGACAGCTCTGAGGACTTCACAAGGGTGGCATCATGCAGTGTTTGTCCTTTTGTGTCCACTTTCTTTCATTTAGTGTAATAGTGTCAAGGCTCGCCCATATACCTAAGAGATTCATTCCTTTTAAGGCCAAATAATATCCCAACCCTGAATATTTACTGGAAGGACTGGTGCTGAAGCTGAAACTCTAATACTCTGGCCACCTGATGCAAAGAACCAACTCACTGGAAAAGACCCTGATACTGGGAAAGATTGAGGGCAGGAGGAGAAGAGGACGACAGAGGATGAGACGGTTGGATGGCATCACCGGCTCTATGGACACGAGTTTGAGCAAACTCCGGGAGAGAGTGAAGGACAGGGAAGCCTGGTGTGCTGGACTCCATGGAGTTGAACTCCAGCTCCTAAGAGCTGGACACGAGTTAATGACTGAAAAACGAAAACAATGTTCTACTGTACATATATAGCACATTTTGGAGCCACTCGTCTGTCAGTGGATGCTTGGGTTATTTTCACACTGGGCTATGCTGAGTAAAGCAGCCATGGCCATAAAGCTCTGAACCCACAGTGAAGGTCTGGGCTTGCCTCCCTGTCCAGGCTCCTTACCTCCCTCTCAAGAGGACACCACATCCTGAAGTCTCTTGACCCCTTTCTCCATGACTTATTGACATTGTCAACTTATGTATATATCCATCAACTTGTGTAATATTTTGTGTAATTTCAAACAAGTAGACAGTCTATTTCCCAGTTTTGCACAAGACTCAGTAAGCACATGCCTGTGTTTTAAATGATGAGAGGGAGGAAAAGAAAACCAGTATTTTAGCAAATTTAGTTGAGTTGAGGTATGATTTCTACTAACAGTGCCCATAATTATTTTTGTTTTTATTTTAGTTTCCTCCAGCGATCTTTCTTGGTACCAGAGACACAGTAAACTTGAAATTAATTGTGAATAGAAGTTTCCAAAGTATCTTATTTTTTTGCAGATCAAGGGCTCCATGCCAAGCCAGGCCCTTTAAGAAGGAAGACATGAGGCGGGCAGGCTGTGAAGACACCCTATTTCAGCTACTGAGATCCTCGCTGCAATCAGAGATCTGAGGCTGAACTATGCAGGGCTTTCTCTCTCACACGTCAACCCATCTGCAGGCTGGGCATCCGTGAGTTTGTTGTTCAGACACTCACTGGGTCAGGCAGGCAGTGCCTGTACCGTGCAGCGGCCGTGGACTGGGCATCCCGCAGGCAGGTGGTGGAGCAAGACAGGGCAGCCGTGCCAGGGACTCGGCTCCTCCAAGGAGCCCGCGGTGCTGCTGGAGGCCACACGTGGATGGTCACCGTCCAGCCGCAGGTCACAGCGAGGCCCAGCCTGGGAGGGGCAAGGGAGCTGTTCTCCTGCCCAGCCATGATCCTGGAGGAAACGGGGCTGGGGTCAGGCTCAGGAATGGGGAACAGACAGGGAAAGCGGGAACCAGGACTCCTCCCACCCAGGGCGCCTCCTGCAGTCAGCCCTGTGGTCTGAGGTGTGTCCGAGCTTCCCACAGGTTCAGGTCTCTCCAGAGCAGCCCGTGCTCTGCTGTGTGCCGATGCTCTCAGAAGACTCCCGGGGTCCCAGCTGCCATTTATCCTGTCCTTTTTGTGGTTCTCCTGGTTCAGTAAGGCCCCGGGTGATATATGGATAAGTCAAGGGATGAGTATGTCGTGTTGGGCCAGCGGGAGTGCCATGGTTCTCCCTTGCCATGCTTGGTCAATTTGATCCAGGGAAAGGTCACACCAACAGCCCTCCAAGGATGGCCTTTGGACACTGGGTGTCCTGGAGCCTTATGAGATTCTGGTCCAGAGGTCAAAAGAAGAACCAGGCCTACCGCGTCACGGTTGCAGAGACAAGGACACTCGGTCCACACCCAGGTCAGTTACAAACAGAGCCAACTCTGCCTGGCCCCATGCAAAGAGCCATTCGCCGTCCCTAAAATTCTGCTTCCCAGAAAAAGTCTGCCCTGTCAAGCACTGACCACAACAACATGTGAGCGAGAAAGAAGAGTTTTCTGTTTCATGTTAGAAGGGGCATATATTCTATTATTGATTCGGAAAGGAAATGTGCTGAGGGCAAAGTCAGAGTGCAGCTGCAGCAAAGCCTGGGGACAGCTTACGGGATGGGATTTGAGTGCAGCTGGAGAATGGAAACAGATGCTGTGCTTCACGAAGGAGGAAAAAAAAAACAAATGGGCTTGCATTTTGGGTCAAAGCAGCAGCAGGCTAACACCTGGTCGAAGGATCTCCAAACGAAAATGTGCCATTGTGTCTGAACCTGGGAAGGATGCGGGGGAGGAGAAAAGATGGCTGACGGTCGCCCAGGGTAACAGGATGCAGGAGAGCCCTGCCCAGTTCCGAGAGGAAGACAGGATCACAGGCAGCGCCACGCTGTCGCCTGTGATGGGAAAACACATGGGATGAGGGGACCATGGTGGGGCAGCTGGAATGCCCGGTGCAGTTTTGTTTTTTTTTTTCAATGCCTAGAGTTCCTGGAGCTACAAGAACATCCCACCCGCCAGACCCCACCCCGCCCTTGCATATTTAAACTCTCCCCTGCTTGGGCAAGTCGAGCGGCACTTTCTTTTTTAAGTTTGAAAGCTGCTTTGCCTTCACTCATCTGTCACTGCTGCCATCAGGCTCAGAGTGTTTCACCTGCAGCTTGCAATGTGCTGACTCAGGGCCTTTGATCCCAGGCACGTCAAAAGGAGCTTGATCCCGAGAGTAATTTTGCAAAGAAAAGTGTCCCGGGGGAGAGGTTGAGGCGATGCCTCTGTTCTTAACCCCGCTTCCAGAAGGAATTAGAAGCTGGTGCTTCCACTTAGTGTCTTTGCCTCTCAGGGGGAAAGGACCTCTTCTGATATCTGAGCAGGATGCGGCGGATGCTTCGGAGATGAGCTGGAGCATCACCACGTGCCTGCCAGAGACGTGGTCTGAATGGCCCAGATGGTGAGCAGACCAGAGCCCTCTCTAGTCTCTCGGTACGTGACCGCATTTCCTGTGCACCTCTGCAGCCCATCAGTGGGCAGAACTCTTTCTTGAGTGGTGTCTTGGCATGTGGGAGGGAGGTTGAGGCCCTTTGGAGGCCCCTGTTGGGTCTGCGTAAGGCGTGTGCAGCCTGTGCCTGCAAAGCTCTCAGTGGCCGCCTTTGTCCTGCTGGTGTGGACAGAACCTGTTCTCCATGAAATAACCAAGGGTGATCAGAGCCGGGAGAAGCAAGACATCCGCCTCCATCTTGCTCTGCCTCTGCAGGGGGTAACTGAAGACCACCCAAGGATTCTTTCTTGGCAACCCACATGGACAGAGGAGCCTGGTGGGCTGCCAAGAGTTGGACACACCTTAGTGACTATACGACAACAACAATCGAAGGGCGTACATCCCTCAGCTGTGAGGAGGAAGGCCGTGTTCCGACCTCTCCCCAGCAGCCCTCGTCAGCTCCCAGCCCAGGGTACCCCATCCCCATAGACAGGAAAATCCTGGGAGCCCCTTGGCAGTGCTGACCCCCACCCCCAGCAGAACAGACTTGCTCCTGCAGCCCAGGATCCAGGCCTCATTTAGGCAGCATTGATCACTCAGGAAGGGATCTCAAGGGGTCCGCAGTCATTCTGGACATCAGTTCAACCTCATACTCCATCTTGTATTGGAAACAACAACAAAATGCTTGTGTAGTATCAGCCATGATGACTGGAGCACTTTTTTCAATTTTCTGTATCAAGTCTGGACTCTTCCACATGGTTCTAGAGTTAAACCAGCCATCTCACACATGAGTTGTTATTGTTCAGTTGCTAAGTCATGTGTTTGACTGGTTTGACCCCAGGGACTGCAGCATGTCGGGTTTCCCTGTTCTTCATTATCTCCTGGAGTTTGCTCAAACTCATGTTCATTGAGTCGGTGATGCTATCTAACTGTCTCATCCTCTGTCCCCTCCTTCTCTTCCTGCCTTCAGTGTTTCCCAGCATCAGGGTCTTTCCCAATGAGTCAAATCTTCACATCACGTGGCCAAAATATTGGAGCTTCAGTTTCAGTACCAGTTTTTCCAATGAATATTCAGGACTGATTTCCTTTAGGATTGACTCATTTGATCTCCTTGCAGTCCAGGGGACTTTCAAGAGTCTTCATCTGAAAGCATCAATTCTTTGGCCCTCAACCTTTTTTATGGTCCAAGTCTCACATCCATAAATGTCTACTGGAAAAAAACATAGCTTTAACTATATGGATCTTTGTTGGCAAAGTGATGTCTCTGCTTTTAATATGCTGACAGAGAAGCCTGGTGTGCTGCAGTCCACAAAGAGCTGGACATGACTAAGCTACTATACGGAACAGAACAAAGCTTTCACAGCTTATCTAAGAGCACACTGGTACGCTTAGATAAATGACCTCAGATATTTGAACAACCTAAGGCATTGAATTTGACTGAAACAAAGAATTGGCTTGCAGCGGGGTGGATGGGATCCCAGTATAAATCCGTGGGCCCAGGGACTAAGGCAGACAGCCCTGTGCAGGACAGCTGACCACTTGCTATGAGACAGACCAGCTCTGGATGCTTCTGTTGGACCAGCCATGACTCAAAGGCAGCCACAGTGGTTTTGTGAATGAGGAAAGTGGCCTTAGAGTCTGAGATTCAAGTCCAGACCCACCAAGGTCCAGAACAAGAGCTAGAATTTTGCCAGCTTCCTGGAAACAATTGCCTGTGTTAGTCTTAAAGACAAAAGGCTGACACCCTTTCAGGATTGTCTGGGCACACTTGCAACTATGACTGCCTCCCTTTTCTCTTTAACTCAGCGCCTCCCAAAACATATGGGGTACCTGCTAGGAGGAAATGAGTGAAGGGAACGTGCCCTAAGAGGCATGTGGCCCTGGCAGAAGATTCTGGAAAGAGCAGCCACCAGCCCCTGAGAGCCTGGCCCCGGCCTCACCAGCTCCCACTGTGTCTGCTGGCCACACACCCTCAGCTCCCTGCCTCCTGCGCCCACGGGCCTGGGAGACCAGGCTTCCCCCAAAACATCGGGGCCAAACCCTGATTGTTTAACCGTTAGCCCCAGAGTGTCAAAACATGCATTTCATAACAAAGAAAATGGCTTAACATATAGGGACTCAAAGTTTTTATCTTATTAGTTTTTGCAAATCACAAGCTGTCGCAGATGCAAGGCTCTCAAGAGGATTCCTTTGACTTAATAATCTCATGTTTCGGTGGCTTTGCAGACCCCACACTATACCCCATTAATTCTCATTCCAACTCCTCTCTTCCCCTCACCTGAGGCCGCCTGAGGAGCACCTGGCTGGGAGGAGGCAGGGTGCGTGGGTCTTTAGGTTCACCCAGATGGAGAAGTGACAGGGAGCCTTCAAGGGGCCTTAGGGCTGCATGGGAAGCTGAAAAGATGAAGGCTCCCGGTGTCTGGATCCTCCCACAGAAACAAGGAGCCCTGGTTCTCCCTGGGGTCACATGGGCACCACTCACAAGCAGAGCACGGGGCCGGCTCCCGGCATGTCCCCGGGTAGCTGGGCTTGGCCACACTCGGTCTCTGGTGACCTGCTGGGAAGTGCTCATTTGACCCGAGTCAGGAGTGGCCACAGGAACCCAACACAAAGAGGAAGGTAAATTGGCAGCCAAACAGCACAAAAGAGCCACTCACACCGCTCAAGGGGACTCCGGGGACCAACCAGTTCCCGAGAGAAGAACGGCGCCACGCGGAGCGCCCGCAAGATTGATCACTGCCGCAATGCAGATGTGGTGCGTTAGGTGAGAAGATAGATGTGTAAAAAGCTGTGTCAGAACCCACGGTGTGGCCCGCACGGCACTTCAGGGTCAGTAATTGAACTTCACTCTAATTATCCTGGGGAGATAATATTAACTTACAGTCGGGCGCGAGCCAGCGAGCCCATAACTCATCACTGGCTGGGCGGCTCATCGCATTGTGTTATTGAAATATGATGGCCCCATTTTTATCCTGTCATAATGACAACTGATGCGCTGATTTCCTTCCTCTGTGCCTCTAGGGGATGATGAAATAGTAAGCAAACATTCTTTCTGGTGAAGGAACGGCACTTTATCATGCTGGCCTCAGCTTGAAAAAGCACTTGCGGACTCAGAACCGATTTCCCTGGAGCAGGGGCTGCCCCTGGGTGGGTCCCCTTGCCAGCCCTGGGAGGTGGGGTGGTGCGTACCACTCTCAGCCACCTTGGCGTCCCTCTCTGCTCCAAAGCATGACTCTCTTACTCATTTCTGGGAATTCTGAAGCATCCAGGCCTTTTTAATTCACGGGTGTTGCAGGGTGGAGTGTTTGGGGAGGAGCAGAGATTTATTAAAAACGGGACTCGGTATTATTGCTCTGTTTACCCATCAGGCTTCAGAAGTCAACATCCCCACCTCTCTTCTTTATTTGCCACTTTTTTTTTTCTTTTCTTTTCTTTTTAAAATTTGTTCCCCTTGGTGATATATTATTTTCGTTTGCTTCACAGAGTTGGGCTTGCATCCTGGGACATGTTCTTCGTCAGTAACAAAGGCAGAGATAAAGCCCTCTGCCTCAGACTTTAAGATAAAGTCCCACAAAATTCCAAGGAAACAGTGCTTCTCTGGTTTCTTTGAAATGAGGCTGAAAGTATATTTTAGCAAGTTGGGAAGAGGGGAAATCCATTCTAAAATTCAGAAGTGTTGACAAGTGGGAGAAACCAGAAGCTCCCTCCGAGGCACGGGGGAAAGTTCAAGGGTAGCTAAGAGTCCACAGAAACTGACCCCTAAAGAGAAGCCTGAGCCTATATTCAGCTCTAATTAGGAAACAGAAGCGGGGTGGGGCGGCAGGGGCCTTGGTGGAGAGGCTGCTGGGAAGACAAGGTGCTGGGAGAGGCATGGTGGCCCCGCCTCTTTGCAAAGCCACTCACAACTAGGAAATTCAAGGGGAGCTTCTATCTCAGGGAGATGCTGGTAAATCAAGCCTTTCAGAAGCCCTCCGCCCTTCTTCTGGGGAAGTTTATCCACAGTTCGACTGTTCGCTATTTTAATTGAGCACAGAAAGCCAGTGCAGAAACCAGGATCTCAGGGCAAAAAGGAGGTTTGTCTAAACTCATCTCTACTTGGTCCTTACCTGCTGCACCCTGGAGGGTGGCGGGGCTCCTCGGGCAGCAGGCTCTGGCCTGCTGCCATCGGTCAGATAGAGGTGGGGCGCCCTCCCCAGAGACCTCTCCCTTCGGGACACTTTTGCTCTGTTTGATCTTAAAAAGAGACTCCGAGAAAGCTCTTGATGAGAAGAAAATGCAGTTTCATACCGAGAGCAGTGCTTCATTTCCTCTCTCGTGGATCCTAGCCCGGGCTTGCAGGGTGGGGGTGTCAGCGGACTGTATAAGATTGAGGGGGCATTTTAAATAGAATTCCCAGGCCAGGCCAAGCTGGACGCTGCCCATGTATTTAGAGTTGCTGGGAAGGCAGCGTGAGCTCAACATCAAGACCTGCTTGGACCCTGGAAGGCATCTGTCAGGTTTCAGGGACACTGCAGAAAGAGGCTCTCTGCGCCGTCATTCCAATTCCTGGAGTACACGGTCAGAAGGACACCGTTCAGTCACAGTCCCCACATGTGGGCTTTCACTGGGGGATGGAGGACATTCCACGCATGCTCCTCTTTGGTTTTCTGGTCAGCCATCACCTTAGCACAGGGGTGGACACACAGAGCAGGGAACCTGGAAGCTGCAGGTGAGGCCTGCCTGAGGCTCTAGGCTTCACCCCAGAAAGCAGATGCGGATGCTGGGAGTGACACGGACGGTGGGCTCAGATCAGCAGAGTCCACGCATGCATCAGAGGGGCACATCTTTCTGTGAAGGAGCAGGAGCCGAGGGGTGAGGGGGCCTTTATAACCTGGGTCCATGGCTCCACCCAGGCTGTGGGATTTTGCTTGACATTTGAGTATCAACACTAAGAGAACAGCACTTGAACTTGAACAAATCTTCTCACAGGAACTGTCAATTCCACGTAAGCAGCCCAAAGTCAGCCCCCAAATTCTGTTGACTTAGAGTCGCCTTCCCAGTCTCTTAAAGATTATTTTAAAGCATCCGCTTTCTTTAGCAATGTCTCAGGCAGCCAGGAAGACAAAACAGCTCTTTAAAAAGACATAAGGTCCGCATTTACATGAAAGATCATGACAGCCGGGTAAAGCACCACTGCCTGTAAAATGTTATATATTTTAAGGGTCCTCGTAATTTATGTTTCAAAATTTTCTTCCCACACATTTGCAGTGTATAATGGAAGTTTCCTGTGACGTTTCTAAAGGAGCAGCTCTGATCTGCCAGCTAAATGGCATGCAGTGTTCTATAAATTCCAGTCTGAAATTGGCTCTAATGTGCAAGCATTTCTGAGACAGATTTTTCTTCAAGAAAAACTGAAAGGAAATGTGCGAAGGTGTAATCCATTACGACTGTGTTCAAGGTGTGCCTGTAACACTTTTACTCTCAGAGCACTCAGGATAGCAGATAGGAGGACATTTATTTGGCAGTGTATTCTGTTAAGTATAGACTTAAAAAAAATTTATATAGACTCTAGCCAATGACTTCAGTCCACTTATTGGGTCATATCAGGTAGTGTTCTTAAATTTTGTTCAAGACGGGGGTGGCAGAGGATGAGATGGTTAGATAGCATCACTGACTCAATGGACGTGAGTCTGAGCAAAGTCCAGGAGATAGTGAAGGACAGGGAAGCAAGGCATGCTGCAGTCCATGGGGTCGCCAAGAGTCAGACACGACTTGGTGACTAAACAGCAGCAGCAGCAGCTGTTACCTGAGATGACGCTCCTGCTCGTGTCCTGCCTCGGCCACTGGAGCTGAGGCCGGATCGCCTGGGGTAAGGGCATGTTTCAGCCCCCTTGCAGATAAACACGATTGTGTGGCTGTCCTGGCGCATAGTGTTAATGTCGTGCAGCAGCTCTGGGGACTGTCCTTCATGAAGGGGGACCTATGTCCTCTGTATCTAGTACCTCTTGCTTCCAGCTTGCCCCTCGGACTGTGATCTGACCACCAGCATGCCTTCCGGAAATCACAGTGGGCCCAGCCCAAGGCACTAAAGGACCGCCAACGCTGGCTGAGCATCATTACCATGCAAAGGTTTATATATATGATTTCTTTATCTGGTCCTCTGCTGAGAGGCACTTAGGCTCTTCCCACATCTCGGGTCCTGTAAATAAGGCTGTGATAAACATGGGAGTACCATATCTATCTCTTTGAGATCAGGGTTTCATTTCCTTTGGACATAGACACAGAAGTGGGATAAGCTAGACACAATCAATGTAACCAGTGTGGAGAGGGAAGGGAGACAGCTATAAAGGGGTGGGGGAATAAGAGTTACAAACTATTAGGTATAAAATTAGCTCAGCTGGAATTCCATCACCTCTACTATCAAACTCCAGGAGATAGTGAAGGACAGGGGAGCCTGGTATGTTGTAGTTCCTGTGATCACAAAGAGTCGACGTGACTTAGCCACTGAACCACAACAAAAACAACAAGATATAAAATAAGTTACAGAGATGCATTATACAACATGGGGAATGCAGCTAATATTTCATGAGGACTGACTGCAATTGGACTATAAACGTTAAACACATAAACCACTATAGTGTGCACTTGTAACTTGTAAAAATATTGTGTAGAGACTATACTTCAACTAAAAATTTTAAAAAGAGAAAGTTAAAAATTAACCTATACATTTTTTAAAAAGTGCAGAACCCAAATTCCCCCAGTCTAAAGAAACTGATCATTAAGCGTGATGTGTCTTCCTTGACCGGGACAGGTTTCAAGAGGCAGTGCAGTCCCCAGCTTAGCTCCGGACAGCTCTAGGTAGAATATCCAAAATGTGTGAAATAAGATGCCAACAATCTCACCTGTCTCTAGCAAGAATATCACACTTGTGCTCTAAAACTCTCTTGTCCATCTTCATGGTGCAACCTGCAACGGATTATCTTCTTCTCGTGTTTCTCCCATTGAATATGTTCTTGGAGGTGGACTGGCCGTGGTTCACTGAGCATCAGCACCCTGCTTCCAATTTATTAGCCAAATTTGCAATGGCAAGAAATACGGGGATGCGTACACTTCCCAGGTGGTACTAGGGGTAAAGAACCCACCTGCTGGTGCAGGAGACGTAAGAGACTAGGGTTTGGTCCCTGAGTCGGAAAGATCTCCTGGAGTGGGGAATGGCAACCCAATGCAGTATTTTTGCCTGGGAAATCCCATGGACAGAGCAGCCTGGTGGGCTACAGTCCCTGGGGTTGCAGAAAGTTGGACACAACTGAAGTGACTTGGCACCCACATATACACATACCCAAACATTTATGTTTATTGATAATTGTACAGGTTTTCTACATCTGCTTTCAATTCTTCCACAGTCAAAATTTTAGCAAAGCTCTCATCTGTAAACATCCAAGAGAAAATTCTCAGTTTATGGGTGAGGTCAGGAATCAAGACAGGACTGAAGGTCCCTGTGAATGGGGGTGAGGTCTCCTCTGCTGCGGTGTCTACAGCTCCAAGCCCTAGGCAGGTGCACAGCAGGTTCCTGGGAGATCTCAGTTTGGGGAATGAAGGCGTGGCTTAATGAACAGCTCAACCACTCTGCTGAGCTTGTCGTGCATTAGAAAGCATGTAGCAAGATACTCAGGTGAGTTGGCCTGGCCAGGCTTCAGTGAGGTTGCCTGAGTGGAATCCTAGTGCCTAGGGGACAACTGTTCCAAACTCAGAAGTGAAAGCAGGCTTAGGCATTGCTCTCCCCTCATCTGGGCTGCCCGGTGGCTCAGTGTTGCAGAATCCACCCACAGAGCAGGACACTGGGCCTGGCTGTGACCCCTGGGTGGGGACAATCCCCTGGAGGAGGGCTGGCTACTCACTCCGGTATTCTTACCTAGAGAAGCCCATGGACAGAGGAGCCTGGTGGGCTGCAATTTATGGGTCACAAAGAGTCAGACACGACTGAGCTACCATAACTTCTCAGTTTACCCTCTTTTAACTGAATGCATAGTTGGCACTAGATTCTGGAGCCTGTCTCAGGCAAATGTTGAAGTCACTTGGTTATAAATTCATAAAATGCAAGATCTTGCTATCATTCAGTTCAGTTCCGTTCAGTCACTTAGTCATATTCGTTCTTTGTGAACCCAAGGGCTGCAGCACACCAGGCCTTCTTGTCCATCACCAACTCCTGAAGTTTACTCAGACTTATGTCCGTTGAGTCAGTGATTCCATCCAACCATCTCATCCTCTGTTGTCCCCTTCTCCTCTTGTCTTCAATCTTTCCCAGCATCAGGGTCTTTTCAAATGAGTCTGTTCTTTGAATCAGGCGGCCAAGGTATTGGAGTTTCAGTTTCAGCATCAGTCCTTCCAATGAGTATTCAGGACTGATTTCCTTTAGGATGGACTGGTTGGATCGCCTTGCAGTCCAAGGGGCTCTCAGGAGTCTCTTACAACACCATAGTTCAGAAGCATCAATTCTTTGGTGCTTCCGTCGTGAAGTGAATTCAAATGTAGAACCATCCCTCCTTTACCTTTCCCCACTGTGCCAAATATTGAGGAAATAATTGTCTTTAAATTGTTGTAATTATTTTGAAACCACAATGAAACTAGAATATGACATGACAGTTCAGGAGAAAAAGTGTAGCTTGAAAATTGGCGTTTAACAGTGACAAACAGCTTCCGTTAAAATTAGCTCTATTAACCTACAAAGATGTGTCTTATGTCAATTATATGCTCCATTAAACTTTCTCAAAAGTAAGAATATCCAATCCAATGAATATCTCAAAATCAGTTAGAAAAATAAAATAAAAACATGAAGTGAAGAGTGAATGAAGCAGCGTTTGCAATGTTTACAGAAGCTCAGCTGGTAAAGAATCTGCCTGCAGTGCAGGAGACCCCAGTTCGATTCCTGGGTCAGGAAGAATTCCTGGAGAAGGGATAGGCTACCCACTCCAGTACTCTTGGGCTTCCCTGGTGGCTCAGCTGGTTAAAAATCTGCCTGCAGTGTGGGATATCTGGGTTTAACCCCTGGGGTGGGAAGATACCCTGGAGAAGGGAAAGGCTACCCACTCCAGTATTCTGGCCTGGAGAGTCCTGTGGACGATATAGTCCGTGGGGTCACAAAGAGGTGGACACAACTGAGCAACTGCCACTTTCACTTTCAGCCCCTCTTAAATATGGCCCAGTCGCTCAAAGCAGAGGGCTCTAGAAGAAGTTATGGGTCACACAGAAGAAGTGCAGCTGTGGTCCTTGCTTGGAATTTGTGCTCTGTTGAGTAGGGAGAGGAGACCCCAAGATGAATTCTGAAACGAGAAATGCTTGGTGCCAACAGACAGCTATGGATAAAGTCCTGGGAAGATTTGAGGAGCACAAGCTGAGACTGTCAGGACTTCTGTAAGCAACCTCGAGGGTGAAGGTAGAGGGTTCACAGAGCAATTAGAACCCGAGGTAAACCTTGAACGAAGGGAATGGTTTAGACACAGACACAGGGCTGATGAGGACCATAGACAAAGGCTCAGACTGCGGGCTGTGAACTGGTTCCCAGGAGCAGGGTCCGAGGCAAGAGTTTGGGGTGTGGCCCCAGGAGGAACCAATCAGAAAGGGAGGAAGGAAGGCGAAGTTCATTACCAGGAAACCAGGGGTGCACTGCTGGGGGCACGGAGAGGTCAGGAGGGTGATTCCCTGGGGAGGGGAGCCAGGGCTCCCCTCTGACTCCATCGGGTCACGGGACAGGGGCTGAGCGGGGCTCCCGGGTGCTGACTACAGTGCAAGTCCAGATTCCCTTGGTCCTGCAGACAGAGAAGGTCCTTGGGCAGACTGTGCCCAAGGCAGAGACAGCCTCACTTAGGAGGCGAGCTGGTGCAGAGGGGCAACAGGCAGGGTATCCGTGGCGGCGGCAGCCATGAACAGAAACAAAATCTGAGTCTTTGGGAAGATTTCGTTGTGGAAAGAATATGGAAAATGACTTTTTAAAAGTTAAGGGGAATTTTTCGTCACTGTTTTTCGATGAAGGCACACAATTCTGGGATGGCTATCTTTTCTGTCTTTATGGTTTGTCTGGAACTCAGATTGCACGTTACTAGAAATGTTAACAGTATAAGAAAGATCAACAAAATCTAGAGGAGGTTCCCAGACTCCAAATTCTGTATTTCATCGAGAGTGTAATGTAAAAGGATTACTAGTTTCGGAAAAACAGGGGATAATGATCCAACATCGGAAGAGAATCCGCAGCATCCCCACAGCAGACAGAGATGTCAGAAAGAGCAGATAGAGACGCATTCACAGGGAAAGGTAGACAGAATGGGAAGCAGAGAAGGAATCTTAGCAGAGAAAGGTAAACTGTTCTGGCAAGGAGTAAAATGCTTTCTGGGGACCTAGAAATCAACGCTTGGGAACACAGAATTAATCACTCATTTGTCCAACAGACACTTAGCTCGGGTCTGCTTTGTGCTGAGCATTACTGGGGACCACGAGACACAAACATTGGATGGTTTGCATGCTGGTAGAAAGGCAGCTAATACATAATCACAGAAATATAAAGCACAGTGTCAGGCAATAATGACCTGTGCCATAGGAAAAATAAACAGGGGTGAAGGGATAGAGGTTTTCAAGGGACGCTATTCCAAATCTCAATTTCCTGGAGGCAGAACAAGCCCTCCCCACCAGGTCCATCAGGCTGGCGTGGCGGGAAGGGCAGAGAAAGCCACAGACAGAGCTGGCGACAGAGGACTGGCTCCTGACTTACCGCTGAGCCGTGGGGTGGAAGGTCCCCATCGTCTCCACCCCCAAGGCCCTTTTTCCTCTCCTTGCGTCCACGGCCGGCTGGCTGGGACAGGGGCCATGTCCTGTCCCCTGTCAGGAGGGGAAGGCTTGGGGGAAGCCAGCCAAGGTGGGTCACATGCTCTGCAAATCCAGTCACGGGAAAGTAGGTGGAGAGAAATATGGACGTGCCACACAGCGACCCAGGAATGGGAGGGCCAAGTTCTCTAATCAAAAGATCGACTTGTTAGTTTGCAAGAAGTAAACTCAAGGTCATTTACTTTGGTGTCACTACAAAAAGTTTTTTCTTTCTTTTTTTTCTTGTTTTTCTTTTTTTTTTCTTAATGAGGAACAGGTATAGGACAGGTTTGGAAGGAAATTCATCCTTTTCGCAAAGGGTTGGCCACGAATGACTGAGCGACTATCACTAATACCACTCATCCTTATGGTGAAAAGATACGTCGATTCCAAGCGTTTTTGGAGTGAAGTGGGCTAAGTGACAGAGAAGGCAATGGCAGCCCACTCCAGTGCTTTTGCCTGGAAAATCCCATGGACGGAGGAGCCTGGTGGGCTGCAGTCCATGGGGTTTTGAAGAGTCAGACACCACTGAGCGACTTCACTTTCACTTTTGCATTGGAGAAGGAAATGGCAACCCACTCCAGTGTTCTTGCCTGGAGAATCCCAGGGACGGGGGAGCCTGGTGGGCTGCGTCTATGGGGTCGCACAGAGTCGGACACGACTGAAGCGACTCAGCAGCAGCAGCAGCAGGGCTAAGGGGAGAGCCAAAGTGTCTCCTCCCTTCTCAGGACCCAGACTTTCCTCTCCTCTCTCCCCTGCTCCCTCTCCCTGTGAGCCCCTCTCCAACACACAAGCACATGTAGGGCCTCCTGTCACTGAGGCCCCAAACTGTGCAAGAGGGGAGGCCAGTTGGTGGAGATCAGTCACTGCCCGAAAGGTCAAATGTCGGGGGAGTGGGGCTTAGACACCGAGAGGGGGAAGAGGAAAGGGAAGGAGGCGGGGGCAGGGAAGAGTCACCTGAATTTGACAACAATGTCTACAGTCTACTGACACTACAGAGTATCCACAGTCTTGCCCAGGGTCCAGAACACGTGAGCAGGGGGTGTCTCTGAAGTGGATGGCTTCCCCGTCCCAACCTCAGCACCAATTTGCGGGTGTTGGGGAGGACACACAGAGGTTCTTCTTCTGGACTTGGTCCTTCATGGAGAACAGCAAGAGAATGTCTGTGCGACAGAGAATAGAGAGTCATATGAGTAATTTAATAGAGCCCCCCAGGGGTCAGCCCCACTCCACTCCACGGGGGCAAGGCATCGCCCAGAGCACACCTTCAGGCGCAAGTCACAGAAGCCACCTCCAGCCAAGCGTCTGCTGCGCCCAGCTCTGCTGAGGACCCACGGGGTGCTGGGCCAGGCAGTGCCAGCCAGCTCAGGGCACCTGTTGCCCAGGGGTGGGTGTGTGGAAGGAGTGGGGTGCTGCAGGCAGCGTTAGGAGGAGGAGGGGGCTTCCTGGAATGTATGCAGCAGAAATGAAAAGCAGCTCCTTTTTGTGAGCAGGGATTGAAATACAAAACAAGGACGTTCACAACAGGCTGGGAAGCAGACTGACAGATTTCTTCACACAACTTATTGGAGGAGGGTGGGAAAAAAATGATCACGCTTTTCGGGAAGACCAGGGAACTAAGCAGGGTGGCCCTGAAGCTTGAATTCATTGAGTCAACTGATAATGACAGAAATCTGACATGAATTGTTTTGCAGAATTAATGAAATGGTGGGCAGTGGAGCCAGCAGGGCAGGAGGGGGCTCCACAGCAGCAGCAGCAGCAGGGCTAAGGGGAGAGCCAAAGTGTCTCCTCCCTTCTCAGGACCCAGACTTTCCTCTCCTCTCTCCCCTGCTCCCTCTCCCTGTGAGCCCCTCTCCAACACACAAGCACATGTAGGGCCTCCTGTCACTGAGGCCCCAAACTGTGCAAGAGGGGAGGCCAGTTGGTGGAGATCAGTCACTGCCCGAAAGGTCAAATGTCGGGGGAGTGGGGCTTAGACACCGAGAGGGGGAAGAGGAAAGGGAAGGAGGCGGGGGCAGGGAAGAGTCACCTGAATTTGACAACAATGTCTACAGTCTACTGACACTACAGAGTATCCACAGTCTTGCCCAGGGTCCAGAACACGTGAGCAGGGGGTGTCTCTGAAGTGGATGGCTTCCCCGTCCCAACCTCAGCACCAATTTGCGGGTGTTGGGGAGGACACACAGAGGTTCTTCTTCTGGACTTGGTCCTTCATGGAGAACAGCAAGAGAATGTCTGTGCGACAGAGAATAGAGAGTCATATGAGTAATTTAATAGAGCCCCCCAGGGGTCAGCCCCACTCCACTCCACGGGGGCAAGGCATCGCCCAGAGCACACCTTCAGGCGCAAGTCACAGAAGCCACCTCCAGCCAAGCGTCTGCTGCGCCCAGCTCTGCTGAGGACCCACGGGGTGCTGGGCCAGGCAGTGCCAGCCAGCTCAGGGCACCTGTTGCCCAGGGGTGGGTGTGTGGAAGGAGTGGGGTGCTGCAGGCAGCGTTAGGAGGAGGAGGGGGCTTCCTGGAATGTATGCAGCAGAAATGAAAAGCAGCTCCTTTTTGTGAGCAGGGATTGAAATACAAAACAAGGACGTTCACAACAGGCTGGGAAGCAGACTGACAGATTTCTTCACACAACTTATTGGAGGAGGGTGGGAAAAAAATGATCACGCTTTTCGGGAAGACCAGGGAACTAAGCAGGGTGGCCCTGAAGCTTGAATTCATTGAGTCAACTGATAATGACAGAAATCTGACATGAATTGTTTTGCAGAATTAATGAAATGGTGGGCAGTGGAGCCAGCAGGGCAGGAGGGGGCTCCTGGGTCACTCCTGGGCTGGAGGGACCGTCTCGCAGGCCACTGACCCTGAGCGCTGTTGTGCCGTGTCAGACAGTCACCTCCTCTAATGCCCTCTGAACTTGAACCCCAATACCCAGCCAGCCTCCTCTAGTCACTGGATGGAATGCACCTGAGACACTGGCCGCACCTGGCTTCTTGCAGGATCTCCTTCACGAGGGACACAGGAAGTGCCGGCCTGCGTCCTGAGCATTGCCGGGCCTCCTCCAGGGCTGGTGCTGGCCAGCCGGCTGAGGCACGCGCAGGCTCAGCATCATCGGCCTCAGAGCACAAGGCCACCGCTGGCCTCATGGGCCTCAGGCTAAAGGGTCAGTATTGTTGTTGTTTCTTACCTTAAACAAAACCCTGAACTTTTCATTCTGTACGCGGTATAGCTGATTAACAATGTTGGGATACTTTCAGGTGGACAGCAAAGGGACTCAGCCACACATATACATGCATCCATTCTCTCCCAGGCCTCTGTCTCCTCCAGGCTGCCAAGGAACACTAAGCAGAATTCCCTGAGCCATACACCGGGGCTTCCCTGGTGGCTAGGCTGGTAAAGAATCCGCCTGCAGTGCGGGAGCGCTGGGTTCATGCCCTGGGCTGGGGCAATCCCCTGGAGAAAGGAATGGCTATCCACTCCAGTACTCTGACCTGGAGAGTTCTGCAGACCGTACAGTCCGTGCAAAGAGTTGGACATGACCGAGTGACCTTCACTTCACATGCCATAGGTCTTTGTTGGCTATCTATTTTAAATACAGCAGAGTGTACATGTCCACCCCAAACTCCCTATCTGTCCCTTGTCCTCAGTAACCATGAGCTCGTTCTCTAAGTCTGTGAGTCTCCTTGTGTTTTGTAAGTTAATTTGTAACATGTCTTTTTAGATTCCTCCTAAAAGTGACGCCGTTCGATATTTCTCCTTCTCTGTATGACATGCTCGAGGTCCATCCATGTTGTATGGACGGCTACAATCTTCTGCGTTATCCTGAAGGACAGTGTTGATTAGTGTCATCTGGCTCCCACTGCAAGGTCAGTGCTGGTTTGCACCCACAGTCTTTAGGTGAGAATTCCTCTTATCATTTGCCTGCCTGATTGCAGCCTAGCGGGATTGACTTACATAATTTTAAAACCTGCAGTGAAGTCTGCTTAGAATCCATGAGTGCAGAGCAATTAATAGAGCTCTCTCACTCATTAAGGACTAGGACGGATTTGAAGTTTGCTTGGACCTGCCAGTTGAAGGTGGGTTGAAATGATGGAGGAGAAAGAAAAGATTGTAAAACAGAAGAAGAGGCACTGGAATCTTAGGTGACCGTGTTATCTTGTCTGCCTGGGGTGACTGGAGAATTACCAGTGATAGAAAGAAAACCCAAAACATTCTTGGCAGAGAGATCCTCAAGTTTCCCCATGAGCCCCTGGCCTGCAGAGGCCAGCATGCTGTGTAATACCAGCTCTCGCAGAAGGAAAACTCCATCCTGGGGCCAGCCTTCAGCTCTGCTTTCTCCCTAATGTAAGAAGTTCTCTGTAGTCCTTAAAGTATTGTTTTACATCTCTCTAGTTACTTTCGTAGGAATGAAACCTACCTACTTAGCATCTGAATCGCTGACTTCAATCCGCAATCAGTGCTGAGTCAGTTCTAAACCACTTTGGTGTTACTGATGGTCCTTGACTCATCATATCCCCATCCACCCTGTTAACTTCCCACCCAGGGATCAAATCCAGGTCTCCTGCATTGCAGGAAGATTCTTTACTGTCTGAGCCACCAGGGAAGCCCTATGAATACTGTAGAATTTATGAAAAGGGCTGCTCTGCTTCAAACTGTGAAGTCATAAAACAATTAAGAGTGCTATAAAATATGGTTTTTATTAGCCGGTTCTCCAAATATGCTCTATCCTATCTTAATCATAGATTGGTCTCCTTACAAAGTGGCTTCAAACTGACCTGTCAGCTATAGCCTGATGGTGTGAGAGGAACCAGGACACGTTTAATCCGGGGTCCCAGGGTGCTGCCTGGCTGGGGTAAGCAACTCAGCCTACCAGTCTCAGTCAAGTTCTTTAGATAAGGGAGTGTTCCAAGGGTTAACTCTACCAGGTGAAACGCAGCACCCGCAAAGCCTGCAGACTCCACCTGCAGAGACAGGGGGAAGCACTCAGTGGGTGGTGCTGTGTGACTGGAGGCTGAGTGCTCCTGTAGCACCGCAAGTGTGATCGAGAGACAGGCACCTCAGTGGGGTCAAATCCTGCATTGCCACCCGCCTGCTGACCTAGTGCACTGACGTCTGTTGAAATGGGGTCTCCCTGGCCCACCGTGCTCAGGACTGAGGCCGTGTCGTCCCAGCTGCCATCCCCACTGAAGACCGAGTGAGTGAATGAATGCAGGAAGAGTCACTGCCTATAGGTTTGAATTTTTATCCCTTGGTGCACCATTCACTTTCTGCAGCTGAATCTCCTGTTGCTATAACACCCCTTCCAGGCAGCATTTTGTTTTAGATTTCAGAAGACTGTTAGGTCGCTCAGTTGTATCCATGACCCCATGGACTACAGCAAACCAGGCTTCCCTGTCCTTCACCATCTCCCAGAGCTTGCTCAAACCCATGTCCATTGAGTCAGTGATGCCATCCAACCACCTCATCCTCTGTCGTCCCCTTCTCCTCCTGCCCTCAATCTTTCACAGCCCTAGGGTCTTTTCTAAAGAATCAGCTCTTCACATCAGGTGGCCAAAATACTGGAGCTTCAGCTTTACATCAGTCCGTCCAGTGAACAATTCAGGGTTGGTTTCCTTTGAGATTGACTGTTTTGATCTCCTTGCTGTCCAAAGGACTCTCAAAAGTCTTCTCCAACCATGGTTCAAAAGCATCAGTTCTTCGGTGCTCGGCCTTCATTATGGTTACAATTCTCACATCTGTACATGATTACTGGAAAAACCGTAGCTTTGACTATACAAACCTTTGTTGGCAAAGTGATGTTTCTGCTTTTTAATTTCTCTACATTTTGAAATGTTTTTGTGACACTATGGAGTAGGGGGACCAAGGGGAGACGATGAGGTGTCTTCACGCTGGTTACTGAGTACAGTAGAACTTTCTGACCTCAACTGTTGTTCATTCGCTCAGTTGTGTCCAACTCTTCATGACCCCAGGGACCGCAGCACACCAGGCTTCCCTGTCCTTCATCATCTCCCAGAGCTTGCTCAAACTCATGTCCATCGAGTTGGTGATGGCATACAACCATCTCATCCTCTGTCATCCCCTTCTCCTCTTGTCTTCAATCTTTCCCAGCATCAGGGTCTTTTCCAATGAGTCAGCTCTTCTTATCAAGTGACCAATGCATTGGAGCTTCAGTATCAGTTCTTCCAGTGAATATTCAGGAATGATTTCCTTTAGGGATGACTGGTTTGATCTCCTTGCTGATCAAGGGACTCTTAAGAGTCTTCTCCAACACTACAGTTCAAAAGCATCAATTCTTGGCACTCAGCTTTCTTTATAGTCCAACTCTCACATCCATACATGACTACTGGAAAATTCATAGCTTTGATTAGATGGACCTTTGTTGGCAGAGCAATGTCTTTGCTTTTTAATATGCTGTCTAGGTTTGTCATACATTTTCTTCCAAGGGGCAAGTGTCTTTTAATTTCATGGCTGCAGTCACCATCTGCAGTGATTTTGGAGCCCAAGGAAATAAAGTCTGTCACTGTTTCCACTGTTTCCCCATCTATTTGCCATGAAGTGCTGGGGCCTGATGCCATGATCATTTTTTGAATGTGGAGTTTTAACCCAGATTTTTCACTCTTCCCTTTCACTTTCATCAAGAGACTCTTTAGTTGCTTTCTGACCTCAGAGGACTCAGAAAAAAAGAAGAAAAATGTTATAGTTGAGTAAAACATTGTTTTTGCCCACCCATTCTAAATTTTGAAAAGTTTCTGGCAGCATCTTTGAAAAATGTACTTACATCCTAAACAAAGCTCTGAAAAACTCTAGTAACCCAATATGACTGAAAGCAGCCTGGATATTAAATGCCAAATATACAGGTTAATTATGGGAATCTTGACAAAACCTTTAACTATTCTTGGAGAGGGGAGGGAAGACTGCTTTTTTTGACATGAAAATGGCTCAGAAGTCTTTACGCTGTCAAATCACAGATGCTCTGAATGGCCTGGAACACATATGCCCTTAGTAATGCTGCTGTGGCACTAGGGTGGGGGAGGGGGGAGGGGGGGCGTGCTTTTTTCAAGTTTAAATACTGCTGGTGTTTCAGACATGGTATAAATTTTGTTCTCCACCTCTGCTGTTCAGTGACTAAGTCACGGTCAGCTCTTTGTGACCTCATGAGCTACAGGATACCCGGTCTCCCTGTTATTGCTATCGCCCTGAGTTTGTTCAAATTCATGTCATTTGAGTCAGTGATGCCATCCAACTATCTCATCCTCTGTTGCCCCCCTTCTCCGCCTGCTTTCAATCTTTCCCAGCATCGAGGTCTTTTCCAACAAATTGATTTTTCGCATCAGGTGATCAAAGGATTGGAACTTCAGCTTCATTGGTCCTTCCAATGAATATTCAGGGTTGATTCCAAAACTACCATATCCAGTCATCCTAGGTTGTACGGACTGGTTCTGTTAAACACTGTATCATGACAGATGATGAAGCACTTGTTAGGGTCTGGTTTCCTTTGTGACCCTGTGTCATAGTAACCAAATACATCACCAAATGCATCGGGGCCAGGTGTCTGCCAGGGTGCAGGCCCAGGTCTCCCTCAGATATGCTCAAGGGAGGGTGATTCCCCTGGACTGAGTCACTTGTCATTGCTATTATTTCTAGAAATATCTCAGCATCACACATCTCGGCAGTGAGGTTGCTTAACATTGCTTTGCAAAGTAAATGGCTATTTTTGAGTGTAAAACTGCCATCACCAAGGCAGCCTGTGACCCAGTCTTACTAACCAATGCTCTCCAGCAATCAGACAGCCTTGGGATTGTTTCAGTGAAACAGAAAAAGTAGGAACTGTGTCCACTTATTATTGCAGTTTGAAAAACTTACATGTGAAATGTCAAATAGCCTCTGCTACATTCCTCATCCTTAAGTCCAACACACGTCCTCATGACAATTAATTTATTTAATTTCAGGAGTGTATTCTTCCATTGCTAGAATCAAATAATTTCAATAATTAGCTCCACAAATGACTAATTTGGGGTCTCCAAAGAGAGAGATGGAATAGAGATTTACTGGGCATCCTGAGATCTTTTGCAACAACCATAGCCAAGGGGCAAAAAACAAACAAACAAATCCAACAGGCATTTTTAAAGCCAGTAAATGTAATTAGAATGTGTGCACACTTTACTATTCACAATATCCAAGACACAGGAGGAACCTAAGTGTTCATCAATAGAGGGGTAGGTAAGAGATGCAGTACACGCATATATTATACGTATGAGCTGGCATAAGCATACGCGGTACGTACATATATGGAAGTGTACGAAAGCGTTGGCCATTTTAGGATTAAACCCTATGTATGTATAAAGACAAAGACTGTATGATGTCATATGGAATCTAAAATATGGCACCACTGAACTTATTAGTGAACCAGAAACAGACTCAGGGACATAGAGAATGTAGACTTGTGGCTACCAAGAGGGAGGGGTGCACGAGTGCAATGGGGTGGGAGATGGGCCAGCAGAGTAAGCTACTACATACAGAACTGATAAAGAACACAGTCCTGCTGTGCGGCATCAGGAACTACATTCAATATTCTGTGATAAGCCATGATGGAAAAGAGTATGTATATATCTGCATCTCTTTGCTGTGTAGCAGAAATTAATACAACGTTGTTAATCACCTATACTTTAATAAGAAGAGAAGAAAGCTTCAGTTCAGTAAAAAAGGAAGAACACTTCTATGTTAAACAAAGAAAAGAGTGTGTGCACATTTTGAAGCTCGAGGAGTCTGAATACTGAAGACTCATCTTGTGACTCTTTAACGAGTGGACTCATGGATTCGCCAGGTGAAGCTGGAGACAGAAGATTCCCTCCTCACTCTTCGAGGGGATGAGTGAGAGATGAGCCGGGAGGAAGGAGGCACGCCCTTGCATGGCGCTGGCCCAGCGTCAGGACAGTGGCGCAAACACCCGCTTCTGAGCCTCCTTCTGTGGCGTGGAGGCGCAGGGCTGATGGGTCCCTCCCCTCTCCCAGCATCCTGGGGGAAGCAGAGGGCCCTGCACACCACCTTCCCATTCTGGCTTGTCCTCATTGCTTCACAGTGTCTTTGGAACCTCTTTTTTAAATTAATTTTTTATTGAAGGATAACTGCTTTATAGAATCTTGCTGTTTTCTGTCAAACCTCAACATGAATCAGCCACAGGCGCACATGTGCCCCTCCTCCGTCCCGTCTCCCCTCCTCTTTGTAACTTATTGCAATCTCACCTGTGGCGCTTGAAGGAAATGCAAATTAAAACCAGAGTGTTTTTGAGACTGCAGTTTAGCTTCCTCACATTTTATGCATCGTGCAGGCTGACCCGCTTCATTCAACAGGAAGGAAATGGCAACCCACTCCAGTATCCTTGTCTGGAAAATCTCACGGACAATGGAGCCTGGTGGGCTACGGTCCATGGGGTCGCAAAGAGTCAGCCATGACTGAGTGACTAACGCTAACACCAAGGAGGAGAAGGGGACGGCCGAGGATGAGATGGCTGGGTGGCATCACCGACTCGATGGACGCGAGTCTGGGTGAACTCCGGGAGGTGGTGATGGACAGGGAGGCCTGGCGTGCTGCGATTCACGGGGTCACATAGAGTTGGACACAACTGAGTGACTGAACTGAACTCAACTGAAACGTGACTTAGAGATGAGGAGACTGGCCTTAGACACCAGGATGGAGAGAGTGTGCCTCTCAGGCACATATAAGAAGTCAGTAGCTGTGTCCTGACCGATCATCTGAGCACCCGTTGCTGAAAACTCTGGAACCTGCACTTTAGAGAAGGCGTTCACTGTTCTTCTGTTCAGTCACTAAGTCACGGCTGACTCTGTGACTATGGACTGCAGCACATTAGGCCTCCCTGTCCTTGACCATCTCCTGGAGCTTGCTCAAAATCATGTCCATTGAATCAGTGATGCCATCTAACCATCTCATCCTCTGTCCCCCCTTCTCCCCCTTCTCTGCTCTCATTCTTTCCCAGCATCAAGGTCTTTTCCAGTGAGTTGGCTCTTCGCATCAGTTGGCCAAAGTATTGGAGCTTCAGCTTTAGAACCAGTCCTGCTAATGAATATTCAGGGTTGATTTCCTCTGGGATTGAATGCTTTGATCTCCTGGCAGTCCAAGGGGCTCTCAAGAGTCTTCTCCAGCAGCACAGATTGAAAGCATCAGTTCTTTGGTGCTCAGCCTTCTTTATGGTCCAGCTCTCACATATCCATACATGACTATAGCTTTGATTGTACAGACCTTTGTCTGCAAAGTGATGTGTGTCTTCTTTTTAATATGCCGTCTAGGTTTGTCATAACTATTCTTCCAAGGAGCAATTGTCTTTTAATTTTGTGGCTGCAGTCACCATCCATGGGGATTTTGGAGCCCAAGAAAATGAAATCTGACTTTTTTTGTAGATTTTCCCCATCTAAGAGAGTGGATTTAACTAGGAACACATAGATAATGATTCAATCCTTTCATATCTGGAAGTCAGTAGCATTTTCAGAGGTGAGCTATGTCCTTGAACAAAGAAAGCGAGTCATCTGTGACGTGTTTCTTCTCCTGGAGATAAGGTGAGTCTTTGAGCGCCAAGGCTTTGTTGGGTCCTGAGCTCACCGGGCTCCTGGAGGCCCTGAAGTCTAGGTCAGTCACGTTGTGTGACATCAGATCAGCTCTCTGGTGATGGGGAGAGCAGTACCGCCCCTCCAAACAAGGGCCATAATGTGAACTAGGAACAGCTCCTTCATTTCGTATAAAGCTTTTACACTGTAGGCTGGGGAATGTGTTTTACTAGTTTATTACCCACCTGGCACTTCAGACAGCCTCACCCCGTGTACGCAGACAGCAATTAAACAGGAAACTCTCTGAGGATCACTTTAAGAAATGACTGTCCAGATGCAGATAAATGAAGGCGAGATAAATAAATGTTACCTATATACGGCCCTGCATGTGTGTGTAACCTTTCCTAATGCATGGACATGTGCAGATGTGTGCACACAAAATACATTTTAGAATGAAATGGCGTGGGATTCGTCTTGAGGTCAGCATGCCCATTTCCTTCTGTGAGCTCTTGAGGCAAATGCAGTAATGTGGCCGTGTGGCTTATGCTTTGGGGATGAGTGATTTGCCTGTTTATAAGGATCAGGCGAATCACATGTCCTATTCCAGTGCCCCGCCTCACTTCAGAGGCTTTCTGCTCATAGAGGGGAACCCGCCCAGCTTAAAGACATGGAGCTGGATGCCAGGACCCACACCTGGGTTTCCCTGGTGGCTCAGGTGGTACAGAATCTGCCTGCAATGCAGGAGACCCGAGTCCGATCCTGGGGTTGGGAAGATTCCCTGGAGAAGGGAATGGCAACCCACTCCAGGATTCTTGCCTGGAGAATTCCATGGACAGAGGAGACTAGAGGGCTACAGTCTCTGGGGTCACAAAGAGTCAGACACAACTGAGTGGCGTTCACCGTCCCCACCCACGCGCTCAGTAAGAGGAAGGCTGACGCTGTACTCACGTGGTCTATGAGCCTCTCCCAGGCTAGAAAATGCTTCTGATGTCTAGGATTTCTCTGCAATTTCAAGATACGTTAAGCTAGAATTTCAGAAAGGAGAAAATAAAATAGATTTACTATGTGCTATAATTGGGCCCAGCTTTCAACCCTTTGCTTCTGAGAATGAATAGCATGTATCTTTCCCAGTGAAACTAAGGATAAAATCCAGACCTCCTGAAACATCAGTTCCTCCTTTTACCTGAACTGAAGTTCACCTTTCTCCCCCAGGCTGTTATTCCAGAAAGGAGTATTGATCAAACAGTTTTAGTACCAAATTGGTTCACTCAACTCCAGAGATATAAGAGTTGCATCTCTATGAAAAACACCATACTTTCATGAATTAAGTGTATTTTTATGCAAAAGTATAATTACTATGAAAAATGCCCAAATGAAAGTAGTTTTGTATCTTTGCTGTATTTTTTCTTAGACAATCTCAATAAATGAAGTCATTATTTAAAAGTCCTATTTTTAATGTAAGAATTTTATCTATTCTCCATAGCTAAAACTTATTTACATTATTTATATATGAATTTCAAAGCTATTTTACTTTTCAGGGTTAAAAAAATACTGAAAACAATTATACCCCAGGTACAGTTTCTGAATATTATTCTATAAATAAATCTTACATTTATTTATATTGTCCTTAGCTAATAGTTACTTTTAGAGAACTTCTTTTAATAGTAGCTATTATTAGCAATGGAAAAAACAGTTGAAACTTAGGAATATTTTTTTTTCTGAGAATTTCAATGTAAAATATGTACATATACTTATGAATTAACTTAGGTGGAACCCTGACTGTAAACACAGGGGACGTTTTTATGCCTTCTTTCAGCTGAGTTCAGTTGAGCTCAGTTCAGTTCCTCAGTCATGTCCAACTCTTTGCGACCCCATGAATCGCAGCACGCCAGGCCTCCCTGTCCATCACCAACTCCTGGAGTTCACTCAGACTCATGTCCATCGAGATGGGGGAGCCTGGTGGGCTGCTGTCTATGGGGCCGCACAGAGTCGGACACGACTGAAGCGACTTAGCAGCAGCAGCAGCAGCAGCAGCACGTCCATCGAGTCAATGATGCCATCCAGCCATCTCATCCTCTGTCGTCCTCTTCTCCTCCTGCCCCCAATCCCTCCCAGCATCAGAGTCTCTTGCAATGAGTCAACTCTTCACATGAGGTAGCCAAAGTGCTGAAGTTTCAGCTTTAGCATCATTCCTTCCAAAGAAATCCCAGGGCTGATCTCCTTCAGAATGGACTGGTTGGATCTCCTTGCAGTCCAAGGGACTCTCAAGAGTCTTCTCCAACACCACACTTCAAAAGCATCAATTCTTCAGTGCTCAGCCTTCTTCACAGTCCAACACTCACATCCATACATGACCACATGAAAAACCATAGCCTTGACCAGACAGACCTTTGCTGGCAAAGTAATGTCTCTGCTTTTGAATATGCTGTCTAGGTTGGTCATAACTTTTCTTCCAAGGAGGAAGCATCTTTTAATTTCACAGCTGCAGTCACCATCTGAGGAGTCGTTTTCATATTGCTTTGGGGATGAAAGAGAGAAAGAGATGGAGAAGGAAAGAGACGGAGTGAGAGGGTGGAGAGGGGAGAGGTGATCAATGGGTCTGAAGCAATTGCAAAGTGGCCAGTTGGCTAGTCTATGTTTCTGGGTATTCAGAATGGAGTAGAAGCAATCACGACCAAATCTCACTCATATCAGGATCACTCAGATTGCTTCAAAAACCCAAGGCTCCTGCAGTGAAGCAGCCTTGCACACCAGGTAAGACCACCTGCCCAGACGAGGATGGTTTGGGTGGCAGCTGCCCAGGTTTACCATCATCTCATCTAAAGAGCCGGAAGGAGGCGTTAACTACTCTCCAGACATTTTCCACAGAAGGAAACTTCCGGGACCAGCTTGGTTTGCTCCAGCTATGAGCTACATGGGCCAGCAATGGCGTCCAAGATTAGCTCCTGGGAGAGCTCGCAGAAACCCAGATGGTGGTGGGTAGATATGGTGAGGGCCTCCCCAGCGGCCCTATCTAGGAATATTCTACAGTTTAGCAAAAGAAACCCATGAAACAGTCTCGACGATAAGCAAATGCCATCTTAAAATATTTTAGTTCTATAATCCCATAAATTGCCATCTACTATAATGATGAAAATTGAATGGTGAACCATAGTTAATATGTATTTACCAGTTTAGAAGTGAAAAGACGTGGATCCATTGCAATGCCACAGCTTTTCCTCAGTAATAGCTACACTGCTAACCCATAGCTCTGATGAAGTCTACGTCTACCTCATTTCCATAATGTTTTCCAATGATTTCAGGTAGTAAGGACAGTGACGATGTCAGTGTTTTTCACTTTTTCAGATAATGTGCAATCAATATTTCCTAGATTATATAATATATTCTAAGTGTGATCCTTCCATTTTAAAAAATTGTCTACATTGGAATTTTTTAAAATATGTAGATAGAAATGAGTGGGACCAATTCATCTTATTCAGAAGAGACACTGACGGGGAACGTGGTACTGACACAGAGACTGTGCCTTTCCACCCAGTGCAGGGACTGGGCATGGACACTGCATAGGAGGGAAGAAAAGTCCACACCGATTTGCTGCTGACTGTTGAGGCTTGTTGAATCTTATTTAGTCCACTCGTTTAATGGACGTTTTCCCTTAGAGCTCATTTAACACTGATGGAACCATCATCTTTCTCCAGCCGACTGGCTTGCCTGTGTGATGACATCTGGGTCCATCTGCTACGTGTGGTCAGCTGCTTCGACAGTGTCAGACTCTCTGCACCTTGTGGAGTGTAGCCCACCAGGCTCCTCTGTCCACAGGGCTCTCCAGGCAAGATATTGCAGTGCGAGGCCATTTCCTCCTGCAGGGGGTCTTCCTGACCCAGTGACTGAAGCCTCATCTCTGGTATCTCCTGCACTGCAGGTGGATTCTTTACCCACTGAACTACCAGGGAAGACCCTAGATCCATCCATCTCAAGTCAAATGACATGATTTAATTATTTTTATGACTGAGTAGTATTCCACTCTGTATATGTACCACGTGTGTACCCATTCACCTGTTAGCAGACACTTAGGTTGCTTCCATGTAAACAGCATTCACACACTTCCATGTAAACAGTGTTGCAGTGAACCCTGGCATGCATATGTCTTCCTGAATGATGGTTTTCTCTAGACACATGCCTACAAGTGGGATTCCCGGTCATACTGTGGTTCTACTTTTTTATAAAGCCACCTCCATACTGTTCTCCATAGGAGCTGCACCAATTTACATCCCCACCAGAAGTGTAGGGAGAGTCCCCTTTTCTCCACTCCCTCTCCAGTATTTATTGTTTGTAGACTTCAGCACACGCAGCTCAATACTGAAAAAGAAAATCCAGTCAAAAAATGAGCTGAAGATCTAAGCAAACACTTCTCCAAACCGTTTCCCTACATTTTGTGTGTTGAAGCCCTGACTCCCCTTGTGGCTGGACCTGGTGATGGGCTCTCTCAGGAGGGAACTGAGCTTAGAGGTGGGCCCTGACTCTATGGGCTTCCCAGGCCACACTACTGGTAGAGAAGCCCCTAGCCAGTGCAGGAGACGCGGTGGATGCGTTGGTTGCACAGTAGATCTGTTGGTCGGGAAGATCGCCTGGAGAAGGAAATGGCAACCCACCCCAGTATTCCTGCCTGGAGAGTCCCACGAACAGAGGAGCCTGGTAGACTACAGTCCATGGGGTAGCAAAGAACCGGACACGACTGAAGTAACTTACACGTACTCACTGATCCTGTAGAATTAGTGTCCTTGTAAGAAGAGAAGAGAAGAGAGCTCTCTCTCCAGGCCCCCGAGGACAGTCCCTGAGAAGGCACAGTGCGAAGCTGGCCGTCTGAAAGCCAGGGAGAGAGCCATCTTCAGAAACCCCACTCCAGTGGCACCTGGGTCTTGGGCCCTTGGTCTCTAGAACCGTGAGCACCTGGATTCCTGTTGCTCAAGCTGTTCCGCCTGAGGCATTTTTTTTTCATGGCAACCTGAGCAGCCTAGCGTAGGGGACATACATGCTGTTATTCATCCATCTTGCTGTTTACCAGTCCCTTGCCCTGGGGTCTAAGACCACTGTTGGCAGAGATTTGAATCTTATCTGCTAACTGACCAATCCCCAGCATCAAGATCCCCTGGAGGAGGAAACAGCAACCCACTGCAGTGTTCTTGCCTGGGAAATCCTACAGACGGAGGAGCCTGGTGGGCCACAGTCTATGGGGTCTTGAAGAGTCGGGCGCAACTGACCAACATGCACAGACATTGTTTATTCCTTTTCCTTTACTTTCAAAAATAAATGATTGTGAGTTCCCTGTGAGGGGGGCTATGGGGGACTATTCTGTGATGATGAGTGAGAACAGGTGAGCGGGGCCCTCTGCAGGTGACCTCGGAGGACAGGAGCAGAGGGCAGGCAGGTGCACCCTGGTCAGCACTCACTCAGTCCAGCTACCAAATGAAGGCCTGCCTTCCAGACACAGACAGAAGGCTGCGAGGTGAGGAAGGGGCCCTTCAACCCCAGCCCAGGCCTCAGGAGGGCTGCCCAGAGGGGCACCTGACCCCTTAGTGGCAGGGACAGATGGTGATGCATTGTCACATGCAGTCAACAAGCCCACGAAAGCAAGGGTGCTGCCCAGCACGTCCCCAGGAAAGGAGGTCTCCAGAGGAGTTTCACTACCTTCTGAACCATGTCTTACAAGACAACCAGAACTTTACAGACAGACCAAATCTGTGCTATAGATGGAAATCGCAGCCACGACCCCCATTGGTGGCAAGCAGGTGGAGCCTCCGCACACAGCTGTCTCCCCTCATGATAATCACCTCATTTCAGCAGTAACGGCAGTTCCCCTGGATGTCCCTGTGACATTTGTCCTGGGGGCTTGTCGGTGACCATTGCTTGGTTAGCATCCTCGTGGCTGCTGGAGCACCACACTCTGCAGGAATGGCCTTCGGTTGCCAGAGCTTTATTGATTTCCTAGCTGGATGAGGCTGAGGAGGGGAGAGAGGAGCCGTGAGTCGGACTCATCGCCACGTACTGCTGTTTATGTTTGGCAGAGATTCCGAAGTTCACGCCAGGCTCGCACAGCCTCTGCCCTTCTCCAGGTAGAGGAAACTCAGGAGCTTGTGGCCAGAGCCCCAGAGTGCTCACGTGGTGCCCGCCGCATCAGCCTGAGCGGTTTGGAGGCTGGAGTGACTGGGGCTGGGACTTTCAGAGGGGGTGACAGCGTAGGGCTGGGGAAACAGGGAGCTCAGGAGAGCTTGTGACTGTTTTTCACCTGTGGTTGTTTGGGACCAGCGCCGGCTGGTGCAACTTGCATTGACCATCCAAGGAACGTCCCATCACCTGCCATATCTGCTTTGAAGAGGGACTTCCTGTAGACATGTAGACGTCACAACCGTCTGAAAGGCCTGGAATTTTGGACTTCCCTCCAGTCTCAAGCACACGTACCAACAGTAACAGAGCTAAGACAGGCTGTTTATCCCTTGTGCCCTTGCATTCACTCCCTCACACAAACTCCACGAGGAAGGTGTCAATACTGTCCAGTTGCTCAGAGGAAGAAACCGATGATCTCATAACAAATACTGGACACAGATCCAGAACGTTCCATCTCTCTCGTGTTTTGGAGCCAGGAGTGTGGTGGAAGCAGGGCTGGAGAAAAGCTGTCGTGCGGCACAGCTGAGCTGGCGCAGCGCAGGGCCGAGGCTGGGGTGCTGCTGCAGGCTGCCTGCCTCTGGCTCATCCATGCTCGGCCCGGAATTTCCTTGCTGTGGGCTCGGCAACCATCTTGGAAAATGGAAGAGCGTCTATGGAGGAGAGAACACACCCACGTTTGTTGAACAGGGCGGAAACCTCTGCCCTGACAGGAGGTAGGTTGAGCAGAGTCCTTGTGTGTCACTGGGAGCCTGTGACTGGCTGAGCTGTAAAGTCCAGGGGAATTCTCCATCGCATACTGACTTCTTCCACAATCACAGTGCTCAGGATTTTAAAACTTGATGTGCAGACTGCATGCTTCACTCGGCATGAAACTAGCACGTGAGAGGGGTGCAGCCCACTTCTGGTCAGAAAAGTGTACGTAGGAAATCAAGACGCAATAGTGGGAGACACACAGACACTGAGGCCCTTAGCCCAGGCGTGGCAGACGCCGAAGGCCAGTGGTGCGGAGCTGTGAGAGTGGGCTTCAGGGTCGGGGGTGAGACGTGCTCCCTTGTCTGGTGGGCTTCTACTAGACGCCGAGGGAACTAAAGTGTGACTGAGAGGATGAGAAGCAGGGGCTGGCCAGCCGCACCCCAGCCCACCCCACGCCCTGGGTGAGCTGAGGGCGCCAGAAGCCTGCTGTGTGGAGGGCAGTAAGCACAGAGCTGGGGGCTGTAGGCCTGGGGGGCAGCGGGCTCCCCCGCCTCCCGATTGACCTGCTGGCATCCCGCCTCTCCTGGCAGAGACTGGGAGCCATCTGAGGATGGAAGGAACGTGTCTGTCTGAGATGGGAGCAAGCCCAGCCGGAGAAAGCCTTTGAAAGACACCCACGGCAGCCATCCCTCGGTGCGCCATCACAGCCACTGATGAGGAAAGTTCTGACACGTTCACGGTCCTTGACTTCCAGTGTCCTCTTGGGTCCTGAGGCATTTGCTCCCAGGAGGGGGAGAGAGACACCGATTCAGCCAGGATGACATAAAGCAGGACCTTCCCGGGGCATAAATCTCCACAAGAAGTTGGGGCGAATTCACTGGGTTTCATCACAGTGCTTTTTTTACACTTTTTTAAACCCCTGTTACTTTCGTGACTAAGGTGCTTTCTCCTGACCTTGGGGCCAGTCAGGAATCAGTATGTAGCTTTACAATGATTTCAGCTTCAAAACATTTGACCTTTGAATATGTTCATCATTTATCCTATTATGCAAAGAACTTCCCAACTTCATGACACATGACTACTAGGCAAGCAGTCATAGGATAAAGAGGAAGAGAAGGATTAAGGCCTGACGGCATTAGCAGTCATCACACTGAAATATTTCTCACTGAACTCTAGTCCATCATAAAGAACACGCTGTAATTAACTGTGGAAGGAGGAGGGTGAAAATATTCAACATCCACAAATACAGAAGGGTTGAATGTACTAAAATACCTGTTCTGTTAATTATCTAAGAAGCCACTCTGTTTTCCATAAGATGCTGTTTAAAATATGGTAAAGATGACCTTATGTGCAAGACAGCAAAAGAGACAGATATGAAGAACAGACTTTTGGACTCTGGTGGAAGGCGAGCGTGGGATGATTTGAGTGAATAGCATTGAAACGTGTATATTACCTTCTGTGAAATGAATGACCAGTCCAAGTTGGATGGATAAAACAGAGCACTCAAAGCCAGGGGTGCAGTGGGATGACCCAGAAGGATGGGATGGGGAGGGAGGTAGGAGGGGGTTCAGGATGGGGGACACATGTGCACCCATGGTTGATTCATGTCAATGTGTGGCAAAAACGACCGCAATATTGTAAAGTAATTAGCCTCCAATTAAAATTAATAAATTAATTTTTAAAAAAGAACCAATATTGCACGAAGAAATCTAGCTGGCATGTGGAAGGCACTCAGGAAACCTGGGCTGATTTTGAAGAATTAACCATGAACAACCGAGAATTCCTTCTGGCTGACCCTCTTACTAAATGCATATCTTGCTGCTGGAGACAAGACATACATTGTCTCCAGCAGGTAACTGCTTACTGGCTCTGTTATATAGAACAAAGTTAATTACTTGTAGCATCCAAATTCATTAATATACACCAGTGGCCAGATACACCCAATAACCCTCAAGCTGAGGAAAAAAGTCTACAGTTGGCAGTTTAATAAACCTTAGTGCTCAGTTGCTCAGCCGTGTCCGACTCTTTGCGACCCTGTGGACTGTAACCCTCCAGGCTCCATGGGGTTTCCCAGACAAGAACACTGGAGTGGGTTACAATTTCCTTCTCCAGGGGACACTCACGACCGTAGGGTCAAACTCACATCTCCTGCTTAGCAGGAGATTTAACCCAGTTAACTTTAACTACTGCACCACCTGGGAAGCCATTATAAACCTTAACTACCAGATTTTCTGAAGTTGTTCTTCGCTTTCAATCTATCAGAATTTTCTCCAAGAGGATAAGTTCACATACAAATGAGCTTGTTAGATTAACATGTTGCCTCAGAAGACAACTGGATCCTCAGACCAGACCTCAGAGGGAAGGTGGGTGTGAGGGATCCTGAGGGGTGAGGAGACCCAATGACATGTTGAAGGTTCTGGGGGAAAACGGGTGCCTTGACTTCTCTGAAAAATGAAAGGTGAGGAAACCCATCAACCCTGGGGGAAAATGGGATTTTTGGAAGGCTAAGCCCAGCTGGTAGGTGGGGAGGCTGATAAGAAGCCAGCCAGTCTGCAGTGGTAGAGAAAAAATTGTGAGGAATGAAATCATACTGAAAGGTCACTGGGATATGAAACAAGGCAGGGGTTCTTTTTTTTTTTTGAATGGTTCAAGTTCTTGAAAACAGAGTGACCCATTAGAGGATATTGTCAAATACCAAGTCTAAGCCACCATATCACCATGAATCAGGAGTGGAATCACTGTGAATACCGATGATCTCTATTTTCCTTTCCTGACCTTCAGTATTTGCTTGTTTACGATCTTTTATTTTTTTCCTGATCACCTGAGCTAGTGAAAATGAAAATGTGCAGAGCAGCATTAAGTCATATTTTCCTCATGAACATCACATGGAGATTGCTGTGATAACAGGTGAAGCCAAGATTGAAAACTGATTGAAAAAATGCAACCAAAAATACCACATCTGCACAAAGCGCTTTAAAATGCCAAACATTTCCTGGAGAACAATAATTGAAAAAATAGAGTACAAAAGTCATCTGTCATGATGTTTTTAAAGATGAAATATTTGCAATCCCATTCCAATCTGTGTCTGCGGTTGGGCATCCCTTAGTCTGAAGCCAGGAGAGGCAGAATACACCTTTATATTCACAGAATTCAACTTTTTAAGACCATTGCCTCTACTATTTCTTTCTTTACAGATTTTGACTGTATATCGGACTAAATTGATTTACAGTGTTGTACACAACATTTCAGGTGTGCAACATTTTCAGGTGCACGGCAAAATGATTCAGTCCTACTTACACACGAGTCTATCTTTTTTCAATCTTTTCCCATTTAGGCTGTTGCAGAGTAGTGAGCAGAGTGCCCTGTGCTATGCCCCAGGTCCCTGCTCAAACTCACTGTAGTATTGCTGCAGGCCACTCTCAGCATTTGAGAGCAGTGAGCCCCCAAGAGGGCACATCCTGGGTTGCCCAGTGGAGTCAAGCCTTGGACAAAATGGCAGCAGAACTAGCAAGAGATGAACCACGCGTCTCTGAAATGGTGTCAGTGGGGATGAAGTGCCCACAACTTCTTAGGCAAAGATTGGCAGGGAGTGTAGGTTCTTAGCCAGCCCCGAGCCTTTTCATCCTCCAGGTCCATCCAGGGTGAACATCTCATGTAAGTCCAGGCACTGGCTTTGCTTCTCAGGTATTTGTTGGAAGGACTGCCGTCCAGGTAGAAGGTCATGGACTCTTTAAAATAAAGCCTCCACCTTGCCTCACATTTACATTCCTTTATTAAGTTGATTTATCCCAGTGGTTCTTGCACAGGCAGTTCTGACCAGTACTTCGGCCGCTGTTATGGGGATGGATTGCTCCTCCCGAAGAAGCACTGACCTCCCAAGCCCCAGTGCTGTGAACGTGACCTTATTTGGAAGTAGAGTCTGTGCAGATGATATAGTTAAGATGGGGTCATTACTCTGGGTCCTTTATCCAGTAGGTTTGGTGTCCCCACGAGAATGGGAAATTTGGGTCCAGCCATGCGCACAGGGAGGACATCATGCAAAGATTGGAGCTCTACAGCCACGAGCCAGGGGACCCCATGGGTGGCCAGCAAACCAGCAGAAGCCAGACTGGGGACAGGTCCTCCACAGAGCCTTCAGCCCGGCACACCCTGGGGACACCTTGACCTGGGACTGTGGGCCCTAGGACTATGGGAGGATAAGCTTACAGGGGACTTGTTAACAGGCGCCCCAGGGAGCAACGGCCATGCTGCATGAGAAAACTCACTTCCGGCGTTAGACGGCTTCATCCTGTGACGAGAGTGTCCTTGGGACACCCCGGCTGTTTCGGCCTGCTAGCTGTGACCCGCACCCAGGACGGGAGAGAGGACTCAGTAGGCTGATCGACCCTGTCGGCGCGTGCTCAGCTGCTTTAGTCGCGTCTGACTCTTTGCGACCCTGTGGACTGTAGAGCCCGCCAGGCTCCGCCTTCCACGGGATTCTCCAAGCGTGAATACTGGAGTGGGTTGCCATGCCCTTCTCCACCCTGTCTTGGGATCAGTGGTCAAACCCCTCAATTTCCCAGGAAGTCTGTATTGAACAGAAACACCCCTGAATCCCTCCTTCTCATCCAGAAGAGCTCCTAATGGCCTCAGCATCGTTCACCTTCCACAGCACCGGGGGCACCAGCCTCCTGAGAAACTCGGTCCCCGCGTTAGATCCTAAGAGAAGGAGGGCTTTCATTTGCTGGAAAGCAGCTCTGGCTCGTGAAGGGTCGCTGACGCTCGGTCACCTTCAGCGGCGGTCGAGTTGCCATAAGCAGAGAGGACACCGCTAGGAGGGGGGGCTCTCGGGCGCTGGAGGACGCGCACTGCAGGGGCTTTTGTTAAACTGCAGGATCACGCACGGCATTCCTCCCGGCCTGGAATTTGTCAACAAGATCCTTAACCGGCAAGCTGGGAGGTCTCGCCTCATCCATAATTGAGGGTTACTTGATTGTAAAGTCATGTTTGAGACTCACACCCGAGGGGATGGGTTCCAAAGCTCTGAATCCCTTTAGGGCGCCATCTCTGACTGTCCCGAGCCGGGGGGTGCATGTGACGTCTGTAAACTTCGGGACGCACAGGTGTCCGTTTACAGGCTTGTCAGGGTGTGGCGAGCTCTCGCTGCCCCAGGACTGAGACTTGTCAACCAGGCCCTTATTCTGTGGAGCTTCAGCTGTAGGGAGGGGAGCAGAGCTAAGGTGAATAAATTCCAGGGCTTTCTGTGTAAGAACAATACAGATTTTGTTAAAAATTATCTTCGAAAGTAGAATATGAGCCTCCTGCATTTTGCAAATAAGATGTCACCCCCTTGTAGGAGCAGCTAAGAAGACCTACTGGCAGGGTAGTTTTGATGAAAAATCAGCCTCACTGATTGCTCTTGCAGCTACCTAACTGAAAGAACTAAGTTCAATTTTCTTAAAATGCACTATCTGGGGTTGATCTCCTCTCTCATATTTTAAAAATGTTTATGAACTCAAACACTGGGTTCAAGCAAATCTGAAATCACACCACCGAAGGCTGGCTGAGAAGCCAGTCTGAAAATATTTCTCCTCTGCCAGCTGTTAGGTGAGACCTGGATGATAAAGAATAAAGTCGAAGCAATGGGCCCCACGGAGCCCAGGTCCTGGGCAGCCCGATGCTGTGCTCGCTCTCCCATCTGCAGTTCCTCTCCCCCTTCTCTGTCTGTTAGCTGTCCCACCATTTGCCTTTCTAGAGCACTTGCATGATGCTGAGAAAGGAGAATGTTAGTCACTCAGTTATGTTTGACTCCTTCTGACCCCATCGACTGTAGCCACCAGGCTCTTCTGTCCATAGAATTCTCCAAGTAAGAATCCTGGAGTGAGTTGCCATTCCCTTCTCTGGGGGATCTTCCTGACCCAGGGTTCAAACCCAGGTCTCCTGAGCTGCTGGTAGATTTTCCTTTTAACCCATCCAAGCCACCAGGGAAGCCTGCGTGATGCAGAAACGCCTCATCCGTCCCAAGGATGCTCCCAGAGGAAGGAAGGCCCTGCCAGGTCCTTCATCTGGCTGGTCCAGCGCCACATGAGTCAGTCCCTCGCTTCTTGGGATGAATGGCCGGCGTTCACATATGCTTCCCTCCTCATGCTGGCCACTGTGCAGCTCTGATCCTGTTTCCAGACCACACCTTGTGCTGCTCTGATACACACAGTTCCAGGAAGATGGTCTGCAGACAACCGGTTGCTTGTTGGGTTCCTCATCCACAGGATGACGCTTATTTGCATACAGTCCACGTGGGGATCTGCAAGGTCTGGCTTATATGCTTCTTTACTTTGAAAATATTTGACTGTGTCCCCCCCTCTTTTTTTCTTTTGTAAAGTATAAAAAATACACTATTGAAAATGAAAGTCACTCAGTTGTGTCCTACTCTTTGAGACCCCGTGGACTATACAGTCCATGGGATTCTCCAGGCCAGAATACTGGAGTGGGTAGCTATTCACTTCTCCAGGGAAACTTCCTAACCCAGGGAACAAATCCAGGTCTCCCACATTGCAGGCAAATTCTTTACCAGCTGAGCCACCAGGGAAGCCCAAGAATACTGAAGTGGGTAGCCTATCACTTCAGGGGATCTTCCCAACCCAGGGATTGAACCCAAGTCTTCTGCACTGCAGGCAGATGCTTTACCATCTGCTGAGGAAGGTTTTCCAAAACTAGAATCCAGATGCTGGCTGGGCTGCATTCTCATCTGGAGCTTGACTGGGGAAGGATCTACTGCTGAGACCCTCAGGTCCCTGGCACGGTCCACTTTCTTTGGGCTGTAGCATTCATGGCAGATGCTGCTTCTGAGCCAGAGAAAGAAAGTCTTCATGGCTTCGAAGTTCTCACATCTGGACCTGCCATAAAAGGATGTATCTGATTAGGCCTGGTCCTCTCAGAATGATCACTTTTTGATTAACATCAAGTCAAAACCAGGGACCTTAATTACGATACAAACATCCCTTCAGTTGTACCACTGTTGCCGTTGTTCAGTTGCTAATTCATGTCCAACTCTTTGCAACAGTGTGGGCTCCAGGCTCCTTTGTCCTTCACTGTCTACCAGAGTGGGTTCAAATTCACGTGCATTGAATCAATGATGCATCCCACCATCTCATCCTCGATACCCCCTTCTCCTTTTGCCTTCCATCTTTCCCAGCATCAGGCTCTTCTCCAGTGAGTCAGCTCTTTGCAGCAGGTGGCCAGATTATCAGAGCTTCAGCCTCAGCATCAGTCGTGTCAATGAATATTCAGGGTTGATTTCCTTTAGGATTGACTAGTTTGATCTCCTTGCTGTTCAAGGGACTCTCAAGAGTCTTCTCTAAAAAAAAAAAAGAGTCTTCTCTAGCATTACATTTTGGAAGAATCAATTCTTTGGCACTTAGCCTTCTTTACGGTGCAGCTCTCATATCCATATATGACTACTGGAAAAACCATAGCTTTGACTAGATGGACCTTTGTCATCAAAGTGCTATCTCTGTTTTTTAATATGCTGTCTAGGTTTACCACATGATGTAACACCTTCGGGCATGGTGGTCAATTGCCTTTGCTCTATTTTTTCAGGGCCCACATTCACTCAGAGAAAGGGGGTCTCATGAAGACGTGGGGCCACCTGCCACATGTGGTCTTCCATGTGTCCTGTGTGTGCACAGAATCCCTTGTGTACAGGTGTGTTTGCTCATGCACGGGCAACACCCTTATCAGTCACCAGGGGCATCCACACGAGTCAAGGGCTTTCACTGAAACACCCACAGACTTGGCCCGAGGACTCTGGACCCCCATGCAGGCAGCCAGAAGGGAAGGGGCTTGGCACTGGCCACTGCTGACAGGGGCTGACGAGTGGGTGCTCCATGCTCCCCACCCCGTCTCTGTTGGCGACCGCACAGGCTTACTCCTCTGCTGTGCAGCTCCCAGCAGGGCTGAGCCCTGTTCCCCAGAGGCAGCATCCGTGACGGTGTGTCTTGACTGGCTCTTCCCATCCCTGCATCAGTGCCGTGCTCTCCTACAAGACCGTCTCCCAGAGAAGGTGCCTGCCCCACAGCCCTGACTCAGCTCTGCATTCGGAGCTCACGAAACACACGTGTTACCTCTCTGCAGCTGGGTGCTCGGAGCATACCCTTGGCATGGCAATACCACATTCCTAGGACCGCTGCAACACATGTCACAGATCCAGGGCTTAAATAGCAGAAACACGCAATCAGATAGCTCGAGAGCCCAGGAGGCCAAGAGGAAGTGCAGGCCAGGCTGGTTCCCTCCGACCCTGGGCAGGAGGCTCCGCTCCGGCCCCTCTGCCGGCATCCTTGGTGTCCATCCAGGCTGCGTGAAGAGGCACCTCTGCTTTTGTCTTCACAGGCACTCTGTGTGTCTGTGTTCAGATTTCACTTTTAAAATAAAGATAAAACAACTCTTTTAACAAAGAAATTGAAGGAAAACCGAGCAAACGTGGAGTCCCCTGACTCTGGCTTGGAAGAAGCAACTCAAGCCAAGATGGGCCTCCTTCAGGAAGCGACTAGGAGACAGGACCAAATACTCAGGTCTCCTTCCTGTTCTAGAAGAACCTCAGTTCTCCAGGTCACCAACACAGGGGCTCCTTTTTCCTTCAAATGCAGGTGCACAGCCACCCCAGAGGAAAACACCAACCACCACTAACAGCGGAACTACCAGAAACAGTTAAGACTCTTTGCTCAGCTTCTGCAGGAAGAGCCACGTTTCTGTTTTCCAACCTCTTCCTATGATGGTTTAGTCATGTCTGCCTCTTGTGATCCCAGGGACTGCAGCCCGCCAGGCTCCTCTGTCCATAGTATTTTTCAGGCAGGAGTACTGGAGTGGGTCACCATTTCCCTCCCCAGCCTCTTCCTATGATACTTTCTATACTTTTGGCTATGCCACGGACTACACACACAGCTGAATTATAGTTTTGCTCTTTCTTTTGCTTTCTAGGGATTGCTTTTATCATTTTGTGAAATATGTTCATGGTTGGGAAGTTGCCTTTAAGCAAACGTGCCCCTTTCCTCTTAGCATTGCGTCCTCGCTCACTTAAAGCTACCCCTGTGTACTGATTATAATTTACCAGCTCATTATTTCAGCATAACAGATGGATGCAGGGATATGCATTCATACACTATATATAATTTAAAGGAAACCCACAAATACTGGAGTGGGTAACCTATCCCTTCTCCAGGGGATCTTCCCAACCCAGGAATCGAACTGGGGTCTCCTGCATTGCAGGCGGATTCTTTACCAACTGAGCCAGCAGGGAAGCCCCATATAATGTATAAAAGTCTATATGTTTTTATCAGTCTCCCACCTGTCAATCATCTACCTCTGTTTGCCTATCATCTATTTATCAGTCTACTCCTCTCTACCTCTATTATCTATCCCTCCATCTAGTGTTTCTCTATAGTCCAGGGTTTGTAGTGGAGGGACATGCTGGACAATACCTGATGCTTCTCCCAGGAGCTGCACCACTCTGCGCTGAATTGGTGATAACTGAAAGTGCCTGTTTCCATAGTATTATCATCCGAGTTTGCTGTCAAACTTCTGGAGGCTTGCCAATGTCACAGTGCTAAAGATTTCCACTGCAGTTTTGATTTATGTTCCTCTAATTATGAGTGAAGTTAATGTCTCTCCATAGGACTAAACACCACCTGCATTCTTTGGCTATGATCTGCCTGTCCCTTTGCACAGCCCATTTCCCCAGAGAGGCAGCCCACACACTTAGCAGCTCTGTGCACATTGGAGTGTCCTTGCCTGGGGACCTGCATGGACGGAGGCCTCTGCAGACCCAGAGTCAGACACAGCAGTGGCTGTGCATGTATGCACGTGCTGGCAAATGATTTTCTACCTTTTAATTGTTTTCCTTTTCATCCTGTTTATATATTTTTTACAAAGATGTTTTTGCAAGAGTTTTTTCTTTAATGTTCTCAAATATACCAATCATCCACTTTCAAGTTTTACAAATATTCACCTATATTTTCTTTCACTATTTATATGGTTCCATTTTTCTTCATAGATCTCTGGTATATTTAGAATTTATCCTGGTGTGTGATGAGGCTTCAGCCATGAATTTAACGCTTACTCCTTGGAAGTAAAGCTATGACAAACCAAGACAGCATATTAAAAACAGAGACATCACTTTGCCAACAATGTTCTATATAGTTAAGGCTATAGGTTTTCCCTGGTGGCTCAGAGGTTAAAGCGTCTGCCTCCAATACAGGAGACCCAGGTTCGATCCCTGGGTCGGGAAGATCCCCTGGAGAAGGAAATGGCAATCCACTCCAGTGTTCTTGCCTGGAGAATCCCATGAACAGAGAAGCCTAGTAGGTTACAGTCCACAGGATCGCAAAGAGTCAGACACGACTGAGCAACTTCACCTTCACCTCATAGGTTTTCCAGTAGTCATGTACAGATGTGAGAGCTGGACCACAAAGAAGACTGAGTACTGAAGAACTTATGCTTTCAAACTGTGGTGCTTGAGAAGACTTGAGAGTCACTCGGACTGTAAGGAGATCAAGCCAGTCAATCCTAAACGAAGTCAACCCTGAATATTCACTGGAGGGACTGATGCTGAAGCTGAAACTCCAATACTTTGGTCACTTGATGTGAAGACTCACTGGAAAATAACCAATGAGTTATTAGAAACTGACTCATTGGAATATAACCTGATACTGGGAAAGACTGAGGCAAAAGGAGAAGGGCACGATGGAGGATGTGATGGCTATATAGCATCACTGACTCAACAGACATGAGCCTGAGCAAACTGTGGGAGATGGTGAAGGACAGGGAAGCTTGGTGTGCTGCAGTCCAAAGGGTCTCAAACAGTTGGACAGGACTTAGCTACTGATCAACAACAACATGATGAGATAAACTGACCCAATAGAATCTTTTGCAATCTGGTGGTTTATCCCACTACTGTAACGCCAGTTATTAAAAAGTTCAGTTTTTCATACCAGTTTAAAATGGCAACTTTATCACATCATTTATTTTGCCACACAATTGTACCGGCTTCTGGACACTCCGTTCTCTTCATTCATGTGTTCATACACCCATGTGCAGCGCCCCTCTTGCTCTCATGCACTGAGGTTCTGTTTATTATAATAGAAATAAGTTGATTTACAGTGTTTCAGGTGTACAGAAAAGTGATAGCTATATATATATATATTCTTTTTCAGATTTTTCCATTTTAAGATATTACAAGATGTTGAATACAGTTTCTTGTGCTATAAAGTAAGTTCTTGTTGATTACCTATTATATATATATATATATGCATATAATTTTATATATATATACAACCTAATCCCAAATTCTCAAGTTATCCCTCCCTGCTTCCCCCTTTGCCAACCATATGCTGGTTTTCTTCATCTTTGAGTCTGTTTCTGTTTTCTAAACAAGCTCATTTGCATCATTTTTAATTTCTGCATATAAGTGATATCAGATGACACTTGTCTTTGTCTGACATTTCATTTCAGTGTGATAATCTCCAGGCCCGCCCGTGCAGCTGCACAGGGCATCATCCCACTCTTTCCGTGGCAGCGTAGCAATTCCACTGTGTGTCTGTGCATCTTACCCGTCGCCTGTTGATAGCCTTTATGTCACTGAGGGTCTGTGCGTCTACACTGTTATAAAATCGTTGCTTGTATTTAAAATTGTTCTTCGGTCTATTCTTCTTGGTTTTTTTCTTCTAAATGAACTTTAAAATCAACTTGCTTCCTTCTAGAAAACAGTTGATATCATAGCTGCAATTAGGTTAAATTCACAGATTCATCTGGAGAGCACCCATATATATGTCTCTGAGATTTCCCAGGTGGAACATGACGTCATGTCAGCTTGGTCTAGGTCCTTTCCTGTCTTTTTTTTTTTTAAATTTTAGTACATTTCTCTGCTTGTCTAATTTCAATATAGAAGGCAAAGTGAACATTTCAAATATGAATTATGTCTTGGCGTCTCTCTGCTCAAAATTTTCCAATAATAAATGATTCATCTCACTCAGAACAAACACCAAACTCTCCCAGGAGCTCCACAACCGTAGTAATTAGGTCGACCACCCTGTAAGTTCTGGAAGCTCCTTTTCTCCCACACCCACTGCCTTCCATGTCCCCACCTCAAGCTTCGGGCTTCTCTCTCACTCTCCCAGCATCACTACCCCCCAGCCAGGTACCCACCCTCGAGTCTTGCCCTCTGCTGTCTGCTCATGAGATGTCTCTGCCCATCTGTGTGTTCGAGGGAAGTCTTCCTCACTCTGAGCCACCCATCTTCCTTCCAAGACCTAGTATTTTCTGTAACTGATGTCACCTGATAAGTACATAGCTTCACATTTACTGATGAGTCAGTGCTTTATGTGGAATTAAAGTTGTTCTCACCGGTAAACCCCCTGCAGCAGAGCTTCAGCCAACACACAGTAAGTATTCCGCAAATGTCCATCACACCATCAAGTGAACAATTAACCTGGAAGACAGCAGCTCTCTGTTCACTTAATCTTTTCTGAAAATCTATTGGAAATACAAAGTACTCCTTTGTGGCTCCCTGACAAACACAGGAGGACCTGGCCACTCGAAGGCTACCAGGGCCTCATGTGCGATTTCTGGTTTCTCTCTCACTTTCTCCCCACCCGCCTCTCCCCTACCTGGGTACGGATATTTACGGCAGATTTAAAGATTAGCATTTCTAAGTTGTTATGTGGAGCATCCCATGCCCTTTTGTCTTGGGCCAGCCCATCACTGAGAAATGTCACCATTTAATCTGGTAAATGACAACTCGTTCTGGAAACAAATCCAGACTCAGACATAATAATCAGACCTCCGAGGTGAATTAAAAGTATTTTAATGCTAGCGAAGGCAGACTCAATCTCACTGAAGTTTTCCTTTTGTACCATGAGAAGGCCATCTGCACCAGCCCTCCACTCGTGCACAGTACACACACCCCACACACACATGTGTACACATGCACACTCACCCCATGTACACACAGCACACAGACTCTCACCGTGCTGGCCCGAGCCCCGGCAAGGTGGGCCACTTCCTATGTGCCTGTTCACCCCACCATCCTCTGTGCCCCTTCAAACAATTAATGTCTTATTTGAAGAAATCAACTCCATTAACCACTTACTCAGAATCTGAAAAGTCTGAGCATCATTGGAGTGCGTGCTGTTAATCTTTTATTTCCACAATACAAGGAACTCGTCAATTTTATGGACACTGTTAACGACACAGGAAATAAAGAGACAAAGTCCATTTAAGCAATAGAAAAAGTGCAGATTTATAAACTCCCTTATTTTCTTAGAGAATATCAAAGAAGTTGAAAATCAGTTTGGAGGAGGTTGCAAGGGAAGATCGCAGTTTTCAGAGATGGGTCTTCTGTGTGTGGGGGTCTGACGTCAATGAGAGATACAACGCGTTGGCTCCAGTTGTTCAGCACAAGCTTTGCTGGTTGCAAGGATCAAGTTGGTTGACTTCAAAGCCTCAGATCCTGTCTCCATAGCCAACATCAGAGGCAGAAGTTCACGTAGGAAGCCATGTGTTCTCCTTGTCATAAATCCTAGTGTAAGACACAAAGACCACAAGGCGCAGTGTGCTTGAGCGCTTCATCTGCGTCTCACCCACAACTCGAGGTGCTCATGAGCCAAAGCAGAAGGCGACCCTGGGACTGCAGAGCATCCCTCCGCCGCTTCTCCCCAGCTGCACACCCAGCGTCCTTCCCTGCAGGGGGAGCAGCAGGCTGCCAGCGGCAGCAAGAACGCGGCTCAGTGCAGTATCCTTTGAGTCTTCTCGTTCTCTTTCCCAGCCCTTTTGAAGAGGCTTTCAGGAAATGCATGGTGCTATCAAGTGTTATCATTTTGCTTGTGGCTGTCCACATATTCAGACCCGGTTCAGGGACTCTTGTATTGACCACCAGGGCCTTGTACTTAGTTCACATCATGGAACCCGGGGTCCCACGCTCTATGATGTTACACATATTTTCATCTTCTGATGTGTTTCTTCTCGCAAAGACAAGAAAAGCACTTTTCTAGTTCCAACTCCAATCCTCTCTCGGCCGTGTATCCAGTAGAGATACTGGCATTTAAGGCTGGGAATAAATGACTGGCCGTCAATGGGGAGGATCTGCACAAAGCAGCAATGACGTAACTAACTGACTCACCCTGGCTGATCAGCGCCCCTCAGTACACAGCTGCTCCTGAATCTCGAGCTGGAAATTGAGAACAACAACATCTTTAGGATAATTATCTTCCTCTCCCTTATGAAAGCAGAAATGTGGGCAACTTGAGAGCTCCCCAGGGCTACAGAGCTGGCATTTCCAGGTGGGACAGAGTAGACCACCCCCCATCTTCCCTCTACCCTACTCCAAACATGTGCAGTTGAGTGCTGAGGTTTGAAGCCTTCCTATTCTTATAACTTTATGCTCTTTTGAAAAGAACACATTTGCCATTTACAATAGCAAGCTGCTTAGAGCAGTTTGTCTGTTTGGGGAAGTGCTGTTTCCACAGTCCTGGTGCCCCCGTTAGTGGTGATCCAGGAGATTTAATGGAGGCCTGATAAAGTTTCCTGCTGACATGCTTCAGAAAAAAACTAAGATCATGGCATCTGGTCCCATCACTTCATGGAAAATAGATGGGGAACAAATTAAAACAGTGACAGACTATTTCCTTGGGCTCCAAAATCACCACGGACAGCAATTGCAGCCATGCAATTAAAAAACATTTGCTCCTTGGAAGATAAATTATGACACAAACTCAGATAGCATATTAAAGAGCAGAGACATCACTTTGCCAACAAACATCTGTCAAAGCTATCATTTTTCCAGTAGTCATGCATGGATGTGAGAGTTGGACCATAAAGAAGGCTGAGTGCCGAAGAATTAATGCTTTTGACCTGTGGTGCTAAAGAAGACTCTTGAGCATCCCTTGGACAAAAAGGAGATCAAACCAGTCAATCCTAAAGGAAATCAACCCTGAATACTCACTGGAAGGACTGGTGTTGAAGTTGAAGCGCCAATACTTTGGCCACCTGATGTGAAAAGCTGACTCATTGGAAAAGACCTTAATGCTGGGCAAGATTGAGGGCAGGAGGAGAAGGGGATGACAGAGAATGAGATGGTTGGATGGCATCACCGATTCAATGGACATGAATCTGAGCAGACTCTAGGAGACAGTGAAGGACAGGGAGGTCTGGCTTGGTGCAGTTCATGGGGTCACAAAGAGTCAGACACGACTGAGTGGCTGAACCACAGAGCCTGGTGCTGCTTACAGGGCAACCAAGAGCTCCTTGGAGGAGAGGGTCTCCCCTAATCCCCTGCTTCCATCATTCAGGACTTTAGGGCTGGACTGGTGGTCTGTGGCAGCTGTGCAGGCTTCCCCGGTGGCTCAAACAGTAAAGAATCCACCTGCAGTGCAGGAGACCCAGGTTCAAATCCAAAGAAATGGCAACCCACTCCAGTATTCTGGCCTGGGGAATCCCATGGACAAAGAAGCCTGGCAGGACACAGTCCATGGGGTCACAAAGAGTCTGACACGACTGAATGACTAACATACTTTCTGGTGACCTGTGAAGGTGTTGTTGGGACTATACTGCAAGAAAGGCCTCCAGTCCCAGGAGCTTCTCAGTGGAACCTGATCTGCTGACTTGAACTCGCTATGAACCTGGATGGTGAAGAGGTGACCCCAGCTGGGTGATGCCCCCACTCCCCTCTGCTCCTGGGGTTATGACCTGGGGGGCACCCATTGGCTCTATCTGGAACCCAAGTGTGGAAGCTGACAAGGCCTTATCCAGGGTCCTGAAAACCTGACTGGCATGAGCCAGTAGCTAGCAGAGACCCCATGAGGTGGGTCAGCGGAGGACTCAGGGAGACCCTGTGCTGCAGGCAGTGTGCCCCTTGCACCCAAACACTCTGAGGATGCTGCTCCTTCAGGCTGAGCTGATCCCCCAGACCCCCACCCCTCTGAAGCAAAAAGTGACCCCCTCCTCAGGCAGTGGTGTTACCCCGCCCCCACCCCACCCCCGCCCCCCCCCCC
>SJYG01000068.1:3937977-4023457 GCA_006410535.1 Litocranius walleri
GCCCCCCGCCCTCCCTGCACCCCGCCCCACTCCACCAGTGACACGGGACATCCAATTACAGCCCATTTGTAGATCACTGGCCTGAGTCTCAGCCCCTCCTCCCTGTACACATGTCTACCTGTCCTGCGATTTCTGAGTTCCTAATGAGAATCATGCTTCCATAGAGCTCCCCTCAGTCGCTCCTTCCTGGTTTTCTACAAAATAGTCAGCACATGTGTCTCCCATTTTCCTGTTGGCATTTCTGACAGGGATCCCTTCTACTGCGAGGTGAGCATGCAGGTGACCCAGCTAGCCCAGGGGCCTGTGGAGCAGATGGGAGCTTCCAGATCTTGCAAGACGGGCAGAGTTTCCCACGAGTGGGCGATGCCACAGAGCACTTTTGATCGATTCGGTGGCCTACTCACGGCCCGAGAGCTGGCTGCAGAATTTGTCTTACACACCTGACACTAATGCGCTAGGTGCATTTCATCACCCCTAATAGGAAGTGAGCACCCAGCGAGTCTACATCATACCAGCCTGACACAGGCACACGTTGATTTTGACGTGTTTTCTTACAAACACCTGGTTTTCATGAATGAACGGATATAACGGTGGCCAGGAGGGCCGGTGTAGGGGACTGCCTGCCCTTCCAGCTCTGTGAACACGTGTCTCCTGCCAGGAGGTCAAGCCCTTTCAGGTGAGGGACGCCCTACCTGTCAGCACAGACCCAATTCATCTTTTCAAGGGCTATCTGGAATTAGGTGATTTGACTTTTTTTAAAGCACAAAATGGAACCTTCACAGATTTAGGGTAGAGAGGACCTGATCGTTTCCTCATGAAGACTGGCCAGTGCTATCAATGCAGGTAAGATGAAGTCAGATCAAAGGAGCTCAGGGGTTTGCTGTATGTTATGCCCTCTTACACCCACAGGCTGTGAGGCTTGGACCTCTTAAAATGCTCCTCTCAGGAGGGTGCCACAGCCAGTGTGGCGTACACATGGTGGACTTTCCGCTTTGTTTTGTTTTACTTCATTTTTTTTCTTTTCCTTACAAATGCCTCATTTGTAGGTTTTCATCCATCTTGGCTGAACACGGTGCACACCTGGAGACCCCACAGAGACGGAACCAGAACTGCCTTTGAGTGTGTGTCTCCTGCAGAGGCTCAGGTCAGCAGTAGCCTGCCACAGGGTCAGGGGCTCTGGGGGCGGCAGGCCTGCATGTGGCTTAAGCCCTCTTAGAGGTGATCACCACTAGCCCCACCACAGAGCCGCCAGAACTTACATAAGACTTGAGAAACCGACTCTTGGAGACACAAAAATAAAATATTGTGTGACCAGAACCCAGGAGAAAGGAGCAGTGACTCCACACGAGACTGACCTCGACTTGCCTGTGAGTGTCCAGGAGTGTCTGCCCGATGCATGGGTCAGCAGTGGCCAGCTGCAGGGCTGGGGACAGAATGTGGCGTGGCATGCATGGGACTTTTTGCAGGAGGTTGTCATTTTCTTCATTAACTCCACCATAGTTTGGCCTCAGGTCAAACAACAGAGGGAACATAGCCCTACCCATCAAAAGAAAATTGGATTAAAGATTTACTGAACATAGCCCTGTCCATCAGAACAAGACCCAGTTTCTTCCAGTCAGTCTCTCCCATCAGGAAACTTCTATAAGCCTCTTACCCATATATGTCAGAGGGCAGACAGAATGCAAACCACAGTCACAGAAAACCAATCAAACTGATCATATGGACCACAGCCTTGTCTAACTCAGTGAAACTAGGAGCCATTCTCTGTGGGGCCACCCAAGATGGATAGGACATGGTGGAGAGTTCTGACAAAACGTGGTCCACTGGAGAAGGGAATGGCAAACCACTTCACTTTTATTGCCTTAAGAACCCCAAGAACAATATGAAAAGGCAAAAGAATAGGACATGGAAAGATAACTCCCCAGGTCAGTAGGTGCTCAATATGCTACTGGAGAAGAATGGAGAAATAATTCCAGAAAGAATGAAGAGAAGGGGCCAAAGCAAAAACAATGTCCAGTTGTTGGTGTGACTAGTGATGGAAGTAAAGTCTGATGCTGTAAGAACAATACTGCATAGGAACCTGGAATGTCGGTCTATGAATCAAGGTAAATTGGAAGTGGTCAAACAGGAGATGGCAAGAGCTAACATCAACATTTTAGGAATCAGTGAGCTAAAATGGGCTGGAAAGGGTGATTTTAACTCAGATGACCATTATATCTACTACCATGGGCAGAAATCGTCTGAAGAAAAGGAGTAGCCCTCATAATCAAAAAAAAAAAGACTCTGAAATGCAGTTGTTGGGTGTAATCTCAAAAATGACAGGATGATCTCTGTTAGTTTCCAAAGAAAACCATTCAGTATCACAGTAATCCAAGTCTATGCCCCAACTAGTAATGCTGAAGAAGTTGAAGTTGAATGGTTCTATGAAGACCTACAAGACCTTCTAGAACTAACACCCCAAAACGATGTCCTTTTCATCATAAGGGACTGGAATACAAAAGTAGGAAGTCATGAGATATCTGGAGTAACGGCAAATTTGGCCTTGGAGTGCAAAATGAAGCAGGGCGAAGGCTAACAGAGTTTTGCCAAGAGAATGCACTGGTCATAGCAAACACCCTCTTCCAACAACACAATAGAAGACTACTCATGGGCATCACCAGATGGTCAGTACCAAAATCAGGCTGATTACATTCTTTGCAGCCAAAGAAGGGAAAGCTCTTCACAACTGACAAAAACAAGACTGGGAGCTGACTGTGGCTCAGATCATGAACTCCTTATAGCCGAATTCAGACTTAGATTGAAGAAAGTAGGGAAAATCACTAGACTATTCAGGTATGACCTAAATCAAATCCCTTTATACAAATCCCAGTTATACAGTGGAAATGACAAGTAGATTACAGGGATTAGATTAGATCTGATAGACAGAGTGCCTGAAGAACCATGGACAAAGTTTTGCAGCATTGTAAAGGAGTTAGTGATCAAGACCATCCTCAAGAAAAAGAAATACAAAAAAGCAAAATGGTTATCTGAGGAGGCCTTACAAATAGCTGAGAAAAGAAGAAAAGCTAAAGGGAATGGAGAAAAGCAAAGATATATTTAGTTGAATGCAGATTCCAAAGAATCGCAAGGAGAGGTTAAAAAAAAAAAGCCTTCTTCAGTGATCAGTGCAAAGAAATAGAGGAAAACAATACAATGGAAAAGACTAGAGCTCTCTTCATGAAAATTAGAGATAACAAGGGAACATTTCATGCAAAGATGGGCACAATAAAGGACAAAAATGATACGGACCTAATAGAAGCAAAAGATATTAAGAAGAGGTGGCAAAAATACACAAATGAACTATTCAAAAAAGATCTTCATGACCCAGATAACCATGCTGGTGTGATCACTCACCTAGGGCCAGACATCCCGGAGTGCAAAGTCAAGTGGGGCTTAGGAAGCATCACTACGAACAAAGCTAGTGAAGGTGATGGAATTCCAGTTGAGCTGTTTCAAATCCTAAAAGACAATGCTATGAAAGTGCTGCACTCAATATGCCAGCAAATTTGGAAAACTCAGCAGTGGCCACAGGACTGGAAAAGGTCAGTTTTCATTTCCAATCCCTAAGAAAAGCAGTGCCAAAGAATGCTCAAACTACCACACAGTTGCACTCATCTCACAAGCTAGCAAAATAATTCTCAACATTCTCTAAGTCAGGCTTCAACAGTACATGAACCATGAACTTCCAGATGTTCAAACTGGATTTAGACAAGGCAGAGGAACAAGAGATCAAATTGCCAGCATCCATTGGGTCATCAAGAAAGCAACAGAGTTCCAGGAAAACATCTATTTCTACTTTCTTGACTATGTCAAAGCCTTTGACTGTGTGGATCACAACATACTGTGGAAATTCTTCAAGAGATGGGGATACCACACCACCTGACCTGCCTCCTGAGATATCTGTATGCAGGTCAAGAAGCAACAGTTAGAACTGGACATGGAACAACATTCTGGTTTCAAATTGGGAAAGGAGTACATCAAGTCTGTATATTATTTAACTTCTATGCAGAGTATATCATGAGAAACACTGGGCTGGAAGAAGTGCAAGCTGGAATCAAGATTGCCGGGAGAAATATCAATAACCTCAGATATGCAGATGACACCATCCTTATGGCAGAAAGTGAAGAGGAACTAAAGAGCCTCTTGATGAAAGTGAAAGAGAAGAGTGAAAAAGTTGGCTAAAAGCTCAACATTCAAAAAACTAAGATCATGGCATTTGGTGCCATCACTTTATAGCAAATAGATGGGAAAACAGTGGAAACAGTGTCAGACTTTATTTTGGGGGGGCTCCAAAATCACTGCAGACAGTGACTGATGCCATGAAACTAAAAGAGACTTGCTCCATGGAAGAAAACCTATGACAAAGCTAGAGAGCGTATTAAAAAAGCAGAGTCATTATTTTGCTCACAAAGATCTGTCTAGTCAAAGCTATGGTTTTTGCAGTAGTCATGTATGGATGTGACCTTTAAAAACCTGAGCCCCGAAAAATTGATGCTTTTGAACTGTGGTGTTGGAGAAGACTCTTGAGAGTCCCTTGGACTGCAAGGAGATCAAACTAGTCCATCCTAAAGGAAATCAGCCCTGAATATGCATTGGAAGGACTAATGCTAAAACTCTAATACTTTGGCCACCTGATGTGAAGAACTGACACATTTGAAAAGATACTGATATTGGGAAAGACTGAAGGCGGGAGGAGAAGGGGACGACAGAGGATGGTATCAATGACTCAAAGGACATGAGTTTGAGCAAGCTCCAGGAGCTTGTGATCAGCAGGGAGGCCTGGAGTGCTTCAGTCCATAGGGTTGCAAAGAGTCACAGGCGACTGCTTAACCGAACTGAACTGAAAACATCCCAGACTTTCTTGGGGCGCAGATCCTGCCTCTATGTCCCCATGTTCAGTGAAGGGAGAAGGATGAACCTAATGACGGGTTTTAATGGATGAATTAACAACGGGGACTCCTTAATCTCACTTACATTTTACAGCAACTAGTTATCCTAGCAAGCACAAACCATCGTGCGCGTTTCAGACTCTAAACCTGCTATTTGGAAGAGACTATTCAAACAATTGAATAGTCCCGAAGAATTAGAGCCCAGATAGCTGTCATTCTGGAGGCTTTGGATGAGAACCTGCCGTGAATTCCCTCTCGTTTCTTGCGAGGGCAGACCCTGCAGGAGGCTCATGGTTTGAATTCTGATTCCAGACTTTCCTGTATCTGTGGTGGTGGGTCAGTCATTAACCTGCTCACTTTCTCAATACATCGATCTTTACATTGAGTGGTATAATGCTCAGCCACAGGTTCTCTGTGAGAACTAGATGAAGAAGAAATATACAACTCTTAGCACAGTTCCTGGCGTCTCTGGGAGAAATGGTGAATGCCGTCGTGACCCTCACAGTCACTGTGTCAATCCTGGGATTTTTCTTCTTGCCTTCCCTTTCCTCTGTTTCTGGTCTGCAGAGTAGAATCTGGAAAGAGTCAGAGGAAGGACTTGTCCCACTTGATTTGGAGCCCAGAATGCCATACGATCTTCATTTTACCTCTGCTCAACTGTTAGAGAAAAGTGTTCTCACACAGCAGAGTCTAAAGGAAGAAAGCAACCTTTCTATAGAAAAGACGAGAGCCTGATGTTAGGTCAAAAGTGCTGGAGAAAAGGAGTTTCTCCTACTTATCTCCTGAAATAACAGAGCATGGACTTGCAGGTAACAGTTAATGGTCAACATCATTACTTTCCAGTGTAAGAACGTGTTTAACTTGGACGTCTCCAGGTATTCCTGAGTGAGCACTTAGGGACTCCTGCCCAGCCCCTGGGGATGACTGGGTGCCACGTCCACCTCGTTGGATTCTGCTGGGTCAGGGTGCCCTCGAGGAGCTCAGCCTTAGCCAGGGGCCCTGAGCCTGTCAAATGCAGATCCATGGATTCACACCAAGGTCCACAGAGGCTGGAAAAATCTTAGGAGACTCTTCCTTTTTCTCCTTGTTGACCTTGAGCATCTCATACTCACCCAGCATTTCTGATATTTCATGAGAGAATGTCAGACTATCTTTTCTGCAGTTTCTTGGGGAGCATGAACTTAGAGCAAACTGAAGGGTCTTTCTCTCTTCGTATCAACACTTGCTTGACTCTTTCAGAACTCTTTGTGGCCAAGTCTGTGTCCACAGCCCCTGCAGCATTTTATATCTCTGGACCCAGAGATGAGCCATGATCTAGAATTTAGTTCAGTGTATGTTTAATTTATAAGGGCAGGGGATGGTCCTGATATTCTTCCATCACTTTTTCTTTTTTCTTAAAAAATATGTATTACTTTTTTTTTTTGGCTGCACTGAGTCTTTGCTGCTCACAAGTTTTGTTACTTGTGGTGAGTGTGAGTAGGGGCTGCTCTTCAGGGTGGTGTGCAGGCTTGGTTGTGCAGAAGCTTGTGGCATCTTCCCAGACCAGGGGTCCCATCTGTGTCCCCCGCATTGGCAGGTGGATTCTTAACCACTGGACTGCCATGGAAGGCTCCATCACTTCTCTTCAACAGATGTTCTCTGTCACAGTCGGGAGCACAGGTCCATGCAGGCACGATGCACGGTTTTTCAGCCCTTTGCACGGAGGCCGTGGGCCAGAACACTGCACCACGACCCAGCACGCGGCCTTCCGGAGGTTGCCTTGCTCTTGCATCTGAGCTTCTGCTCCAGGCTGAGTGAGCGAGACAGACATGGCAGGCCCTTTGAGGAGGCCACTGTGGCCACATTTGAGTCCATCTATGATTCCAGGTTATCTCTTGGCAAGAAAGCTATGACAAACCTAAGCAACACACTGCAAAGCAGAGACATCACTTTGCCGACAAAGATCCATCTCGTCATACTTCCAGCAGTCATAAGAAAAGCAGTGCCAAAGAATGCTCAAACTACCACACAGTTGCACTCATCTCACAAGCTAGCAAAATAATTCTCAACATTCTCTAAGTCAGGCTTCAACAGTACATGAACCATGAACTTCCAGATGTTCAAACTGGATTTAGACAAGGCAGAGGAACAAGAGATCAAATTGCCAGCATCCATTGGGTCATCAAGAAAGCAACAGAGTTCCAGGAAAACATCTATTTCTACTTTCTTGACTATGTCAAAGCCTTTGACTGTGTGGATCACAACATACTGTGGAAATTCTTCAAGAGATGGGGATACCACACCACCTGACCTGCCTCCTGAGATATCTGTATGCAGGTCAAGAAGCAACAGTTAGAACTGGACATGGAACAACATTCTGGTTTCAAATTGGGAAAGGAGTACATCAAGTCTGTATATTATTTAACTTCTATGCAGAGTATATCATGAGAAACACTGGGCTGGAAGAAGTGCAAGCTGGAATCAAGATTGCCGGGAGAAATATCAATAACCTCAGATATGCAGATGACACCATCCTTATGGCAGAAAGTGAAGAGGAACTAAAGAGCCTCTTGATGAAAGTGAAAGAGAAGAGTGAAAAAGTTGGCTAAAAGCTCAACATTCAAAAAACTAAGATCATGGCATTTGGTGCCATCACTTTATAGCAAATAGATGGGAAAACAGTGGAAACAGTGTCAGACTTTATTTTGGGGGGGCTCCAAAATCACTGCAGACAGTGACTGATGCCATGAAACTAAAAGAGACTTGCTCCATGGAAGAAAACCTATGACAAAGCTAGAGAGCGTATTAAAAAAGCAGAGTCATTATTTTGCTCACAAAGATCTGTCTAGTCAAAGCTATGGTTTTTGCAGTAGTCATGTATGGATGTGACCTTTAAAAACCTGAGCCCCGAAAAATTGATGCTTTTGAACTGTGGTGTTGGAGAAGACTCTTGAGAGTCCCTTGGACTGCAAGGAGATCAAACTAGTCCATCCTAAAGGAAATCAGCCCTGAATATGCATTGGAAGGACTAATGCTAAAACTCTAATACTTTGGCCACCTGATGTGAAGAACTGACACATTTGAAAAGATACTGATATTGGGAAAGACTGAAGGCGGGAGGAGAAGGGGACGACAGAGGATGGTATCAATGACTCAAAGGACATGAGTTTGAGCAAGCTCCAGGAGCTTGTGATCAGCAGGGAGGCCTGGAGTGCTTCAGTCCATAGGGTTGCAAAGAGTCACAGGCGACTGCTTAACCGAACTGAACTGAAAACATCCCAGACTTTCTTGGGGCGCAGATCCTGCCTCTATGTCCCCATGTTCAGTGAAGGGAGAAGGATGAACCTAATGACGGGTTTTAATGGATGAATTAACAACGGGGACTCCTTAATCTCACTTACATTTTACAGCAACTAGTTATCCTAGCAAGCACAAACCATCGTGCGCGTTTCAGACTCTAAACCTGCTATTTGGAAGAGACTATTCAAACAATTGAATAGTCCCGAAGAATTAGAGCCCAGATAGCTGTCATTCTGGAGGCTTTGGATGAGAACCTGCCGTGAATTCCCTCTCGTTTCTTGCGAGGGCAGACCCTGCAGGAGGCTCATGGTTTGAATTCTGATTCCAGACTTTCCTGTATCTGTGGTGGTGGGTCAGTCATTAACCTGCTCACTTTCTCAATACATCGATCTTTACATTGAGTGGTATAATGCTCAGCCACAGGTTCTCTGTGAGAACTAGATGAAGAAGAAATATACAACTCTTAGCACAGTTCCTGGCGTCTCTGGGAGAAATGGTGAATGCCGTCGTGACCCTCACAGTCACTGTGTCAATCCTGGGATTTTTCTTCTTGCCTTCCCTTTCCTCTGTTTCTGGTCTGCAGAGTAGAATCTGGAAAGAGTCAGAGGAAGGACTTGTCCCACTTGATTTGGAGCCCAGAATGCCATACGATCTTCATTTTACCTCTGCTCAACTGTTAGAGAAAAGTGTTCTCACACAGCAGAGTCTAAAGGAAGAAAGCAACCTTTCTATAGAAAAGACGAGAGCCTGATGTTAGGTCAAAAGTGCTGGAGAAAAGGAGTTTCTCCTACTTATCTCCTGAAATAACAGAGCATGGACTTGCAGGTAACAGTTAATGGTCAACATCATTACTTTCCAGTGTAAGAACGTGTTTAACTTGGACGTCTCCAGGTATTCCTGAGTGAGCACTTAGGGACTCCTGCCCAGCCCCTGGGGATGACTGGGTGCCACGTCCACCTCGTTGGATTCTGCTGGGTCAGGGTGCCCTCGAGGAGCTCAGCCTTAGCCAGGGGCCCTGAGCCTGTCAAATGCAGATCCATGGATTCACACCAAGGTCCACAGAGGCTGGAAAAATCTTAGGAGACTCTTCCTTTTTCTCCTTGTTGACCTTGAGCATCTCATACTCACCCAGCATTTCTGATATTTCATGAGAGAATGTCAGACTATCTTTTCTGCAGTTTCTTGGGGAGCATGAACTTAGAGCAAACTGAAGGGTCTTTCTCTCTTCGTATCAACACTTGCTTGACTCTTTCAGAACTCTTTGTGGCCAAGTCTGTGTCCACAGCCCCTGCAGCATTTTATATCTCTGGACCCAGAGATGAGCCATGATCTAGAATTTAGTTCAGTGTATGTTTAATTTATAAGGGCAGGGGATGGTCCTGATATTCTTCCATCACTTTTTCTTTTTTCTTAAAAAATATGTATTACTTTTTTTTTTTGGCTGCACTGAGTCTTTGCTGCTCACAAGTTTTGTTACTTGTGGTGAGTGTGAGTAGGGGCTGCTCTTCAGGGTGGTGTGCAGGCTTGGTTGTGCAGAAGCTTGTGGCATCTTCCCAGACCAGGGGTCCCATCTGTGTCCCCCGCATTGGCAGGTGGATTCTTAACCACTGGACTGCCATGGAAGGCTCCATCACTTCTCTTCAACAGATGTTCTCTGTCACAGTCGGGAGCACAGGTCCATGCAGGCACGATGCACGGTTTTTCAGCCCTTTGCACGGAGGCCGTGGGCCAGAACACTGCACCACGACCCAGCACGCGGCCTTCCGGAGGTTGCCTTGCTCTTGCATCTGAGCTTCTGCTCCAGGCTGAGTGAGCGAGACAGACATGGCAGGCCCTTTGAGGAGGCCACTGTGGCCACATTTGAGTCCATCTATGATTCCAGGTTATCTCTTGGCAAGAAAGCTATGACAAACCTAAGCAACACACTGCAAAGCAGAGACATCACTTTGCCGACAAAGATCCATCTCGTCATACTTCCAGCAGTCACGCGGGAATGTTAGAGCTGGACCATCAGGAAGGCAGAGCATCAGAGGATTGGTGCTTTTGAACTGTGGTGTTGGAGAAGACTCTTAAGAGTCCCTTGGACTGCAAGGAGAGCCAACCAGAGAATCTTAATGGAAATCAATCCTGAATATTCCTTGGGAGGACTGATGCTGATGTTCCAATCCTTTGGTTACCTGATACAAAGAACTGACTCATTGGAAAAGACCCTGATGCTGGGAAAGGTTGAAGGTAGGATGAGAAGAGGGTGACAGAGAATGAGATAGTTAGATAGCATCACCAATTCAATGGACATGAACTTGGGTAAATTCCGGGAGCCGGTGAGGGACAGGGAAGCCTGGCTTGCTGAAGTTCATGGGTCACAAAGAGTCAGTCACGACTTGGCAACTGGACAACAACTAATGATTCCAGAAACTGGTGTAAATAAAATATTCTGTCTTATTGAAAAATGAAGAGAATGATCAATCAGCAACTATGTAGTAAATTTAAATAATTATCAGGATATCTCAGAAAGCCAATACCTCTTATCAGGGCAAAAAGAAAGACATTACCACATGTCTCCAAACTCCAGCCTGCGGGTGTGACCTCCATCTCTCTTGTCCACTCAGTGGAGAGATGGTCAGGACAACTGCTCTTGAGTTGGAGACCCAAGGATGCTGCTCAGACCTCAGCCAGAGAAGCTGGCGGCTGAAGAGTTCTTGCAGAGAGACAGCAGAGCTCCTGTTGTCCCTGAGCCCTTGTGCAGCCTGATGTGGTGACTGGCTTGAAGGCGGCAGAGCTACAGTAACAAAGACCTTGGGATCTTTGCTCTGGGAACCATACAGCACATAGCTAACTGTGGTCTGTGGAGCTGAAGATGCCCTTGACCTCTGCCTGCTGAGTGGGTGTCTCTCTCCCTCATTATGGATCTGCATTTGCATCAGAAGGACACACAGACAGGAAAACCCGAAGCACTGAAGAAGTGAAATGCATGATTCTTTGAGACCCCATGGGCTGTAGCACTCCAGGCTCCTCTGTCCGTTGGAATTTTCCAGGCAAGAGTACTATAGAGTGGGTAACCAGTCCTTTCTCCAGTGGATCTTCCTGACCCAGGGATCAAACCCAGGTCTCCTGCAACGCAGGCAGATTCTTTACCATCTAAGCCACTGGGTAAGCCTAACATTGTTCAAATTCAAGCATTTCACCCTTTACTTTAGGGTTATCTGAACAGGACAAGAGGACATTTCAGATCTCACATCTATGCAAGTGCAGGGCATTCATTGTAGCTTCTTACTTAACTGCTGGCATGATTTAAAACCTGGGTCTTTGTGAACCACCTTCTTTCTGCTGCATCTTGCTTTGGTGTGTTTTTCTATATAAAGCAGTCTTGTCTAGCTCCAGCAGTCAGGGATGACATAAAATGAGGGGAGGCTGGAGCAGTCCTATGTTACTTATATTTGTGCTTTAATTGATCAGGCTTGAATGTCTAAAAGCAACTCTACTCTTAAAAACATTCACTGTATAAAATACATCCATCTTTTTCTATTGTATTGACATTTCTCTTGAGTTGGTCATCCAGACCCACTTGCCTTGTTGGGCGTCTCCTGACCAATTCTGAGCAGCAATTCTGCTCACCAACTTCTGCACAGAGGGTCCTGGAGAAGACACCCTGAGATTAACAAGAAAGACAGATGAAAAACCGGAAGCTTTGAACCTTGCTATAAACAGCTCTGAGTTCCGAACTGCCTCTTGGTTTTCCTGTACTCATGCTGGAGTGCCAGTCTCCTATGTCCTGTGAAAGAAAAGAATCAAATCACTCCCTTCCTGCTTTCAACAGACTCGGAAACTGGCAATGTCTTCTAATTTCTGGGGAAACTGACATGCTAGCGTTTGGAGGGCTTTGTATATAGGAAGGACTTGGTCCAGAGGTGAGTCATCATTACCTGAGCTTTGGACTCATTATCCTGGCTTTAACCACCACCCCCCACCGCCTGCTCCAATTCTGAAAATGAGAACGTAAAGAGTACAATAATAACAGTCATAATTATCTCATAGGCTTAACTGAAATGGTCTACATATACTGCTGAGCACAATGCCTGATGTGTAGAAAACACCCTAAATGTAAGGGTAAAAATGAAATGAATCTTAAAAGACATGACTTATTGCTTTTCTTAATCCAGTTAAATCTGGCTCAAGTTGCATCCTCCAGGGTGGCCCTGAACCTGGTTTTGCTTCTCCTGAGAGCATCCTCCCCTTTTTATGGTGGCACAGGAGGTCTTGAGACACATGGAACATTCCAGAAGGGAGTCCCTCTCTCACTGTTTCTCTGCTTTGTTAGCACATCATGCCTCTGATGGGCTCCAGGAGGAGTCAGGAAGTAGAACTCTGCTCCCTTATATGAACGGACAGCCAGGCTCCCATGAGTGAAGATCAGCTGGTTGCCCTAACTTGGAGCCTGTTTTGTGGCCAACACCTTGAGCCTGGAGACATGGATGATGGATGCTGGATTGAAGAAAGAAGGCAGTGGTGCATTGACTGGCTGGAGTCTGTTGATGGACAGGGTGGGAAAGTTAACGGACTTTTTCTATTAGAAAGTTGAGAAAGGTAAGGACTCAGAAGAGTTCAGTATTCCAGCTCAGGGCTCCTCCCCTGCCTCCCAACTGAATCAGAACCAAGATCCTCCCCTGACACCAGCCTAGTGATGGTTCTGCTCTGCACACCACCTGCTCTTTTGTAAACCTGCTCTCTATGAGATCATGAGAACCATTCATTGAGATGTTGGGTGGGGCAGGGGGAACAGGAAAGAAATTTTAGCTTGGGAAGAGCTCAGACTAGCTGTTGGGAAACAAATGCAGGGTCAGGAACAGGTGAGGTGTTGACTTTGAATAAAAGGAAAGCATCAGAGGCCAAAGATTTCTGTTCAGCCAGAAAGACATTTCTCATCAGGCCTGAATCTGGAAGCGTTTACTTCCCCTCTGATATCCCCTCCAAGCTTTTCAGGAGGAACAGCTTTGTGCAGCCCAGCAGGGCCAAAGGAGCTATTTAGTAGAAAGAAAGGCTGCCCAGCAGAGCAGGCAGACCCCGGTGAGCCCCGTCCTTGCTGGGAGCTGGCCGGAGGGTCCGTCACCGCACCTGCAGGAGCAATCACGCGGAGCAGGAGCCAGAGCCCCCTGGGAAGAAGTCCCCGCATAAGAAGCAAATGCTGGTGGGGGTGCATCCCTGAGACGCCGAGGATGCTTCACAGCGGGAAAACCAGCCACCAGCGTGTGGATGGAGGCCGACGCTCAGCAAGCCAGAGCGAGGTGGAGAAAGAAGAGAACACAGGCAGACCTAGAGCAGAAATCCACCGTCTCCTGGAGAGGTGTGCTGGTTTCTAAGAGAAAAGACGCTTGCAGCTCTTATCACTGCTGCCCTATGCCTGAGGGTTTCCGTGTCCTGGTATTCCGGCTCCTGAGACTGAGCATCCTTCTTCCAGTGTTGGCTTCAGCCCACCCTTTAACATGCTGGACTCTGACTCATTCTGCAGAGAAGCCTGAGCATCCTCAAATATACTTTTTAAAAGGCTTGTTGAAGTGGGGTTGATTCCAACATACTTTTTATTATTAGCTTTCTCCTTTCGGTGCCCTGTCTGTTAGAGTCGGTACTCAAAAAGCTGCTTGGATTTTCTGAGCAGACGCCTGTATGGAGCGGATAATGTATGTGTGGTCCTGGGGGCAGACTTGGAGATGTCACCCCGCCTTGCCCTGGGATGGCTCCAGCTCCACGGCTCTGGCAGAACCACCCTTCCAGCTGTGGAGCTTTTCACTGCTCATTGTGTTTGGTCTGAACTCTTATTACTCACCCATATCTGCCTTTCCTGAAGAGTCAAAGTGCTATTCACTTAGTCCTGTCAGACTCTTTGTGACCCCATGGACTGTAGCCCACCAGGCTCCTCTGTCCATGGGATTCTCCAGGCAAAGATATGAGAGTAGGTTGCCATTCCCTTCTCTGGGGGAACTTCTTGGCTCTGGAGAGAATGAACCTGGGTCTCCCACACTGCAGGCAGATTTCTTTTTTTTTTACTATCTGCGTCACCAGGGAAGCCTTCCTTCCATTAAAAATATCCTTCTACACTTCCAGTAAAAAAGAAAAAAAAAAAAGCAGCTCACTAGGTAGGTGAGTAGTGTTGGTGTTTTAGAACTAAAATACAAACTATACTTAAAATATGAGAAAGCAGCACATGCTGGCTCTAAAAGGCAGAGTACCAAAAGGAGAACCCAGTCAAAGTACCTATTGGATGAAATGATGGACGTAAAGCATCTGTGCCATGTGTGCAAAGTGTGCAGTGCCATGTTTGCACAGCAAGTGTGCAAACAGCTTGTATGCTGAGTGTATGCTATGTGTTGGAAGAAAAGCAACATAGCCCATGAGGAATATAAGAGCTCTTGGGTGAAACAGCTGGGGCTGCAATGGGCCGTGGCAAAGACAAGCACACAGGGAAGCCCATTCTGACGTGCACCTCGCCTGGCCAGTGGTCTAGTGGCCCCTGATCTCCATTTTGGTGACAGGGAGTCACCTTGGACTCAGAGTGGCCGAGAGGAACATACCACACTTCTCTCTCTCATAGATCTCCAGATGAGTCCTCCCCAAGGCTCCCCGTCCAGCTGCCAGCTGTTCACATGCATTTCCTTCTCTCCACCTTCTCTCCTCATTTGCTGCCCAGGTTCAGCTTCCCCTCATCCTTTCACCTGGCTCCTAGCACCAGCCTCTCTGGTCTTCCTGACTCCAGCCTTGCTTCTCCTTGACCCTGCCAGTGCGGCCAAGGTGATATTTACCTGCAACAATATCCCTTCCCTGCTGATGGCCTTACATGGACCACCCTCACCTGCAGAGATTTGAAGTCTCCCACTTGGGTTACAGGACCCTTCACTTTCTGAACTGAATTTGCTCTTCCAATCTCAACTGTGAACCCTCTCTGACTGCTGACCCCTCTCCAGTCCCTACGCTTGACTGGCCATCTCCTCCCCATCCTTAGATTTTCAGCTTCTCTGGTCCTTACCCTCACCTGTGTGCTCCATGTATATGCCTGTATCCCAGCCCCTCATGTCTCACCAAATGATGACCCTCCATTCATTCCAACCCCACCAGATGCTAGTCCTGGAGAACGGGGGCTGTGTGTTGCTGATGACTTAAACAGGGAGGAAAGCAAATGCAGACAGTTATCCAGAGTTGGGTCCAGTTTGAAAGCTCGTCATCAAGGGAAGACTGAGTCTGGAAGAGAGACTGAGAGTCCTAGAAGCAGGTAGACACAGACCGTCTCCACATCCAGGATGGATCCGGAAAGCAGAGCAAAGCCAGCCAACAGGGGTGGCAGCAAGAATGGAAACACGTGAGGATCTTCTCCGCCTAAACTTTCCCCAGTGCAGTGCCATTGAGCGCTATTACAAAGAATCAAGTGGGCCTACACTTTCTGAGTTGAGAGCCTTGACAACGGTTTTCTCCTCCCAATGCAGCACACACATGTACAAACACACATACGTGCGTTCACACGTAATCACAGAGATGCTCATCCACAAACATCACAAGCTTACATGTGCACGAGCATCCTCAGTCGTGTCTGAATCTTCGTGACCCCATCTACTGTAGCCGCCAGGCTCCTCTGTCCGTGGGCTTCTCCAGGCAAGAATACTGGAGTGGGTTGTGTTTCCTTCTCCAGGGGATCTTCTCAACCCAGGGACTGAACCTAGGTCTCCTGCATTAGAAGGCAGATTCTTTACCACTGAGCCATCAGGGAAGCCCGCAGGCTCACACACAACTTCCCCAGTAGTAGAGAGATGTCATTACTGGAAACAAAGGCTTTTCGCATTCTGAAAGGCAGAGCTCTCTAATTCTCACAGCTCCTCACACAGAGACCTTGTGTGTATGATTACTTATTGGTTAAGTCCTTTGCCTGTGTGCTGTGAGCTCAGTTGAGGTGACATCTACCGGGGTCCAGCCCTGGTGGATCCAGGGTGATTCAAAGGTGGAGACGGAGTAGGCGGCCTAGGAAAAACTTATTTAATTACAGATAGAGAGAGACTAGGAATTTAGCAAAGGAAAAGAGGCCAAATAACTTGGTTAACACAGAGTACCAATCACCACCTACGAAGGCCGCAGGTGTCTTCCCGTTCTCCCGAAGGAGAGGAGGCACTGAGACACCCCCCCGGTTCGATCTTAGAAGCCCAGGCAGAATTAGTAGGCTTGGTGGGTCCTATGCACCAGATGGGAATTCGGCCAGAAAATAGTAAGAGAGAGAGAAAGGGGCTGAATAACTTGGCTTACGTGGGGTACCAATAAAATTTCAGACAAGGAATTTGCACCATCTGTATGGCGGGCACCCACGCTCCAGATGGGAATTCAGCCCGAAAATTGAGGAGCAGAGAAGAACGACATGAGGGAATCAGTCTTTCCGGAACTGATCCGATTTCTTTATTTTTCGGGTTTGTTTATATACCTTGTGTTACACATAGGGATGAATACAGAGTCATGCGAGGGTCAGCAGTCCTGACCTTATCAAAATCAGGTGCTTTACATAAAAAAAAGGTTTTAGGGGTTTTACATCATCTTCAAGCCATTTCTGCCTGCTGACATTTACAACTCTTTCTGATAACTAGAAAACTTATTTTTTCCAAGGGTGTTTTTCCTTAAACCAAGCACCACCCTCCAAATAAAGTCGAATTCCTATAGGGTGAGGGTGTAGTGAGTTACAATCAAGAAAGGAATTTACTTAACCTAAGGTTTAACATGATTAGTCTTAAAGGTTAATACTTATATCTCTTATATGCTTAAAGGTTAATACTTATTTCTCCTATATGCTAGTTATATTTATTATAAGGGTAGGGAATATGAAAACTTAGCAGCAAACATCAGTCCAACAAATGAAAACCCTTCACCGATGTTCCCTTTATAGTCTATTTAGTCTTAAGATAGTGATAAAGTTACATTTTTGCATAGCAAGGACACAGTGATTTATAACAAAAGTACAGTAGTCTATAACAAAAGAGAAAATTCATTAACTCAAAAAGTCTAATATTGCTAACATCAAAAACTACTGTATTTCCTTTTCTATATTCCAAATACTTTGATTAATATATTCCCAGGTATCTAAAGGATATGGAGGCCTGGCGGCAATCACTGACTCAACAACAAGAAAAAGTCCCATGTTAATTAAGATTCTCAGAATACTCCAAAACTCTCTGTGCTGTTTATGGTTGAGAGGTAGTAAACCATCATGTGTCTGCAGAGAGGTTTAACCTGAGCCACCCTTGTCACACCCAAGGCAAGGAATTAGCAGCAATTATTGACACAACAAATGAAGAAACTCTTTATCAATATAATTCCTAATCAACCCACTAACACTATACTAATGATCTTCTAACTTCTCAAAAGAGTCTGTATTTAGAAAGTTTTAAAGCATCCCATGCCTCTCACAGCTGGGAGGCTGTAAACAATCACATGCCGCTGGACAACCTGATCAGGCAGGCTAGAGAACCTTCAGAGTTTGTAAGCTGAAACACTCTTATCACGCCCAGGAATTTTTATTAACTGGGGCTGCAAGTTAACTCCTTCTCCGAGAGGAATGGTTATGGGAGAGAGCTCCCTGTAAAGTACTCTGGTTTTGGGGTAGATGCTCGGGAACAAGGGAACTCCTGAGGCTTGATCATGCCTTTGCATATGCCAAGCTTCTTTTTCCTCACGACCTTTGCCATGGGCGGAGTTCCTCACACTGGCCCCCAACAGGCATCCAAGTGCTCTCATTGAATGCCACGTTGGTCTTGTGCTTCTGATATGATCATCCAGTTTTCAGATGACATGTCACCAATTGGGAAGCATGCAGCACCCTCAAGCACAGAGGTTCACTCTGCACACTCCATTGACCTATTAAAGGTATGTTCTAGAGGAGCTGGGTGTTAGAGCAATTCAACAATAGGTGTGTCCACCACATGGAGTGAGTGAGACGTAACAAGTTCAGGCGTCGGCTTGCAGAGAAAGGCAGGTTGAATCACACAAGCGCAACGTCCACTCTGCATGGGACACAGCCTCTCTCGAAGACTGGAGCTCGGTTTTCTGCACCAGAATGCAAGCAGTGATGAATGAGTTGGCAAGGGTTCTAAGAGGGGGTGGGGGAAGCCAGGCCTGCTTTTTGTGAGGGCGAGATGCTGAGAATGATGCTCAGGGCTGCGAGACTGCTCCTCTGAAGATGAGGGCAGCTGCTCGCTGTCTTCAGGGGGTGAAAGGGAGACAGGGGCGGAAATGGGCTTTAACTCCATCATAAGGTAATAATTTCAGATATAAAGCACTTCCGCAGCTGGAAGGGGTTTCCAAGGAAAGGGACAGAATCGCCCTTCCTCAAGGTCTTTAAAAATAAGTGCTGTCCAACTTTGTTAAGGTTTGGACATTCCTCTGAGCTCATAGTGGAAGACGTAGCCCAGAAATTCACCTTATCCGCGTCCATGAATGTCGATCTGGATTCTCACATAGCATTTTCTTTTTCTTCCCCTTCCTCTCTCACATCCTTCCTCATTTTTTCACTTTTTATTTACAAACCTAAACTGTATTCTTTCAGTGTGAGCTCCGTGTCCTGACAAATGTATGCAATCATGTAACCGCCATCACAACAGGACTGTGGAACGTTTCTCCTTCTGATTTTACATTATTTTCCTACTAATACTGGCTTCCATTTCCTTTATACAGACTTGCAAAGGTTTAATAAAATCTGTAAGAGATTACCACCAAATTGCCTTCTCCAACCCTGTTTCTTCAGTAAGCAATAGACTGTGTAACATTGCTGTTGTTTTCCAGTCACTAAGTCATATCTGACTCTTTGTGACCCCATGGGCTGCAACGTGCCAGCCTTCCCTGCCCTTCACCGTCTCCTGGAGCTTGCTCAAACTCCTGTCCACTGAGTCAGTGATGTCATCCAACCATCTCATCCTCTATCACCCTTTTCTCCTCTTTCCTTCACTCTTTCTCAGCATCAGGTTCTTTTCTAATGAGTTAGCTCTTTGAATAAGTATTGGACTTTTAGCTTCAGTCCTTTCAATGAAAGTTCAGGGTTGATTTCCTTTAAGACTGACTAGTTTGATCTCCTTTCTGTCCAACTTTAATCAAGAGGCTTTTTAGTTCTTCTTCACTTTCTGTCATAAGTGTGGTACCATCTGTTTATCTGAGGTTATTGATTTTTCTCCCAGAAATCTTGATTCCAGCTTGTGCTTCATCCAGCCCAGCACTTCTCATGCATGATGTACTCTGCATAGAAGTTAAATGAGCAGGGTGACAATATATAGCCTTGACGTACTCCTTTTCCTATTTGTAACTGGTCTGTTGTTCCATGTCCAGTTTTAGCTGTTGTTTCTTGACCTGCATACAGATTTCTTAGGAGGCAGGTCAGGTGGTCTGTTATTCCCATCTCTTGTGTGGTGCAGTCCATGGGGTCACAAAGAGTCAGACAGGGCGGAACAACTGAACTGAACTGAAATATAAAAAGTATATGCGTATCTTATGTATATTTATAGAGAATTTATTTTTGTATATCTGTGTATATATAGAGAGAGCCTCCCTGATAGCTCAGTTGATAAAGAATCCACCTGCAATGCAAGAGACCCTGGTTCAGTTCCTGGGTTGGGAAGATTCCCTGGAGAAGGGATAGGCTACCCACTCCAGTATTCTTGGGCTTCCCCAGTGGCTCAGCTGGTAAAGAATCCACCTGCAATGAGGGAGAACTGGGTTTGATCACTGGGTTGGGATGATCCCCTGAAGAAGGGAAAGGTTACCCACTCCAGCATTCTGGCCGGAGAATTCCATGGATAGTCCATGGGTTGCAAAGAGTTGAACACAAATGCGTGACTTTCTCTATAGCATAGAGAGAAAGAGAAAAAGACGCAGAGCGGCAGATGCTTCCATTGGCCTCATTTTCTCTGGATTTGAGGTGAAAAGCAATGATAATTTAGAACAAAGCTGGTGAGTCTGCTTTACTCATGTTCTGTAACAGAAAATACTGAGCTGACCTGACTGGGAAAGATGGGGATGGGAAATGAAAAAGAATCCTGGAAGAACCACCTTCCTAATGGAAAGCATTCAGATTAGGAAGAACCACCTTCCTAATGGAAAGCATTCAAAATAGGATGGTAGGGGTGTAGGTCAGTGACCACAGAAACAGGGGACCCATGCGGCCGCATGAGTCTCAAGGCAGTTATTGTTGTTCTTTTTTTTTTCAGCACACTTTCTCCATCTCCGCTGCCCAGTGAGCAGGAAGCCCTTCTTAACTTACGAGAACGGTGGGTACAGACTGGAATGATGACAACCCCTGACCCCCAGAGTGGACTTTGAGAATCGTGTGTCTTCAAGGGTGAGGCTTTGTGTTGCTGGAATCAGAAACTCACAGATGAGTTCCAAGCAGCTTGAATTCGCATGATAAGAAAGTGTGCAGTGTGGGTTCCCAGGAGGACCGACCCCTGTTTGGTCAGAGCCTGGGGCTCAGAGGGACAGGAAGGAGCTAGGAAGCGGCCATGGCCCTGCCGCTGGCCTTCCCGTGCTGCATCCAGAAGGGCTGCAGGAGGTGACACCTGAATACAAGACAACGACACAGCAGAGTCGCAAGCAGATCCAAAGGAAACAGTCCTGTCCCTTGATGGGAGGAGCACAGTTTCCGGAGGACACGAGCAGCTTGAGAAGACTCATCACAGGTAGGACCCCGGAGGAGACTGGAAAGCTCCAGCTGGAGACTCAGCGTCCTGCAGGGGCCCCGCCAAGCTGGCCGGATGCCAACATTTCCACACTTCCTGGAGGGTCACGAGAAGGCTCAGCGTGCGGGGCCTGGACAAGGATGTCCAGCCAGGCTGAGTGGTCTTTATCAACAGACATTGAGTAAGACTCTGGGAGACCCTGGTTCTCAGAGCAAGTACCACAGGGGCGGAGGCTGCCCCCAAGCCAGGAAGGAAAGGCTCACACCCCAGGAGGGCCAGACGCCACAGGGGGCCACCGGGCTGCAGAGCCGCCGTGCAGGTGGGGGTGACGCACCGCTGGGGAAGCGAGAGCAGCGCAGCAGGCGCCAGAGGTGGAGAAGGGCCAGGCGGCCACGTGTGCAGGGAGGGGTGCTGCAGCTTTGCTGAGTTCTGAGGCTGCACATCTGACCTCAGGACAATGGGGTTCACAGGCTCAAGTCACGGTTACGTTAGGAAAGGCTAGGCGTATGTAAAGTACATATGTGATCAGGTTCAGATCTGGTCCTTGGCTTGGTTGTTTTGATCCACACTCAGAAACCCATGGCTCTAATCACAGTCACTGTAATTCAAATGCCTTCTGCCCTCCCTCCTGTCCTTCCTCAGAAAAGGGAGTTCTGAGTCCATTAGGAGGACTAAAATCTCTCCTTCCCTATCCTCTCCTCTTCTGGGCCTGGGCCATTCCTTCTTTATCTTATTCTTCCCACACTATATCTCCCCATCTCTCTCTCTCTCTCTCTCTCTCTTTTTTTTACTATTAAGTTCCAACCATAGCCCATTGTGCCAAAGTCAGAAGAACAAATATTTATTTATACACACATACTTATATATGAAGCCCACACAGATGCAAAAATACACATTGCATGTATTATTTCATAAAGTTAGGTTTTAGCAGCAAGAAAATGAATGCGTTGAACTTAAGTCTTTCTTTGGAAAACACATTTCTCAAAAGACTGTTGTTCAGTTTTGCAGACCATCCTCCACACCACCCAGGCTCAGCCCTGGGCCCTGGAGAGCCCGCTCCCTGGGATGGCTCAGAGCCGTGACTGCTGGCACCCTTCTGCAGCCTCTGGCCCGCCCCAGTGGGTCCCATGCAGTGGTGTCCACAGCTCCCTGTCCTCACGGTGAGGAGGTGAGGAATCTCCTGATGGCTGAAGCTCTGCACTCACACTGGGATTTCCCAGCTCAGACGCCTTGGTTTTCTTTGGCTCACTCAGCCTTTCAGTCTCAAATTAGACCTCCTTGAACTGCACGAGGTGGATTTCTGCGCAGGGTGGATGCTGAGAAAGCTCCCCTCCCCCCGTGGAATGTGGTATCTCCAGTTCTGGTTGCAGTTGGTGGAGGTCAGTGCTTCATCCCCCAGGGCTAGGACGTTTAGGGGAAAGGCTCTTCCTGTCCCAAGCAAGGCCACATTTTCTCAGACTCTGCCTGGTCCAGATGAATAGGGAATCTGAGAAGGGAGAGGGGGATTAGTCTGGTGTGGAGTCAGTGTTGATCATTCCTCACCTGCCCTTAACTAGTCTTTGCTTTGCTGAAATACATTTTTATTAAATTTTAATCAAAAGCACAAAAACAGATTGCTTATCACAGGAAAGACTAACCCTTACTGTAAGCTTTCCTTGCCTGGCTGATCTTAGTGATGCTCGCAACTTGAGATAAGTGGGATTCCTTAAGAAACACAGAACTGCATAAGGGCTAATTGTCATCTACAGACAATGGGTTGAAGAGGGTGAATTCATTCCACTGTTATTAGGACCCTTCTGCGTAGGGTTTACTGATAAACTCCTGTCCGCTGACTGGTGGTTTTATCCATACATTTCATGGAGAGGAAGCTGGCTGATGACAAGAGCTTTAAAATTTGCATTTGGTCTTCTCTGGATGGGCTTCCCAGGTGGCTCAGTGTTAAAGAACCCAGCTGCAGGAGATGCAGGTTAGACGCCTGGGTCGGGAAGACCCCTGGAGAAGGGAACGGGAGCCCACTCCAGCACTGTTGCTGGGAGAATCCCACGGACAGAGGAGCCTGGCGGGCAACAGTCCGTGGGATGGCAAAAGCACCAGATGCAACTCAAGCGACTGAGCACCAGGCTTCTCAGGGTGGCCTTATACAGTCCTTTTGAACTTCTCGGGGTAGAGCTAATTAAACAGCGTGTGCAATGCACTTCCGGCTCCAGGTGGCCCAGCAATATTAACTCCTGGCTTATTTTCATGAAGGGTAAACATAAATGTCCAACATGGGTGGGGGCAGTTACCTTTTAAATGGGTATTTAAAGAAACATCCCATGTCTGTGCACTGGACCATTCCATCCTCAGTGGTTTCTTCTACAGGCTCATGCTTTCCACTTCTCATTCTTATCCTCAGAGATGGTCCAAAATAGCTGAGTGACTGAAGCCTGCTAACATGCCTACGAGCAATCAGAAGACAGTGAGATAGGGAAGGATGGATTACCTCTTATGGGATTATAAAAGATAAAATTTTATTTATTTTAAGGCAATAAATTGTTTTTTTGTAAAAACATATTCTTATTTTCTACTTCACAATATCTATTATACAATAATTTTATAAAAAAGTAATTAATAAATATATTTTTTTTGTACTCAATGATAAAGGCTAGTATTTCTCTGACCTTCAACCTTGATATTGCCCTCAACTTTGAACTGTTATTGACAGATCTCTAAGCCCAGCTTTTTGCTTGGTCCTCACTGGACACAAGTATGTGTTCCTTCAAAAACAGCAGGACTAATACAATAAAAAAGAACATTTTATGTGTAAGGGCTAGAAAAAGGAGAAGTAAGGGATAACCACTTTTAAATCTGTAAACATCTTCCAGCCCCTGTGATAATTTCCTGCAGCTGGTTTGGAGCACAGCTCCAGGAGAGTCTGTGGTATCCAAGTTTCTTTAGTGCTACCATCTAGATTTCTAAAGAATATTTCCTTCTGCTTTTTAATTACTTTACTTTTTAATTAATTTATTTTAATTGCTATCAGGTGACAGATTACCAAGATCGTTGGGATTATTCTTTGTAATTTCAAGTGTGTATTTTCATTTTGTGGACAAAACTACATCGATTTTTGTACTAAATGAGAAGCAGATCGAGAGAGAGAGGAAAAACACACCAGGGAGGAAAGAATTGCGTTAAACCTTTCCTGTGGGAACAAGGTCAAGCTTCACTGGCCCATGGACCGCAGACGTGGCCTCATTTCTCCTCAGTGATGCTGTAGTTTTAATTTGGGCTCTCAGTTCACAACGTCAGATCAGGAGCATCCCAAAGGGCATCAGAAATGTGCCCAGGTCTGCGGCATCCAAAAGTGGAGAGGGCTGGTGCAGCCAGCGTTCTGTGTGCCCCGACGGAAGAACCTGTCTCACAGGTAAGGAGGTGTGATGGGCTCCATGCATCCCTCACATTCATAGGTTCGGTCCTGACCACAGCACCTTGGAATGTGACTATGTTTGCAAATGGGGTCTTGAAAGAGGTGAGCGTGCTTAGTAAAGGCCAGTCAGGTGGGTCTCAACAGGACTGGTGTCCTTAAAGCAGAGATTAGGACACAGACGTGCATAGCGGGACGGCTGCGTGAGGGTGCAGGGAGAAAACAGCCTCCTACACGCCAAGGAGGCAGTCCTCCAAGGGAACCAGCTCTGCCCGCAACTTGATCTTGGACTGTTGGCCTCCAGAATTGTGAGAAAGTAAATTTCTCCAGTTTATGGTACTTTGTTACAGAGGCTGTAGGAAACTAATACAATCGTGAAGGTAATAAAGTAAAAAAAAAGAAAAGAAAAACTTCTGCACAGTCCAGGTGAGTGTTGCCAGCTCACTTGAAGAAAATTCCAGGGAAAACATCTGCCTGGGGTCTCCTGCCACGCTAGGTCACCAAACCCACCGTGCAGACGCCACGTGTGCTTCTCTGTGTGCAGAGTGGGATACTGAATTTGTTGCCGTTCAGTTGCAAAGTCCTGTCTGACTGTGACCCCACGGACTGTAGCCCACCAGGCTCCTCTGTCCATGGGATTTCCCAGGCAAGAACACTGCAGTGGGGTGCCATTTCCATCTCCCAGGGATCTTCCCGACCCAGGGATCGAACCCCTGTCTCCTGCATTGTAGGCATATTCTTTACTACTGATTGGGCTCCAGTCACTCCCTCTGGGGAGGTGTGTACGTAGGGGGGGTGGGGCCTGTGAGTGCAGAGTCCGTGGGAAATCTGTGCTGTGTGTATGTGGGTGTACTTCCCACCTGGGAAGCCTAATTCAATTGTCACTAGAATCATAAGCTACTACAGTTTTCACATATGAGCTACTGTTTCTGCTGATCTGTAATGATTGTAGAGCATCTTCGGCCGCTACATCCCCTGTGGCACCTCTCTTATGATGTGAGAGATGATGGGAGGGACAGGGAGCCCCAGAGCTGCTTCTACCCCGGTTCCCGGTTAGTCTGAGTTTTGGCTCATTTTAGACAAAGGAGGATCTGTGGTCCCCTTAGAACCTGTGCTCAGGCTGCCTGAAGGCAGAGTGGGATCCATCCACCTTCCACGCAACCCTCCCACCTTCCATAGCCACTCCCGCCACACGCGCCTTCCAGCGCTGACACACGCACACCTCCCCACACACAGCAGATTTCCCACAGACTCACCACTCACCGCCCAGCCCCGCCTACACACACACACACACACACACACACACACACAACAGAGATTTCCCACGGACTCCCCACTCACAGGCCCCAGCCCCACCTACACACACACACACACACACACATACAACAGAGATTTCCCACGGACTCCCCACTCACAGGCCCCAACCCTGTCTACACACACACACACACACACACACACACAACAGAGATTTCCCACAGACTCCCCACTCACAGGCCCCAGTCCCGCCTACACACACACACACACCCCAGGTGGAGTGACCGGAGCACAGTCCTGATGTCCATCAGAACCTAGAGCCCAGTGCTTTCTCGGGGCTCCTCTCTCCCTCAGGGAGAAACCTCCCTGATGGAAGTGCATACATAGCACTCAGCCCTTACATTCACACATGTGATATTTAAAAAACATTCCAAGACTTGAGTCTGCATGGCTGTCCATGGAAGCCATCTCAGCTGGTGTGGATCTGAGTGGCTCCCCACCTGCCTGAGCTCTGGAACTCCTTGGGATGTTCTGATCGGAACCCAAGGCCAGGGGCGCCCCCACAGCAGCATCTCCATTTATAGGTGCAGTTGAGTGTCCCCTGAAAATGGCCAAGATGAGTTTCGCATCATAGTTATTAAGAAGCTGGGTTTAAAAATATTTATGCGTGTGTTATCCATAAGCCTGAAAACTTCGCAGGGCAGATATTGGTATCTCTCTTATGGCAAATTAATTCCCAGTGAAATTAAGCAAATTCCCCAAGGCCACACAGCTGGAGGTGTTAATTCAGGACTCGGATCTCGGTGTCTTTGATCCTCCCATGGACCTACCCTTGTTATTCCAGTGCCTCAGGATGACCTAATACACAGTGCTGGAAGCGCTCAACAGCACTTGTGAAATCCCCCAACAGAATCCTACAACTTGGCAAATTCTGAGTCAGAATGTTTGAAGGACTGATTCACTGTTTAGAAAACAAAGACATAAAGACACAGATGCTTATCTTCTTAAGAGTTCATTTTGGAAACTCAGAGGCTCAGGCTTGATGCTGTTAACTTAAGAGGGTTTCCCCCACCTCTCAAATTGTGGGTGTAACATTAGTCAAATTCCGTAATAACGTGCTTAGGAACTCTTTAAGGTAGAAAGAAAAAAAAAGCTTTTCATGGTGCTAATTATGATCCCTGTACATTTCTGATTCATGCAGAAGATTTTATGGCTAAACCGGCCCAAGAGCAATGTAGATGATAAGACCTGAGAGCCATTGTTCACATGTTCGTAACTCTTATAGTCTGAGATCGTTGGTAAACTGCCCAAAAAGAGGGAAATGCTTCTAAGTGGAATGGCAGGAGGATAAAGTCAGACCATTCATATTTGTGTTATCTTTTTCCTTCCGGACGCAGTTCAAGATGCGTGAATTGGACACATGCCAAGATACTTTGAAATTCAAAGATTTTTAAAAAATAAAGGTAGCTCTTATTTGGATTGGGTTTACAGTGGACTCTTGATCTAATCCTCTGCCTGCTTCTGAAATCTGTCAGAGCGAAAGCTCTCATTTTCCTGCTCTGACTCGGTGCTGTGGGTCTGTCATCATAATTCTAATACATTATTTTACTTCCTCTCCACAGCCTCACAGAGCAAGGTAAATAAAAATAAACAAATAGGCAAAACACACCAAGTTTACTTGGGCTTATATTGGTTCACTGAAAATTGCATTCAGAAGGGGCCGTTCCACCTGCGCACAGAGCTTCTGGTGTGGGAAACCACAGATTCCCATGGAAGGGGATCCCCCAGCTCAGCCTCACGCGTCCGTCAGCACCTTTTCAGGCTGCCCTATGGAACCTGAGAGACAAGTAACAGCACCCGCCGGCTGTGGGATGCGCGCCCCCAGAAGGGCTGGCCGATGGGGTTTCAGGTTTGGGCCGAGGGGAATCACTCATTCCCAGGTCAGCAGAGAGAAACCCAACAGGAGGCACAGAAGAGGGATAAACACGCCCTGAGGCCACGTCTGTCGCTGACCTTCACCAAACTCAGATCCATTCAAAGGTCGAGTCTGGAGTAAACACCTAGTTATCCCAACAAGGACTAAATCTAGCTGGTTTCCTGTTTCTTGATTTTGAACAGACGGGGAAAAATGAAGTAACTACGTCTTAGGGAGGACAAACAGAGGCTTTTATTTCACTCAAGTTAAAAAGGAGCCATAGACCCTTGGAGAAACGCCACTTCCCAGGCAGGGCTCTTGGGAACTCTCAGTGAAGCCAAAAAGTCTTTCTCCTGCGTCTTGAAGGTAAAATTCTAGAATGGAAGGACACAGGATCATATTTCATGGCTGGGGGGATTACTGTAATCAAATCCCTTTGGGCTGAGCTTCCCTTCCGCAGCCCCACAATCGCAACTTACTTGGTGCCTTTTATTCCGGGAAACCTTGTGCTGCCTGATGGACTGACCCAGGCCTCTGATCATTCCAAGGGCCGCCTCAGGGTTTCCCAGGGGAGAAGCCTGGAGGAACGGAACCGGCCCCAGGTCTTCCAGAAAGTTCTTTGACCACTGCCTCTCATTTCTTGTTGACTCTTATTTCAGCACAAGAAATGATCTGGTGAGCCTCACGATCCCACCTGTTGCTGTAGAATTGACCCATGTGTGAAGAAATGAAGAATTTTACTTGAAAGCCGACTGGTCGTGACGCAGGCCTGCGTACGTGTGTATTAAAACCTTCAGAGAACCTGATCTTCCTGGAAACCTATCCTCACAATCATGACTCAGTGTCAGAAGGCCGTCCCCCTTACCTGAGCCGACTCCTCCCGGCGTCTCTGAAGCCCTTCCCTCCCGTTGCACTTGGTCACACTAACACCCCTGGCCCCCAGCGACCCCTGGGGGAGTGGCGTATTTTGTTTTTTTAGACATAGACTTTCATTTTACTCTTTGCTTCCTTATTTTATTTATCAACTTAATCACCAACTAATTTTGTTGACGTTCGGCTGCTGCATAATGCGACGTGTGTTACAGGTGCTGCCTGACAGGATGCGATAAGAACACGGCATCACTTCTGAAATTTGGGGCTTTTTATAAGGGCTGATTTTATAACTAGTTGATTTTTATAACCAGATTTATCTTTAACTGAAGGATGATTGCTTTCCAATATTGCACTGGTTTCTGCCAAACATTCACAAGAACCAGCCATAGGTTTGTGCCCCCTGTGTGTTTAGGTGAAGGTACTGAGCGTCTCTCGGGCCCTTGTCTTCCCGGGAACTGCCGGCCCTCGGTATCGCCCCTCCGGGGCGGCATCCGCGCCTTCCCGCGCCCCGGCTGCTCCGCTCATCAGCGCTGCAGGCCCGGGAGACTCCTCAGCAGCAGTCGCGGGAACTCCGGACCGCGCACACAGTTTCAGCCACTGAGTTAAGACTCTAGAGAGAGTGAAGATGAGTAGAATTCAGCCCCTAAGCGGATCCAGGGACAGGGGTGCTGTCCGCAGGGGCCGGCTCTCCGGCCTTAAGAGATGCGCTGGACCGCTCCACGCTCCTCCCCGGCGCCCCCTCCCCGCCTCTGCTCCAGTGATGGACAGACTCCTCCCTGGATTCACCCGGCATCACGGCAGGGAGATGCAGTCCAGCTCTCCAGGCTTGCAGAGCTGGCATAGACACGGCAGCGTCGCCTCGGCCGGTCAACGGGCTGTTAGCAGAGGACCCACAGGGCAGGCTTCCCTGGACCCTTGAAAGGGAGACGGGTCAGACCCCCATCCCAGAAGGGCTCCTGAGAGGGCTCCCCAGCACAGCTTCTGGGGAGCTGGGGAGTGGCCGGGACGGTGGGAGTTCCTGAGGTGAAGGGAGAGGGATGGCTTAAGCTTTAACATGTGCTGTGCTAAGTCACTTCAGTGGTGTCAGACTCTCTGTGACCCGTAGACTGTAGCCTGCCAGGCTCCTCTATCCGTGGGATTCTCCAGGAAAGAATGCTGAAGTGGGTTGCCATGGCCTTCTCCAGGGGATCTTCCTGACCCAGGGATCAAACCCATGTTCGATCTTATGTATTTCTATTATCGACATGTTATATATATCTTTACCATAGATATATTTATATTATTGATATATACATCTTTAACATAGATACATACTATATCATATATTATATAGTCTATATTTTACGTATTATGTAAATATTTTATATCTTATATTATAGAATAGTACAATTGTATATAATGTGTGTATTCAGTTCAGTTCAGTTCAGTTCATTTCAGTCACTCAGTCGTGTCCGACTCTTTGTGACCCCATGAATCACAGCACGCCAGGCCTCCCTGTCCATCATCAACTCCCGGAGTTCACTCAGACTCACGTCCATCGAGTCAGTGATGCCATCCAGCCATCTCATCCTCTGTCGTCCCCTTCTCCTCCTGCCCCCAATCCCTCCCAGCATCAGTCTTTTCCCATGAGTCAACTCTTCCCATGAGGTGGCCAAAGTACTGGAGTTTCAGCTTTGGCATCATTCCTTCCAAAGAAATCCCAGGGCTGATCTTCAGAATGGACTGGTTGGACCTCCTTGCAGTCCAAGGGACTCTCAAGAGTCTTCTCCAACACCACAGTTCAAAAGCATCAATTCTTTGGTGCTCAGCCTTCTTCACAGTCCAACTCTCACATTCATACATGACTACTGGAAAAACCATAGCCTTGACTAGACAGAATTTAGTCAGCAAAATAATGTCTCTGCTTTTGAATATGCTGTCTAGGTTGGTCATAACTTTTCTTCCAAGGAGTAAGCGTCTTTTAATTTCATGGCTGCAGTCACCATCTGCAGTGATTTTGGAGCCCCCAATAAATGAAGTATGACACTGTTTCCACTGTTTCTCCATCTATTTCCCATGAAGTGATGGGACTGGATGCCATGATCTTCGTTTTCTGAATATTGAGCTTTAAGCTAACTTTTTCACTCTCCTCTTTCAACTTTTCTTCCAAGGAGTAAGCGTCTTTTAATTTCATGGCTGCAGTCACCATCTGCAGTGATTTTGGAGCCCCCAATAAATGAAGTATGACACTGTTTCCACTGTTTCTCCATCTATTTCCCATGAAGTGATGGGACTGGATGCCATGATCTTCGTTTTCTGAATATTGAGCTTTAAGCTAACTTTTTCACTCTCCTCTTTTACTTTCATCAAGAGGCTTTTTAGTTCCTCTTCACTTTCTGCCATAAGGGTGGTATCATCTGCATATCTGAGGTTATTGATATTTCTCCTGGCAGTCTTAATTTCAGCTTGTGTTTCTTCCAGTCCAGCGTTTCTCATGATGTACTCTGCATAGAAGTTAAATAAGCAGGGTGACAATATATAGCCTTGATGTACTCTTTTTCCTATTTGGAACCAGTCTGTTGTTCCATGTCCAGTTCTAACTGTTGCTTCCTGGCCTGCATATAGATTTCTCAAGAGGCAAGTTAGGTGGTCTGGTATTCTCATCTCTTTCAGAATTTTCCACAGTTTACTGTGATCCACACAGTTAAAGGCGTTGGCATAGTCAATAAAGCAGAAATAGATGTTTCTCTGGAACTCGCTTGCTTTTTTCATGATCCAGCGGATGTTGGCAATTTGATGTGTATTATATATAGAATATATATAGCTTGGTCCATGTTTTTCTTACAGTTTTTTAGATTACAAATGTTCCTGGACTTTGGTTTAGAATGAGGAAAGCAGGCTTTGATATCAAAGGTTATCTAGAAAGCGGTCAAACCAGGCAGGTGGCACCAGGGGCCCAAGGTCATCTAGTGTGGGTGCTGGTCCCCAAGCAGGAGGAACTCACACTCCAGTCTTGGTCCACGTCCCCAGGATGCTGTCGAGACAGGAGGTCACAGCTGTGTCAAGGCTTCTATTCAGAATATCATAGGTGAAAAGCCCTGTTTCCTCTGATACCATCCAGGCCCAAATTCAGCACTACAGAAGACAAATTGGAAACCCAAAGAATTGATTTGCAAATTAGCAAGCAAAGGGTTCGGCTGAGCTTAGGATCAGAACTTGTAACTCTGTTTCTGGACACATCTGCCATTTCTGGACACTTTGTTCTTCACAAGAGGAAACCAGTGAAACCTGTGTGTTCATCTAGGCATACAGAAAAGTGAGAAAAGCCGATCAGCTTCAGGGTAGGGCTTTTAGAGTTCAGAGAATTTTGCAGATGAAATATCTTCCATGGAGTGAACGCCCTTTCTGAAGACTGGGAGGTATGGATTGAACCAGCCATAACCCTGCATTTTTCAGCAGCAGACAGCAGTGGGATCCCCCCTGATTACAGGCTCAAGACATTGGAGCATCTCCAAGACACAGTGAATAGGGAGGGTTCCAGAATTACGTGCTGATGACTCCCAACTCTCATTATCCTTGTCTGATCTTAACTTGCCTGTGCCCTGAAAACCTTAAAGAGAATATTTTAAAATAGTCTACTTGGCACTCCTTCTATAAAATTTCCTAAGTACCCATTATAATATGTATGAAAGCACATAAAACCTACCACTCTTAAAGGCAATTATTGACGGTCTACTTGTATTTTTACTATCTCCGACTTCCCCCTCCAAGACAAAGGGATACTTGAGACAAAGATCTGTGTGCAAATGACTTTTAGATAAATATCCCCAGGAGAGATATCCCCAGGATCCAGTCCTGACCCTTTATCTGTCAAATCCTGTAGCAGCAAGGTATATAAAGCCAGAGGTGGCCATAAAAAGTCAGTGGATCAGACAGGTTAGTCTCGGCGGTGGTGGTGTCGGGGTGATTATTCTCTTCACAGCAGGAGATGTTGGGGGGTTTGCAAACCTCAGAGATGTCTTCCCCAGCCTTCCTGTCCCTGCTGGAAGCACTGAGACAGCGTCCCCCGCCCAGAGTCTGCTCAGTGACAGTGGGACCCCAGGAGGCAGTGTCAGGACTTACGTCTGGAGATAGTTACTATCCTTACTGGCCGAGACACATTTTGGGCAAAGCAGATAGTGAAACAAGCCTTTGTTCTGTTGAAACTGAAAGTGTTAGTCAGTCAAGTCAGACTCTATGTGGCCCCATAGACTGTAGCCTACCAGGCTCCTCTGTCCACGGGAATCTCCAGGTAAGAATTCTAGAGTGGGTAGCCATTCCCTTCTCCAGGGCATCTTCCTGACCCAAGGACTGGGTCTCCTGCATCACGGGCAGATTCTTTACCGTCTGAGCCAACAGAGAAGCCCCTTGGTCTGATGAGTGTTTGTCAAGTGATGAGGCCCTGTTCGTTTGCTACGGCTGTTGGCAAAGTACCACGGACCATGTGTTTTAAACAACAGAAATGTGCTCCCAATTCTGGAGGCCAGGGAGCAAGGTCTCAGCAAGACCAGTTCCTTCTGAGCCTCTGCAGACTGTTGGTGTTTCACCAGCAATCCTTGGGGCTCCTTGCTGTATAGAAGCACCACTGCATCTCTGGCTTCAAGTTCTGACGGCATTCTCCCTCCACACATGTCTGTGCTCAAATTTCCCCTTTTTATAAGGTTACCTGTGCTATTGAATGAACCCCTCTCAATGACCCTATCTTAATTACTTACACCTGCAGTGACCTTATTGCCAAATAAAGGCCCATTTTTAGGTACTGGCAATAAGGACCCGAATCTGGAGGCACTCAACTGCACCCATGCTAGACGGTCCCCCCTTGGGGTCTCTGTGCAGATACAATGAGCTGGTTTCCAGGGCAGAGAGCACGGAGCTAGTACCAAGTAAGAGCTGCCTGGAGTTGGCCATCACACAAAGGAGCCGCTTCTGACCTCTATGCTTGACCCTTTGTGTGACCTTTCAGTTGATTTCCTAGACTCAGGCAGGACTTAATCACTGAGGACAGTGAGCTATTCGTTAATTATTAAATTACTCGACTTTTGAGTGTCCCTTGGACAGCAAGTAGGTCCAATTAGTCCATCCTAAAGGAAATCAGTCCTGAATATTCATTGGAAGGACTGATGTTGAAACTGAAGCTCCAGTCCTTTGGCCGTCTGATGCAAAGAGCTGACTCATTGGGAAAGACCCTGATGCTGGGAAAGATTGAGGGCAGGAGGAGAAGGGGTTGACAGAGAATGAGATGATTGGATGGCATCATGGATCCAATGGACATGAGTTGAAACAAACTTTGGGAGATGGTGAAGGATAGGGAAGCCTGGTGTGCTGCAGTCCATGGGGTTGCAAAGAGTCAGATACAACTGAGCAACTGAACGTCAACAACAAATTAAATTAATTGATCAAAGGTGTTGAATTATAGCCTTGTATGCAATTTAGTTTCTGAAAAAGAGAAACCTACATCTTTCCTTCAATGTATCCATGAAACATCTAAAAACACGTGCATAAATGAGAACTTGAAGAAAACGCTGGTCAGTTCCAAATGGCAGAAGCTTTTCAGCAGCTCTTCTTCACTTCATGGCTGTGAATCCAGGATTCATTTTAAATGAATAAGCAACTAACAGGATTTACAGTCGTGCTTCTGAGAATCTAATTGATTGAACTTGATTTTTGCCGTGGCCGCTTATTCATTTTCGGTTTCTCCGGGTCTCCGTTGCCGGGCGCGAGTTCCCTTCATCTTGGCGAGCACGGTCTCATCTGTCAGCGCAGAGTGCCAGCTGCTCCCTGCTGCGGCCTCTCTCGCTGTGGCGCACAGGCCTGGGTGTGCGGCTCTAGGCGTGTGGGCTTCAGTAACTGTGGTGTGTGGCTGAGTTCCCTGACATGAGGGATCGTCCCCAACCAGGGAGAGAGCCCACGCCCCCTGCATCGCCAGGCACTGGACTACCAGGGAAGTGCCTGTTTGAACATGTTTAGGGCCTTAAAGCGCAAACCTGGTGAGTAACCAGGGGGACATTTTAGGGAAATGAGGGGACCTTGTGTAGGAAGGAGGGGCAAGTAGCTGAAATGCTGGTTGGGCAGCAAAGCAACATGCCCAGGATGTGGGCTCCAGAGAGTGAGCCCTCCCGCCTCATTCAGAGACCAAGTCACGTATGAATGGCAGAAATTCTTGGCCTCAACTTTACTGCAAAGTGAAGACACGCAGCTGGATTTATTTAAGATTTTTTCTGGGGCTCCGAACCTCTCAGGCCTTGACTCAGAACCAGGGTCAAGTATGGCAAACACGGGGCTAAGCTCTGTCTTTGCTGTACAATTGTCCCTACAATTGAGCGGGGAGCGCCCTTCAGGTATATACATTTTGCATTGCCTCAGATGCTGACCATGTTCAAGGAACGATTCCTGAGCAGTGTAAACAGAATGCAAGAAAGAAGCAGACTCCTCTCCTGCCAGAATAAAACCAGCTGATGTCAAGGGGTTTAGGTAGGGTTCAGGAAGCAGAAAAGTTCAGGAAAGAGTTTGCTTTTAGACTCGATTCAGGGGCTTTTCCTTAAAGAGGCTGAGTTAGTCCGTTCAAAGCACTTGTGAGTCTGGAATTCAGATTGCATTACAGAATGAAAATAATGAAAACGATACCTGTGTCAGATAAATTAAGCGTTTCTATGAAAATACCGACTCAAGTTTAAAACACCACATAGTATGTTCCCTGTTGACATACTCAAAGCAAAAATAATATCCATTTCCGTTATGTTTTATTAAATTTTTAAGTTATTAAATTGTGGATATGTATCATTTTACAGCTTATCAAAGGTCCTGTGAAACAGTAAATTAAACAGTGTGCAGTGTTCTGCCAGCTCCTGAGGTCAAAGCAGCAAAAAAAAAGTTGAAAAATAGTTCCTTGTGCATAGGATTCAGCATCCGGATCAAGCTAAGGCATTGCGATGACTACTGACTTAGAAGCGGTCACGTTACAGGCACGCTCCTCCAGAAACGAAACATGGAAGCACCCTTTTTGATGTCAAGGGGAAACATGGCCCCGGGGTCCTTTCTGCTTCTCCAGAACTCTATTTGGAGGGATTGAGAGATGCTATAGGAAAGGCAGGGTGGTAACACATAAAAAGATAAACGTGTACTTACTCATCAAATTACAGCATTGATCTGGTCTGTATTCACAATACATTGAGTATTAACATATGAGAAAAACATTAGAGCAAGGTATTTATTAGAAGAAATATAAATAAAACAGCAACAAGTTGTTCACTCCAAGTTAGCTACAAGCAATTTAGCATCGTTGCCCTGAACACAAAAATAACAAGAAAGAAATGTAGTCCTTGTGTTAAACAAATGTCAATAGTATAAAGGAAGCTGAAAGTTCATGGAGAGAGATTAAAGATATCTCTCTTATGTTGATGAAAAAAACGCATGGATGGTCCTGCCTGAAGCTAAGATACCATCTCACAATGTGTTCACCATACATTTTCCACATGCAAGCGAGCAGGATGCATATTTCAGAGTTAGGTTTAAAAGACAGGAAATGGAATCAAGCAACTGGGAGCACGCCACCAGTGGGACGTTTGGGTGACAGAGCCAAAGATGACCTTTGATGACCTTGACCTTTGACTGCCAGAACCGCTAGCCAGGAGTAGCAACTTTCTGCTTATTACTTTGTATATCTGTTTTTCACTTATTGTCATTAATCAGATACATTTGACTAATCTGACACTGAGAAGACATGCATACCAAGAGGAAATGATTTTAAATATTTTTTAAGGGTTTCTTTTTAAAATGAATAGCTTGAGTTTAAATAACTTAAAAAAAAAAAAAAAACCTCTCTTTGCGTGCTAAGTGGATTCAATCACATCCAAGTCTTTGTGACCCTATGGACTGTAGCCCTCGAGGCTCCTCTGTCCATAGGATTCCGCAGGCAAGAACACTGGAGTGGGCTGTCATGCCCTCCTCCAGGGGAATCTTCCCGACCCAGGGATCGAACCTGCGTCTCCTGCGGCTTCTGCATTGCAGGCAGATTCTTTACCCCTGAGCTACCGGGAAATCCCTGAAGTGCCCCTAGGTACTATCTTTTTAAAGACTTTTCTCCTCATCCTAATCAGTTCAGGCCGCTCTAACAAAGTTTCACAGTCTGAGCAGCTCAAGCAGCAGACTTTACAGTCTCAGCTCTGCAGGTTAGAGTCTGGAGTTCTGGGGAGTCCTCTCTCTGTGTCCTCTTACCTTGTAGAGATTACAGTAAGTAACAGAACTTACTAATTACAATAGGTTCCCTATTCTGAAAGAGTGCTTGTAAGTCCGACAAAGTTAGCCTAAACACACAACACAGAACCAGCTACATAGTACTGTACCGTGATAGGTTTATGATACTTTTCACATGAATAATATGTAAAATAACCACATGCAAAAGAAAAAAAATTTGAGCCTTACAGTACAGTGAACTTGAAAAGTGCAGTATTAATTACAACAGCTGGCACTCAGGGGCTGGCATCCGTGAACCGTCAAGAAGAGTGACTGACCGCGGAGGGAGAGGAGGTGGGAGATGGCAGAGCTGAAGGGTCGTCGGCAATGGGAGACGCAGGGCCGGCTGCAGTGCCACACATGCCTGACGCTGATGGGCCTCACATTCGCCTCTTTAAGAGGCCACAACTTGAAGGCTCTTTTGTAGGGGACTTCCTCTCTAATGCCGTTAATCCCGACACAGAGGCCCAAATCTCATGACCTCATCTAAAGCTAGTCACCTCCCAAAGCCCCCACCTCCCAAATCCATCACACTGGGGGTCAGGGCTTCAGTACATGGGTTTGGGGAGGACACATGTATAACGTGATCACTACAGAATTTGGGAAACTGAAGCAAAAGATAGTTTTATTCTATAGCGTTGGCTGGCATTGGTCAAGAGTCGGATTCTAGCTTGACTTGGTCACTGTGGGAATCTGCCGTGAAGTTCTTTCATCTCTTTTGAATAGACTTCTACTGGAGCTCAGCCCCCCCTCTCATTTACATAATACAGGCTGCTTTCTCCTTACCGCTGTGGAGTCCAACAGAGTCCAGAGAGCCAGTGAAGTCTAGAGTGGTCACCGCATGGGTTTCACAGGAAACGTTTGCTGACCCTAGAGACTTTGTCCAGTCCAGTGGTAGCCATGCGTTCTTGAGCACTTGAAATGTGGCCAGTCCATTGAGGTGAACACTCAGGACAAGGTACACAACGGGTTTCTAAGACTTAGTGTGGAAAAGCATGTGAAATCATGAGTTTTAAGGTTCTGCGCCAGCTGCATCCTGCAGTGACGATGTGCTGGGTTTATCGGTTCACTGACCTCAGTCCCACACAACACACGTGGCTTCCGTTTGCAGCTGTCGCTACATGTCCAGCCCTCGTCCAGAGAAACTTCAAGTTGTTTTTTAACAGGAAGACTGCATTCTCAGCTCCGCTTCCCAAATGAGCTCTTGAGTTGTAAAAATTGGGAAATGTTTTCATTTTGTGTTCTTGACAAAATTGCTTAATCTTGCTAAATCTGAACATAGATAATTGGATCATAGTAAATACTGATTGGGTGATATTAAATTGGGGATTTTTCACCCTGGCCCTGGAATCAACTCAGTTCAGTCACTCAGCCCTCTCTGACTCTTTGCGACCCCATGGACTGCAGCACACCAGGCTTCCCTGTCCATCACCAACTCCCGAGTTTACTCAAACTCATGTCCATCAAGATGGTGATACCATCCAGCCATCTCATACTTTGTCATCCCCTTCTCCTCCTGCCTTCAATCTTTCCCAGCATCAATGTCTTTTCAAATGAGTCAGCTCTTCGCATCAGGTGGCCAAAGTATCGGAGCTTCAGATTCAGCATTAGTCCTTCCAATGAATATTCAGGGTTGATTTCCTTTAGGATGGACTGGTTTGATCTCCTAGCAGTCCAAGGGACTCTCAAGTGTCTTCTCCAACACCATAGTTCAAAATCATCAATTCTTTGGCACTCAGCTTCCTTTATAATCAAACTCTCACATCCACACATGACTACTGGAATAAGCATAGCCTTGATGAGATGGACCTTTGTTGGCAAAGTAGCGTCTCTGCTTTTTAATATGCTCTCCAGGTTGGTCATAGCTTTTCTCCCAAGGAGTAAACGTCTTTTAATTTCGTGGCTGCAGTCACCATCTGCAGTGATTTTGGAGCCTCCCAAAATAAAGTCAGCCATTGTTTCCACTGTTTCTCCGTCTATTTGCCATGAAGTAATGGGACCAGATTTTTTGATCTTAGTTTTCTGAATGTTAAACTTTAAGCCAACTTTTTCACTCTCCTCTTTCACTTTCATCAAGAGGCTCTTTAGTTCTTCTGTACTTGGACAGTATTGTCCTTTTAAGTGAACCTGGCCTGAACTGTCAGTATGTCCCACTGGGGGCCACTCCTTGTTGCCTCTCTGGCATCCAGGCCTCCTGCTCTCCCTTCTCCATCCGTCCACGGTCGGGGGAAGGGGTGCTTCTTTACTCTTTGGATAACTGGAAGGTTGCCTCTGACCCCCCTCCCCACCCACTTCCTCTGCACCCACCACGGTGAGTGGGGGCGGCCCAGCCCTGACCCTGAACGTGAGCCGGCTTTACTTCAGGCCCTTCCCTGCAGCTTTCCCTGCCACAGCGGCCCTCACTGGGCCCCCAGTGAAGCCCAGGAAGTGAAGGAGCTGCCGGGCAGGGAAGGAGGGGTGCCCACGGGGCCCCCAGGGAGCACGGCCCCCTACACTGGGTGCTTGCTTCAGGTGCCACTCACAGTGTGAGACCATTCACGCTCTTCTCTTGCCTCTGGACCATCTGCAGGCCTGGGTGGCTCCCCAAGGAAACAGGCAGGAGTGGAGAAAAGCAAGAGGCATGATGGGGGCCAGAAACTGGATGTGTTTGTGGAGGCACCATCCCAAGAGGGTCAGGCCGGCTCTGTTCCCACTGAGGATGGAGGGGAGCGTGGGGACCAGAGGTGGACTGAGTGCCTGGACTCTGAGATGCAAAGGGCAAGGGGCTGAGTCCTGCCCCCAAGGTCACAGAGGCAAGACCTCGCCCCAAGGCCACACAAGCCGAGCCCAGAACCAAGGTCAGTTCCAAAGCCAACTGAGCTCCTTGGTATCCTTGCCAAAAGCTGCTGATCATCACTACCAAGCTTCCTGACCCCAGTTAGATAAGACACCCACTCCAGTGACCACCCTATGCGTTCCAACCACCTAACACCAAACTTCCAGCAGAAATTTTCTTTGTCTTGAAGCTGTAAAAAATAGCTATTAATCCACGAAAACTATCGACTCTCCCTGGTCTGTCAGGAAATCAGCCTGCTGCACTCACAGTGCCCACTTTATCTCTGGCCTTTGTTCTTAGTGAAATCACTCCCTTCTGAAATGCTCTGTCTGGAAATTCTTTTCCTATCCACACTCAAACTGCCTCAGCAGATGGGAGGGATGAAGAACAGGCAGGCCATGGATGAGACAGACATTTAACAAGCTACATAAACTCTTTGAAGACCTGAAAAGTGCATGATTGAATTTTTGTTTGTGCAAATTAGATTCCCCACCCAATAGTGGATGCTCTGACTATATTCTTTCCAGCATCTCTTCATTGTTGGCGTGTCGACTCTGGCCTAAGACCCTGTGCAAAGCGAAAGTGAAAGTGTACCTGCTCAGTCGTGTCTTACTCTTTGGGACCCCATGGACTGTAGTCTCCCAGGTTCCTCTGTCCAAGGAACTCTCCAGGCAAGAATACTGGAGTGAGTAGCCTATCGCGTCTTCAGGGGATCTTTCAAAACCAGGGATCGAACTCAGGTCTCCCTCATGGCAGGTGGATTCTTTACTGTCTGAGCTACCAGGGAAGACTGAAACCCTGTGGAAGCTTCTTTAAACAAGTGTTCTGACTTCATATTCTGCCCTCCAGGTTAGAAACATGTGATAATTTAAAAAATCTGAGCAGCATCCCATTGTGGGTGCTGCTAAACCGTTCAGCCTCTGCAGAGCTGCTCTGGGGAGCACCGCTCCGCTGCCACTGTGACCGTGCTCGTAAACAAGTTTGAGCTTGTTTGACCTGTAATTCTGTCACTGACTGTGCAGCCAGACATTTCAAGAATTCAATATTCTTCAATATTTTTCTTTCTAGTAGCCCAAGTTTTTTAGTCTATCCAGCCTCTTCCTTTGTTGATACTCACTTTTCAACTTTAAAAAAATGTATTTTAACAAAAATGGAGATCATTTTATCATGTGTGACAATCAGTACAGCAGTTTCACTATTGCTGCAAAAAACAGTTGGCTCCTGAGACAAGTCATAGGTCTGAGGTCACAGCCTGCAGCCCAAGCCACGTGTCCAGAAAAGCTACGGTTCCTGTCCTTGAAACAGCACATCGGCCTGGGTAGTGTGAAGGCACCATGGCCCAAGCATGTGTTACACGCTCACGCACACTCACAGGCCAGTGTGCTGAAGAACCCAGACATGCCGACACACTCCTACTTGTTCACACCCACACATGGACACACCCACACACAGTACGGTTCATACCACAGGCTTGTACCCACACACACGCCAACAATCACACTCACACAAATAGGAAAAGCTCAGAGGCATACGGACACACCGGCACACTCCTATCACACCGATAAGCACAGTCTCACGCAGTAACACAAGTGCACGGACACACAGCTCACAGGCCCGCTGACACGGACACACAGGCCCCTCCCGGCTAACATTCAGACACGCCTGCGGAGTGAAGCTTCCCACTCACACAAGTCTTGCTCACGGACACACACCAGGCGTGCCCTCACACACGCCTGATACCCTATCATACCCACTCCCCGCCATACACCGATACACTGCTCCCTGGGGAGCAGGCCGGGTCTGCATGCCGGTGTTTTGAGTTTGGGCTCCAAGCAGATTCCGGAGAGCTTCCGGCGAGCAGACGTGGCCAGGGCAGGGCAGGCCCCGAGGTACCTGCTCTGACTCCAGGCCGCCATAGCAGAGGTTTCCGCAGAGTCCCTCGAGGGCTTCCCTGCTGTGAGGCCTGGAACACGAAAACATGCCCCGAGAACCTGGACTCAAGGGGAAGACAGACGTGCAGTTAGTCACCAACCCCGTGGCTTGGTCCCCAAGAGAAGTCAGCACACCTGAGCGTCTTAGGGAAAATCGGACTCTCGAGCGGTGTCCGGGCGTTCCTCTCCTACATTTCTGGTGCTGTATTTGACTCTGGTGCTTTTTCTCTGGAGTAGAGTTAGCCTTGAGGATAGAAAAAAAGATAATGTGTGTGAGAAGCCCCTTAATGCCAGCTCCGTGGAGCAGGTGCTGAGGGAGCCACCCGCCGTACAGATAGAACGTGGGGGCGGCCATTGAGCAAACAGCGGCACGCTGCGGGCCCCACGGAGCCCACGGAGCCCAACGTGCGACTGTCCTGCTGGACCTGTTCTGGATCTGCATGCGTGTGCTAAGCCACTTCAGTCCGTCTGACTCTTTGCAGCCCCATGTACTGTAGCCTGCCAGGCTCCTCTGTCCATGGGATTCTCCAGGCAAGAACACTGGAGTGGGTTTCCATGCCCTTCGCCAGGGAATCCTCCCTACCCAGGGATCAAATCTTATCTCCTACACCTTCTGCCTTGGCAGGCGGGTTCTTTACCACTAGCACCACCTGGGAAGCCCATTCTGGATCTCAAGTCTTTCGGATTGAGCTTGGATAACGCTTCAGGCAATGACGCACATTTATATCAGTTTCCAAGTGAAAAATGTCTTTTGCACAGCCGGCATCACTTATGGACATTGTCCAAAAAGTCTACCCTTCAAATTTGCTTCAAAATTTCCAGATGTGTAGAGACGATAATGAAAGTGGAAACTGTCTAAGTGTTGGTGATGTCCTATTTCAGAGGTTGCTGCAGTGCTTGGTCTCCTGGGCTCTCCTTGAATCCTGGGTGTTGACAGCAGACACACAGGACTTACCTGGGGCAGGTGGATGCCTCGGGAAAGCAGGCCTGGCAGAATGCCTCCATCCTCCCACCTGGGCCCCTTCACTTCTTGCCTGCCCTTCAGAACTGAAGATCTTCACGTGGGAAGCCTTTACATGGCTACGCTGACTTTGCCACAGTCACAACTGCAGACCCCAAGAAATTGTGCTGAAGGACCCCGCCCAGTGAAAGCAAAGGTGCCCTGCCCCATGAGGAAGGAATGACAACGAACATAACTAAGATCACCAAGTAAAACTGACACATTGACAGGAAAACTACGAAAACAGAAGAACAGTAAACAAATAAATCAGGCCAAGTGCAGAAAAAGGTGAAAAGACTGGGTCCAATTTCTCAACATTCAGAAAACTAAGATCATGGCATCTGGCCCCATCAATTCATGGGAAATAGATGGGGAAACAGTGGAAACTGTGTCAGACTTTATTTTGGGGGGCTCTAAAATCACTGCAGATGGTGACTGCAGCCATGAAATTAAAAGACACTTACTCCTTGAAGGAAAGTTATGACCAACCTAGATAGCATATTCAAAAGCAGACATTACTTGGCCAACAAAGGTCCATCTAGTCAAGGCTATGGTTTTTCCTGTGGTCATGTATGGATGTGAGAGTTGGACTGTGAAGAAAGCTGAGCACCAAAGAATCAATGTTTTTGAACTGTGGTGTTGGAGAAGACTCTTGAGAGTCCCTTGGACAGCAAGGAGATCCATCCAGTCCATTCTGAAGGAGATCAGCCCTGGGTATTCTTTGGAAGGAATGATGCTAAAGCTGAAACTCCAGTACTTTGGCCACCTCATGCAAAGAGTTGACTCATTGGAAAAGACTCTGATGCTGGGAAGGATTGGGGGCAGGAGGAGAAGGGGACGACAGAGGATGAGATGGCTGGATGGCATCACTCACTCGAAGGACGTGAGTCTCAGTGAACTCTGGGAGTTGGTGATGGACAGGGAGGCCTGGCGTGCTGCGATTCATGGGGTCACAAAGAGTCAGACACGACTGAGTGACTGAACTGAACTGAACTGATTCAAAAAGATGTGCAACTTCGCAAGTGACACAAAAACTTGCAACTTCCAGCAGCAAGGACCTGCGCCCTATCGCCCTTCACCTGGACAAAAGCTTGAATCGCCACCCTGCACATAGGTGATGCAGATGTGCGGAAATGCACAGGGCTGTGTACACACGGTGAAAACCTGACAGCAATGTGTTACTGCAGACTCCGGCAGCAACCATCACAAGCGACCATGGACGTGCCCAGAGGCCCGTCTTCCTGAATCTGCCTTATGTAACTTTTGACACATGGACAAAAGTACTGATATAGTGGCAAGGATGGCCATTGTTGGAACTCTAGTAATAGCCAAGAACGTAGAGGAAAGAGCATAACGCATGGTCCAGAGCGGAATTAGATAAACTTGATTTCACTCTCAATCACACCTATTGGGGAAAAAAAAATGTGGCTAAGAAAGGGATCCGATAATACCATCACACCTTTAAAAAACAAATAGAAAGGGAATAGCACACTATTAATATGCGTCTGGTGTGTTTGCCCGGCTCTCGGCAGGAGAGCTGGCCCAGTGTGTGCTTGTTTTGGGGTGACAGAACTACAACTCTCTGCCCGGCAACAGTACAACAGAGGCCCCTGTCGTCGGAGGACTCCGCCCTTTGGCAATTCTGAAAGTGCCCTCCTGACATTTTCGCTGTGAGTATCACATGCTTAAAACTCAGTGTGTAGAAATCTTTTGGGCCCAAAATGGATATTCCAACTTACTGAAGCATCCTTGCTCTTTTTACCTACAGTCCCTGCTACACCTCATTCCAAGAGGAATTTTGTTAACCCTTTCAATCTTCAAAGGTAGCTCTCAGCTGTAATGAAGACTGCGGTTGTGTATTAATTCAATTTTGGGAACCTGGGGCATGCGTGTTCAGTTGTGCCCAACTCTCTGTGACCCCATGGACTGTAGCCAGCCAGAGTCCTCTGACCATGGGATTTCCCAGGCAAAAGTCCTGGAGTGAGTTGGCAGTTCCTACTCCTGGGGATCTTCTCTTCCCAACTCAAGGATCAAACCCAGGTCTTGCAGGTCTCCTGCACTGGCAGGTGGATTCTTGACCGCGGTGCCATGTGGGAAGCCCTGGGACCCTGGCGCCCCCCGTTAATTTTGAATCCTCTCCTAGAATGCCTTTGAGATCCTGCTCCATGCTTTATTTCCTCTTGCTCGTGGACACATCTTCTTTGTGGTAATTCCACAGTGTGCCTGGCGGGACATCTTGTTCACCAAAGTCTTTCTACATGACAACAGCCAACAGAACACACTGCCTTCTTTCTGAGGAAAGGGTGCTTACCCAGTAGCGTGACACTCTGCAAGTGCCATTTTCAAAAGTAAACACGCGATTGTTCCATAATAATCACACACATGTAAGACAAGGCAATGTTCAAAAACCTTATATGTTAACTAACATATGTCAGAGTCAGAATGCATTTAGTAACTGGCCCGTCCACCAGTATCAAGGTCTGCAACTTTTTCTCTTTGATTTCCGTCATTCTCCTGTAACTTGAACTTCTGCTCCCTGGTCACCACCTTTCAACATGCTGTGATGCCTGCACTGCACACTGTGAGAAGCCCAGTAAAGCTGGAAAATGCCTGATGAAGCCAGGCGCACAGGAAGCACTCAAACAGTAGTATTATTGGATTCTGTTGCAGATGGAAACAATAGCATGTTATTTTAATCTTAAAACCAAGCTTGAAGAGATCCTCCTTCCACCCTGCTACCCCTGTGGATGGGTTGCTGTACAATGCGGAGAGGGGCTTCAGAGGGACAGGAATAAACCGGTTTGAAGAGTGTCCTGCTGGGTATTGTCTGGGGCCAGACAGGCAAGCTCTCCACATGTCTTCTCTTACCAGAAAGGGCGGGTGTGGACACTGAGCTTCCTGGCGTTTTGCCACAGTGGACAGAATGCCTGACGTGTAGCCCTCCCGGGTGTCTCACGTCCACTGTTCTCAGCTGGAACCTGACTTTGTAAATTAGGATTCTTCCCACTGGTTTTACTCCAGCACTTTGGCCACCTCATGCGAAGAGCTGACTCCCTGGAAAAGACTCTGATGCTGGGAGGGATTGGGGGCAAGAGGAGAAGGGGACGACAGAGGATGAGATGGCTGGATGGCATCACGGACTCGATGGACGTGAGTCTGAGTGAACTCCGGGAGTTAGTGATGGACAGGGAGGCCTGGAGTGCTGCGATTCATGGGGTCGCAGAGAGTTGGACACGACTGAGAAACTGAACTGAACTGAACCACTAGTTTACAAACAAGGGACAGAAAACACAGTCTTGGTTGTGTGATCATTTTGGCCTCCAGATCCAAAGAGGAGACTGTAGGGGTGCTGGAGAAGAGGATGCTAGGCCCTCGTATGGAGATTTGTGCCCCCCAAAGGGGGTACAGGTAGACAAAGCAGGAAATTTACACAGGGTCTCCCCACAACCTCCAGGGTGGGTTGGTTGCTTCTGGTTCATGGGCTTTGCATCCTGCAGATTCAGCTACTAGTAGAAGGTGCAGTGCGTATCTCCTGTGAATCCACATTTCTAGGAGGACAGCATCACCTATCCAGGCGGGGCCCAGCAGCCGCCTCTGGGAACACATAACCCTCCAGATGTGCCCTCAGGGAGGCACACCTGGGCAGGATCACACCTCTGAAGCTGCCCTTCTCTTTGCCAATGTCTCTGGGCACCAAAACGTTGCCTGAAGCTAGAGGCTGAGGTCTCCTGAGCTCAGCCATCGTCCTCTTCACAATCTCCAAGGGAGGTTCAACTGGCATTCACGAAGACAATACAAACAGGCTTTGAGATCAGCTGAATTTACACTATCGAAAGAGCAATGCAACATTAACTGATCAGGGGAAAAAAAGTGTAATTAAATACAACAAGTGTTTGGGGTGTTAGCTTTCCGAACATTCTATCAAGAAACATTGTTATTGTTGTTCAGTTGTTAAGTCATGTCTCGCTCTTCAAACCCATGGCCTGCAACACACCAGGCCCCTCTGTCCTCCGCTGTCTCTTGGAGTTTACTCCAACTCACGGCCATTGAGCCCGTGATGCAAACCAACCACCTCATCCTCTGTTGCCTCCTTCTCAAGCCTTCAATCTTTCCCAGCATCAGGGGCTTTTCCAGTGAGTTGGTTCTTCACATCAGGTGGCCAAAGGATTGGAGCTTCAGCTTCAGTTTCAGTCCTTCCAGTGAATATCAGGGTTGAATACTTGAAGGTGCCAACTTCTATCTCTTCATCCTCTGCCTGGATAAAATAATCTATATTTGCCTAAAAATCCTATGAAAATGAACATTCAGGAGATAATACCTGAAATTCCATATATAACTGACTCTCTTTGTTGTACACTTTAACACAATATTGTAAATCAACTATACTCCAATGTAGAATAAATGTTTACCAACAATCTTAATGGTTAGTAGAAAAAAAATCTAGATGAATTGAAACCGTACAGACTTTATTCTTTGACCATAATGTATTTAAATTAGAAAACAATGACAAAAAAAATTTACAAACATTCCTTAGACAGTTAATTCTAAGTAAAACATCAATCAAGAAAAATAAATTCATAATATTTAAAATTTTTAAAAAGAAATGCAGGAAACAGTATTTTTAGTTACTGTACTATAAAGAAAAAGGGACCAAAGAAAATCACAGTTTGTACAATTACCAGGAGCAATTAAACGTCCATGGGCGGCATTGCTTTGTTCAGTGCATTTATAAAACCATGTATCCCACAATATATTTTACCGAGAAGTCAGCAAAGTTGCTGTATCACAAACAGATTTCCAGAGCCAGTGGCTTCAATCAAATGCGGAAGTAGTCAAAGTCAATTTTCATTTGGGGTTTCCTGGGTGACTCAGTGGTAAAAAATCCACCTGTAATTCAAGAGCTGCAGGAGATGCTAGTTTGATACCTAGTTTAGGAAGATCCCCCGGAGGAGGAAATGGCACCCCACCCCAGTGTTCTTACCTGGGAAAGCCCATGGACAGAGGAGCCTGGCGGGCTGCAGCCCATGCGGTCACAGAGCTGGACACGACTAAGCACACACCCACAGTTTTTATTTATGGAGTCTGTCTTTAATTTGTTGTAAGAATTTTGAGATAATTTTGGACTTCTTTTGGTGGGGGGGGGGGTGCAGCCAGTATGTAAAGATCATAATTCTGATTCGATTGTGTTACACCCCCTGTGTCTAATTTGTATAGCTGCACACCCGATACATAATTCAAGAAAGTTTTGTGGGAAATTTGCCCTTCACTGTATCTATTTCTGTCAAAACGATCTCAAGCATTGCAAGCTCGACCTTTTCTTTAAAGACGAAATAGTTCCCCAAAGTGACAACATCAAAATATTATTAAGTAGAAAACCCTTTGGAAAGGCGTGTGTGTCATCAGGAAGTAATGGATAAGGGCGCCGCCTCAGAAAGCAGAGGCAGCCTCTTGTCCTGAAGGTGACGGATCCTTAGATGGGAGAAGGCGGATTTCGTGGGCTCATTCCTGCCGTGACCAGCGGCCCCACTTGTGAATTTCTGGAGATCATAATGTCCCCTCATGAAAGATGTGCCTCCACGTTTTGCCAATCTTTACTGAAGCTTTTCTCGGACTTTCTTTTGTCAGCAGAATTTTTGGTTTTCAGCCTTAATCACTAATCTGGCAACCTTAAAACTGTGAAGCAGAGAGATGGAGTAAAGGTTAAAAGCATTGGAATGGCTAAGGTTTGTGACTGCCAGCTGAGTCATTTAGACATGCCAATGTCCACGTTTATTGTGGCTTATTTTGACCATTAGACACTCACTGCTTATTTACAGGACTAGGACTGAGAAAAGGGAATGAGGGAATTGAACTAGAACATGGCAGTTAAAGACTGTGAAAAATCAGTCATCCAGGTAAGTGCTATTCTAATGGAAACTTTAAAATCAAAATTAGGTGCAATAGCCAGGATGCATTACATACAGAACTGTAAGTACAGACAAGGTCGCCATCGCTGCTCCGTCCCTTACATCAGGCTCCAGCGTGGCTTGACACGGCTTGGTCTGCGGAGCAGGGGTTGGTACGTTCGTGAGGACAGATTCTCTGGCACAGGGGTTGTCTGGGTCAGAGTCACTGCTCCCTGTGATCAGACAGAACAGAGCAGAAGGGGAGAGGGGAAGGGGGGAAGATGTCTGTACAATTTGCTGCTTAGTTGATTAGTCGTGTCCAACTCTTCACGATCCCATGGACTGTAGCCCACCAGGCTTCTCTGCCTGTGGGATTTCCCGAGCCAGAATACTGGAGTGGGCTGCCATTACCTTCTCCAGGGGATCTTCCCAACTCAGGGATTGAACCCACGTCTCCTGTACCTCCTAAATTGGCAGGGACATTCCTTACCACTCGTACCACCTGGGAAGCCCATACACTATACAGTTATTCCTATATATACATATATATAATGTATATTATTTTATTATATCAATGAAAACTGCATTACTATTTGTATCATTATTATACTCTAATATGGGCTTCCCTAATGCCTCAGACGGTAACAATCTGTCTGCAATGTGGGAAACCCAGGTTTAATACCTGGGTTGTTAGGAAGATGCCCTCGAGAAGGGAATGGCTACCCACTCCACTACCCTTGCCTGGAGAATTCCATGGACAGAGGAGCCTGGTGGGCTACAGTCTAAGAGGTCATAGAGAGTCGGACATGACTCTTCACCTATAATACATCTTTAGAATAATTGTATTATAATCTGTTAATAATCGATAATAAAATAAGTTATTATAATAAGTGATTTATTTGCCATTGATAGACAGTAAGATGTATTTTCTAAAACATGCGCAGATGTGCAATGTGTACACACACATGCACAATCACAAACACAGCAGCATGCACGTGCACATTTGTGCATTGCCTATTTCCATTCCTGGCACGCGTTTTGTAAGACGAAGTCAGCTCATGCACATTCTGATGCAACTTCTCTCAGATACTGGATTGGTTTCTGCGGTCCAGGGCATCACAGCTCACAAGAGCCTTCCTGGCCTTGTCCCAGCCCTCACCCTATGAGCGCTGGTGGGCTGCTCAGACAGCTCCACATGCACACGTGCCCGCCACCCTGTGCGCAGAGGACCTCAGCTCAGGCCGTTTTTCAGGCAGAGTAAGTGCCTGGGAATGTGATTTTCAAAAAGCCAAAGAACTGAGGTGAATGCTTACATCAGACATCAGGCAATGAGTGTGAGGAACGTCTCTTAAGGGGTGAATGTATACCTTTCAGATGAGAAGTGGCGAAACTTATCCACAGACCAAGCAGAGAAGCGTTGGGATGTAGACAGGCCCAGCCTGGGGGCCACATCGCAGAAGCACTTAGAGCCTTATCTGAGAGGGAAGGGGAATTGGTGTCTCAGCACACGGATGAACCGAGGTTTATGAACGGTGCTGGGCTCCAGATGAGCTAATTGCCAGAAAGCCATCACGCGCGTGTGGCAAAGAAAACCCTCCCAGAAACGGGGCGGATGAGTTCCGCATGTCAGAAAGGTTATATCATTGCAGGACAGTTCCTAAAACCCAAGTGAAGTTCCACTCGAGAAGACGTGTCTAAAAATAAAAAAGTTTAAAGAGAGCCCACCTTGTGTTAACACAACAGAAGAGAAGGACAATTCCCACTGTGGCTCAGTCATGCAAACGACAAGGGAAAAAGGACACAGTTCAGGGTAGGGGGGCTGGAGATCCCACTTCCAGGCTTCCGCTGAAAGCCTTATTCAGCTAAAACACTGTGTCTGATAACTCTCAGCTTGCTCTACTGACCATTTCATCACAATGTCATCCAGCAAGTAGAGAGGGAAGCAAAGGCAACTGTGCCTCTGGAACTGACACAGAGGAGCAGCGATTGGATACTGGCTGGAGGGGAAGAGGCAGAAATTGGGGGGCCGCTCTGTCGTCCTGGAGTTACTGCCATCCTGGTGCCTGCTGTCCTGCGTGCAGACTCCCCGGGAGGAGATGGCATCTCGCCAAGGAGAGTTCGGCAGGTCTCAGGAGGATGAGCAGGTTGAAAGGCGCGCAAAAGTGTGATTGTGATGTGCTGTGTGGTTACTTTTAAGCGGGAGGGAGGGGAGGAGAGAGAGAGAGACAGTGAGCATCCGTAATGGACTTTCTGATGAACTCATCTTTCACAAGGACATGTGGAAAAGATTAGAGGGAGGGTTTTTGTGTAAGGAACAATGAGAAAGTTAAGATCACATACTTGAAAAATTTTGACAGGAAAATGAATGCCTAGAATGACCCATGGCTTTCAAAGTTGATAAAGACAAAACTTGGCTTCTCAGTCCATATTTCAAATCATAAAAAGAAGAGCAATGAAGATTTAGACATACTGCTGGGAGGAGACGCTCTGAAAACAGAATTTTCTAAAACTTTGTCTGTGACCTGCAGGGGACATTATCCTTTAAATATAGCTAATTACAGAGGACAGTTTACACAATAAGGTACAAAAATGATCATTGGGCACATGCAAAAATGCTCAATTCTGTTAGTCATCAGGGAAGTGTGAATTAGCGTACTCCACCTATCAGAATGGCTTTTTTGTTTTGTTCTGTTTTTCATGATAGCACCAAATGTTTCTATGGAGTAACTAGAACTCTTGTATGTTGCTGATGGAGATGTAAAAAGTACAACCACTGTACTTGAAAATGTTTGCGTTTCTAATAAAGCATGCAGTCATTCTATGGTTCAGAAATCCTAACCTTACGCATTTCCTCAAAAGAGATGAAAATATATCCACAGCATACATGTGAAAGAAGGTCCATGGCAGCTTTCACCATCACACGAAAAGCTAGAAGTACAGGGGTTCATCAGCAGGACACTGGATCAACGATGAGGTGTCAACTATGGAATACTCTGCGGGAATGAAATCGTGAATATCACGTTCCAAGTCAGGTAAGTGTAAATCCAATCAGTGGCTAAAAAAAAGAAAAGAGAAAGGACAGAGGCTGCCCTGGAGGATGTGGGGGTGGAGGCTGGGAAATGGACTTGAGGGTGCTTTCTGAGACTGTGTAATTTCTGTATCTTTATAGGGATTTGGTGACACAGAGGCATACATTTTCCAAAAACTCAGTAAGTAAACACTTAGGATTTGTACTTTTCATTCTACCTGAGTTTTATATCTTAAACAAAAACCTGTAAATAAATATTAAATTCTAAATACTGAATTCTGTCACTTGCTGTAAAATGTATTGAAAAAAAAAAGCATAGCTGGATGGATGAAGACATAGAAAGCAAGCATAGTGAAGTGTTCTTGGCAGACTGTACCTTGTGAACATATTGGTATCAAAATATTCAACTTTGTTGAATATTATAATAAAACATTGAAAAATATTTATCTGAAGCACATATGTAATAATTCTTTATCAAAGTAACCTGAAGTGTTCCATGCTGGTGCAACGTTTTCTAGCCTAGATACATCATGTACAATGAACTGAGAGTTTGTGGGTGAAGTCAGGGTCAAGACTGAGGAGCGCTAGAGACCCAGACATAGTTCTGGTTGCCAAGCAGAATATGGAAGTTTAAGTAGTCGCATGCTGTTTAAATTGGCATTTGCCCAGAGTGAAGCCACCCTCTGACTTCTCATTATCTGTTCCTGAAAGACGAACAGCAGGATGGCAAACTCCGAGTCTGGAGTGGACATTGAAAGAGATGACGCAAGTGAACGGCTGTGCTGCGCTCAGTCATGTCCGACTCTGCAGCCCCATAGACTGTAGCCTGCCAGGCTCCTCTGTCCCTGGGATTTCCCAGGCAAGCATACTGGAGTGGGTTGTCGTTTCCTTCTCCAGGGGATCTTGCCGACCCAGGGATCGAACCCGAGTCTCTTATGTCTCCTGGACTGGCAGGCAGATTCTTCACTACTGTCACCTGGGAATGCTTAAACGTTTACATGTAACACAGCAAATAAACAGTTTGTCATTGTTACTATTGCTGTGGATGTGAGCTTGTATAGAGCACAAAAGAAGGACTCGGGAGCAGTCCTGGCCAGCCGCTGGAGACGCCCCAGCGCCCAGGCACAGCCACACCCCTCACAGTAGCCCTCTTGAAGCCTCCTGCTCTCTGCTAGTGCATTACAACAGGGAGCAGGGGGTGCACATGAATAATTCACGTTTAAAATGGCAGTAAAGAGGCCAGCTCGCATCTTGACATTGAATTGTACAGAAATGAAAGTGACTATTGAAATAGCTCCTGAGAGGCGGTTTAACAGAAATGATGGGTAAAGGATTGGTAATTAAGATGAATATAATGCAAACACGCAAATCAAGCTGCAGTGAGGTATCCTCTCACCCCGCTCAGAATGGCTATCATCAAAATGCCCACACACAGAATTCTGGAGAGGGTGTGGAGAAAAGGGAACCCTCTCGCACTGTTGCAGGGCCTGCAAATTGAGCCACTGTGGAGAACAGTATGGAGAGTCCTAAAGCACCAGGAGCGAAGCCACCACATGGCCCAGCAATCCCACTACGAGGCCCATAGCCTGGGAAAACCGTAACTGAGAAAGGCACGCTGCCCCAGTGTCCACAGCAGCACTATTTACAGTAATTAGGACCTGAAGAAACCCAGATGTCCGTTGATAGGTGGATGGATAAAGAAGTTGTGGTACATATATATATATGATGGAATATCACTCAACCATGTGAAGAATGTGACTGAGTCAGTACTAATGAGGTGAATGAACCTGGAACTTGTTATACAGAGTAAGGAAGAGAAAACGATTGTCTATCAGCCCATTTATACGGAATCCAGAATGATGGCACTGATGAATGTATTTGCAGGGTGTGTATAGAGACTCAGACACAGAGAACAGACCTGCCCACGCGGCAGGGTGAGGAGAGGGTGGGCCAAACCGAGAGAGTGAGAGAGTTACACACATGCCCTGCCACGTGGGAAGCAGATCCTCAGTGGGAAGTTGCTGCGTAACAGCGGGTGCTCTGTGACAAGCTGGAGGGGCAGGGCGGTGTGGAGGGGCAGGAGCGAGGAGTTTCAAGAGGAAGGGGGCATATGAATACTTACTGGCTGGTTCACACGGTTGTATAGCAGAAACCAATACAACACTGTAGCAATTATCCTCCAACTAGAAAAAAATAAAGCAGAAGATGAAATTCAGAGGTTTAGTGCAATCAGTGACACCGCATCTTCTGCAAAGGCTCATTTCAGCAGGAGCGTGAGTCCTTAGGTGTGGAGAACAGCTGCTTCATTTCCACGTGGCCCTTGCCCCACCCCCACCACATGTCCCCATCGCCTTTGGCCTGTGGACAATGTCAGTCAAAGAACAAGTTTAATCAGAGAAGTAAGAGGTACTGCAACAAAGGGAAACTGTCAAAGGAGACTAGATAATAACAATGTAGTCTTTAAACTTAGTCCAGGACCTGTAATTCTTTCTCGAAGACTATAGATAGTATTCTGAGCCATATCCTGTGAGCTGTCTTACAGATACTAGAACACGCGGTGGAAAAGCTAACTCCATGGGGGCCAGCCTGTACCCACCCAGGGGTTGAGCTGCCGCAATTCCGAGAACTGACCGCAAAGAAATGGGAAAAGAGGCATCCCGGAACTGAAGATTAACTGTGCCTAACACAGTGAGGCCGATGCTGGTCAGACCACCGATGACTAACTCGAAGACGACTGTCGGAGCTGACCGCGCCATTCTGCATGTAACCCCCAGCCCCCAGCTCTGTCTACGGAAGCTCTCACCCCTGCTGCCAGTGTGTCGGGGGCTTGGCCATTGAACGCATGTCACCACCTTTTCCCTCCCAGTTGCCGGCTTCTGAAATAAAGCAACCTTTCCTTTCACCAACCTGGCCTGTTTATTGGCTTTCGGGTGGCAAGCAAGAGGACTCTCACACTCCTGGCAACACCAGCATCTGCTGCCCCAGGTCTGGCCAGCAGGGAGGGACAGGAGGAATCTCTCCAAGCCGGTCCTCTGCGTGAACTCAACCCAAGTGAGGCGATCGGCGCGTGAACGGCAGGGGACTGACTCCGTTCGACACATGAGCCTTGTCTGTTCTGTTTTTTAACTATTTGCAGTCTAAGCCGTATCTTCTTTAACGTGAATTTTAACATTTGTTCTTTACACAATTCATCGTTTTTAAGTTATCAGTTCAAGAAAAATGAGTCCTTTCCCATTCTCTCGAACCATCCAGGTACTTAATTTTTAAAAGTGGTCGTTTTTCCCTTAGAAGGAAAGGTGCTCATACAAATGACACAGCTTTGTAAACGACCGCTTCACTACGGAGGGTGTCTGCATCACCCCGTTAACAGGCTGCCCCGCTCAACAGCGGGTCCCTTGACGTGGGGCTCCACGGTGTTCTTTTGCGAATGCTCTCGGGTTGCTGCAACAAGGAGCCTGGGTTGATATCCCCATTCCCAACCAGAAGAGTTTGAAGAAGTCTGTCTCAGAGGGGTGACTCTGCCCACCTTGATAGCAGAGGATATTTGAAGACGTTGGAGGCACTGGGTTGTCAGGACTGGGAAGCAGGAGGGAGCCTTCTACCATCTACCTGGTGCGCAGAGTCCTGGGAAGCTGCTGGGCGCGTCCCAGCTAGCTCTAGCCCAGTGTGTGAACGGTCCAGGGTGGAGAGACCCTGGTCTGGAGGAAGACCAAGCTGCTATCTGGAGGGGCAGCAGACGATTTTGGATGGAACTTCTGGTTTTAGGGACTGTTCTCCCTGGAATCAATGAGGATCCTGAGAACAGAATAAAGGTAGTCTCTCCATCACCTTTTCCCCCCTCTCAGCTCACGGTACGTATCTTTCTCTTGACAACACGCTTTCACAAATTGGGTCAAAATTCCCACTTCCTTTGCCTTGCTGTGAACGTGTCAACTCATCACATTCATTGACGAAAATGACGTTTCAACTGTAATGACAAGGAAAAGGCAGCATCCTCTTGGTCTGTGTAGAGTGTGGTTTGAGGTTTTTACCTGTGAACAGCCTGTGAACATGCTTTCCTGAAACCTGACCTTTGGTACTGACCCCGGCTCTCTGCCTTTCCTCTGGGTTGTCTTCCTTTCAAACTGACTCAAAGAATCATTTTTCCCCTCTCTGGGGTTTTCATGAAAACCTTTCATTTTTTAAAATCCTGTGCATCATTTTCTCCCACATTTATTTGTGTTGTGATTATTTTCACAAACAACTTCCTTGTGAATATTACCTTTTGGGCAAAATGGGGAAGCAGATCTTTTTGAACAAGAGCCTCCACTAAGATACGACGGCACAAAGATAAATCATCCATACGTGCACCTATGCATACACAGCTGTATGTGTGTACATACACACATGCCTGCATACACGGATCCTTAACTTCTATGCTTAAAAATATGTTTTCCTCCTACTTTAAAGACATGCCACTAGAAGAAATAGCTCAGCAGTGTAGCTGCAGCTCAAAGTATTTGAGGGAATGCTTTCAGGGATTTCAAACCAGTGGTAAGAATTTCTGATGAAACACTGCAGAACATTGGAGGTCGGCTACCAGGAGAAAGATGAACAAATAATCTCCACTGGAGTGATAAACAAAATGTATATTTTACCCAGGAAGCCAGAAGGAAAGTGGATGGAGCCTGCCTCCACATGCGTGAGAGCTCCTCTGCTGCCCGGGGCTGCTGTGTGTGACTCTCCCTGTCTGGCTCCCTCATCCAAGGGCAGGTGTCCAGTCCCTCGTGGAGGAGCCGTGCCTGGGCTGGCAGTGACCCCTTTGGCTCAGCTCCACACTTAAAAGATTCCTTAGAGGCACAGAGTTTTAAGAGCTGGAAGAGCTCGCAGACACCAGTTTCTTGGGTTTACAGATAAAAGACTTGTTATGAATTGAAAGGACATGACTTGCCCAAGGACCACTGCTAGGCACTGAAGAAATGTGTCCTACCCACAGATGGGCTGGATTTTAGCCGAGACTTCTTTTCCCTACGCTAGTGCCAGTCTCTCCCCTACACAGAGAATTTTCTCTCTACCCTGGTTGTATGTGGGTGTCTCTCTTCTCTGAATTCTTGTTGCTGTTCAGTCATGTCTGACTCTCTGCGACCCATGAGTTACAGCATGCCAGGTTGCCTTTCATCATCTCCCAGAGTTGGCACAAACTCTTGTCCATTGAGTCTGCAATGCCATCCAACCATCTCATCCTCTGTCGTCCCCTTCTCCTCCTGCCCTCAATCTTTCCCAGCATCAGGGTCTTTTCCAATTAGTCGGGTCTTTTCCAATGAGTCAGCTCTTTGCATCAGTGGCCAAAGTATTGGAGCTTCAGCTTCAGCATCAGTTTTTCTAATGAATATTCAGGGTTGGTTTCTTTTAGGATTGACTGGTTTGATCTCCTTGCTATCCAAAGGACTCTCTAGAGTCTTCTCCAGCATCCCAATTTGAAGACATAAATTCTTTGGTGCTTAGCCTTTTTTCTTCTCCAGCTCTCACAACTGTACATGACTACTGGGAAAACCATAGCTTTGACTATACAGACCGTTATTGGCAAAGTAGTAATATCTCTGCTTTTTAATATACTGTCTAGGTTTGTCATATATTTTATTCCAAGAAGCAAACGTCTTTTAATCTCATGGCTGCGTCCACCATCTGCAGTGATTTTGGAGCCCAAGAAAATTAAATCTGCCACTGCTTCCCTTGCTTCCCCATCTACTTCCCATGAAGTGATGGGACTGGATGCCATGATCTTAGTTTTCTGAAGTTTGAGTTTTAAGCCAGCTTTTTCACTTTCCTCTTTTCACTCTCTTTTTTCACTCTCCTGAATTCTTGTAACATCATCCAGTTGTTTAGGTGATCATAAACGTATATTCTGTATGCCGTCTTCCCAAAAATATCCTAGTGGAAAGGATTCTTAAGCTTCTTTTATCTTCACTATAATTGCTAGATGCATCAGCAGTAAGAAGTATATAGACATGATAACCAAAGATAGTGCGTAAATGTATCTGTGACTTTCACTGAAAAGTCTCAGTTAAGGGCCTTCTCTGGTGGCCCAGTGGTTGACAATCTGCCTTGCAAGCAGGGAATGAGGGTTCAATTCCAGACTGGGGAACTAAGATCCCTCTTTGCTGCATAGCAACTAAGCCTGTGAGCCACGTCTACTGGGCCCTCGGGCCACTAGCAGAGCCCAGGTACCACAATGGAAGGTCCTCCGTGACACGACCAAGAAACCTGCATGCTGCGACGAGGATCTAGTGTAGCCAGATTTAAAAAAAAGTTTAAAATTAAAAAATAAAATCTTAGTTAACAGACTCTTGATTTTTTTCTTTCTTTTTTTATTTGCTGACTTAAAACAGGCATTGGCAATCTAGATTTGTGACTATCATAGTTGGTCTTTTCTGAAAATTTCTAGAGATGATTAGTAAACCTGTATAGCTCTCTCTAGTTCACTTAATATTTTAACTTATATAGACTTTCCTTTATGGTTCTTTCTCTTTTAAGAGAATCTCCCTTTACTTGAAAAATTCTATTTCTTATCAATTATCTGTCTCTTTGTGTACAAGTGATAAGCTTTCTTTTATAAAAAGGAGGGGTCCTTAAGATGCCAGAAGTTTTCTACATTCACTGTGTGTGTGTATACATATATATATATATAAAACTACAAGATTTTTAAGATGCTTTGTATATTTCAGAAAATACTTCCTAGATTTAAATTTATTGTTGATAAATCTGCCATAACTCTGTACACCCACAGGTGCCTAAGGAAACATTGTACAGAGCTGAATGTCATCACAGTGCTTGTATTCATTTATAAAACCCTCACAGAATCAATCCTAAATGGCAAAAGTTGGAATGAATTTTAATCAAATATAGATTTTAGAATTTAACACAAGGCTTATTAATATCTTGGAATTGTGTACTAATCAATAAAATAAGCAATGTGATTATAGGGACAGTTAGAAAATCAGTCAGTAATGTCAGGAAAAAATAACGATGCATTTCACTTTAAAAAGGCTAAGAGTTTCAGGAAAAAATAACGATGCATTTCATTTCAAAAAGGCAAAGAGTTTCAAAGAAGGGAAGGGGCCTGTCAAAGAAGTCTTTCCAAAATTCAAGATGCATTAAAGCACTGAAAATAAAATTAGTATTATTACCATACATAGTTGACTATAAAATATCATTAATTGATTCCATTAGTTGAATAGCAGTGTTTTAGAATGAATAAAAATCATTGTCTTCTGAGATATACAGGTTGATAAGGCAAAGCCTGAATGCAGAACCAGTAAAATGTGTAAAACCAACCAACAAGCAGAAAACTAGAGAAGCTATGTGCTACCGACACAGGAAGTCGTGCAAAAGCATATTTTGCGGAAAGCTCTTACACATCCGTGAGAGCTACATCAGCATTCACGGAGCGGGTGGAGAACACAAGTGAGCGGGAAGAAAGGTGTGCCAGGGAGGCGGCGGGACTGTGTCAGTGTCACGAGACCGGCAGTGAAGCTGCATCATAAAGACACCAAACTCAGCTTTCCCCAAACCGCACTGGGAAACTGAGGCACAGAGGCTCCCGGGGCCAACCAGCTGTTAAAGGGTGAGTGGGGCTGAAGACTCACCCCTCGTTCCTGTGATTCGACACCCAAGGAGGAGCCTTTGATGAAGAGCCCCAGGCGGGTTGCTGCTTTTTGTTTTAGCCCTCTTTACGACCCCACGTACTGCAGTTCACCAGGCTCCTCTGTCCATGGGATTCTCCAGCAAGAACACTGGAGTGGGTTGCTGTGCCCTCCTCCAGGGGATCTTCCCGACCTAGGGATCGGACCTGGGCCTCCTGCGCTGCAGGTGGGTTCTTTATTGTGTAAACCACCAGGGAAGCCCAAATTAATCCAAGGACATGATCAACCTGATAAATATAGAACATGACTATACACATCATTGTACTTTATAAGTGTTCACGTTGGAGTTTTGCTTTTTTCACTGCTGTTTCCATCCAACAGGCAAGTTTGTCATTTCCGCACAGGTGACTGGCCATGGTATTCGTGTAGTTGCTGAAACTGGAGGGTCTGAGCTGGTCTGGGGTCCACAGGGACCTTGTGGTTTGGTAGACGTTCACCTCTTTGAGAGCGGGCGAGGTCCCCACAGAGAAGCCAGCTTCCCCGTCCTTGGCTCTCCCGCTGCAGCCCCACAGCCCCAGGCACCCTCTCAAGGTGCAGTGACAGGCGTGTCAGCGCCACAGACTGTGAGCTGCCCCCTGCCATTTGGAGACCAGCCATAAATAAACAGCCTGTAAAAACATTTGAGAGATTTATAAAACGCTCGCTTATGTGATTCCATCGATTGGATAATTGAGGGCAGAGCACATGGACATACTTGGAAGTCTGAGTGATCCTCTTGGAATATTTATACTGATTAAACAAACCAGATAGCTTAAAAATCTCTTCTATAGTTCATATTTTTATACACAATCTCATTGCTTGAGACACATAAAAGTCTACTTATAGTGGCAATGATTTTGTGAGTTGAAAAAACACATTCAATGGTAAAAAAAAAAAAGTGTGTAACAGCTCAGTCAATAGACTGTTGAAAGTCAAAGATGAATGGTATTTTTGGGAAAGAATTGGCTTGAACTTAGAAGCACAACTTTGTCAAATAACCAATTAATACAGCGATTTGACACAGTTAGGGGAAGTCATGTGCTGTTGTGTATGTACAGTGCTCCCACCCAAGAGAAGGAAACTTGTCCTCTAATGAGAAAAGAAGACCAACTAAAAAGAAAGGAAAGCTTTCAAGACCCCAAATGTTTAGTCTACATACTAATGTTTAGGCTCCACCGTGCCCAAGCAAATGTGTCTCCTCCAAGGGAACAAATCTTGGGAATGGCCTTCCCACCAGTCAGTGGGGTGCAGACTATGAGAACCTCTTTAATTTGTGGAGAGAAATGATTGTCCTTTCAAGTCTGCATGAGACAGCATGACAAGGAAAAAAATGCATGAGGAGGAAGAAGCCCACAGGGCGGGCATGCAGATTCTACGCCCCTTGGCCATGGATCACAGGGACCAGATCTCTCACAACACCACGACAGGGACCCTGAAGCTCGTTTTTCCAAACAACTTCAGGCCAGGCTTACCTCTTCCTCCCTGTTTCCTTGTTCCCATGACCCTGGAGGTGCGTCTTCCTGGTTCAGAAGGAAAAGCATCAATTCTTAGAGGGGGGTCAGAGGTCATCAGCTCCTCCCAAGACCACCATTTGCTTGCGCTCAGTGAGGCAGAGGCCGGGCAAATGGCCAGCATTTGTCAAAGCAGTAGCCGGCCAGCCTCCCTCTGCTGCGGGCATCTGCTCCTCTCTTCTCTAGAACATCCTGCTTGTCCTCTCACTGTCGACCCTGGTTCCCCAGACCCTGGAGACCATCTGAGTCCCCCAGGTCTTTCCAATCCATGTGTTTCTCAAGTTACCCGGGACTAGAGTCTGTGGTTTCTGGCCAAAAAATCCAGCTGAAAAATAGATGTAGCTGAAGAGTGGTAACAATGCCTATGACTTTACAAGAACATCCTCCCAGGAGTCTTTGTAACGGGTTATTTCTCGGTCTTAAAACATGGCTTCCTTACTGCCCACCTCCTGCCCAGATGGCCCTTTCTCCACCCCACCCCACCCTGGGAACAGGGAATAGCTGCCCCGTTGCTCACTGGTGGTCTCAGCATCATGCGCAAGCCTCATAAGAGTGCACACTCACACTCAGGGGCTTTGCTGTCCCGGGCTAGGGGGTGGGGGTGTGCAGGAAGCCTTTGGAAGCACCCATCATTCTCTTCCTGCCAAAGTGCGCTGCGTGATTATCCTTGTCCAGCAGCCACATCTGCTCTCAGTTCAGGACTTTCTTCAGACCAGCTGACTTCTCAAGCATCAGTCAGAGCTCTCTGGGTTCCAAGTCACACAGACACACCATAAATTAGTTTAAGGGGGGAATGATCATGTGGTTTTGGTATGGGAGGCTCGTTTAGTCTCATTACTAGGAAATCCGAAGTGGAAACGGACTGGGTCGCAGCATGACGCTGAAGTCCCAGCGGGGACATATAACCAGGACATTTTCCTTCCCCACCCCGAACCCTGCTCTGCCTGAATCTACCTACCTGTCAGGCAGCAGTTTTGCACCTGGTTGGTGGGTCCATGGATCGCCCATTTTTAAAGGACCCACTTCCCTCCATCCTCAGTTATAATAACGTAGACCGTGAGCTCAAAGCTGGTGGTGAACACTGGAATGGACTGATTTTCATTAAAAAAAAAATATTCACACATCATTAGATGATTTCACCTTCTAAGAAAAATCAAGTTTATATTTAACTGTTGTTCACAGTACTGATTTATGGGCAAAACTCTTTGCTATTTATTAAGGTTTTTGGTTCAATTTCATGAAAATATTTTAAACCAGAGAAATGCCAGAAGAAAGGGACTTGTTTTTATTCATTTATTTTTTAGTTTTTGCTTTTGGTTTAGTTCAGTTCAGTTAAGTCATGCAGTCATGTCTGACTCTTTGCAACCCCATGAACCGCAGCACACAAGGCTTCCCTGTCTATCACCAACTCCCGGAGTCCACCCAAACCCATGCCCATCGAGTTGATGATGCCACCCAACCATCTTATCCTCTGTCGCCCCTTCTCCTTTTGCCCCCAGTCCCTCATAGCATGAGGGTCTTTTCCAGTGAGTCAGCTCTTAAAATCAGGTGACCAAAGTATTGGAGTTTCAGCTTCAGCGTCAGTCCTTCCAATGAACACTCACGACTGATCTCGTTTAGAACGGACTGGCTGGATCTGCTTGCAGTCCAAGGGACTCTCAAGAGTCTTCTCCAACACCACAGTTCAGAAGCATCAGTTCTTCGGTGCTCAGCCTTCTTTATAGTCCAACTCTCACACGCATATGTGACTACTGGAAAAACCATAGCCTTGACTAGATGGACCATTGTTGGCAAAGTACTGTCTCTGCTTTTTAGTATGCTGTCTAGATTAGTCATAACTTTCCTTCCAAGGACTAAGTGTCTTTTAATTTCATGGCTTCAGTCACCATCTGCAGTGATTTTGGAGCCCAGAAAGATAAAGTCAGCCACTGTTTCCACTGTTTTCCCATCTATCTACCATGAAGTGATGGGACCGGATGCTATGATCTTTGTTTTCTGAATATTGAGCTTTAAGCCAACTTTTTCACTCTCCTCTGTCACTTTCATGAAGAGGTTCTTTAGTCCTTCTGCACTTTCTGCCATAAGGGTGGTGTCATCTGCATGTCTGAGGTTATTGATATTTCTCCCGGCAATCTTGATTCCAGCTTGTGCTTCCTCCAACCCAGTGTTTTTCATGATGTACTCTGCATAGAAGTTTCTTCTGTGTAAAAAGAAAGAATCCTCAGTCATACCATAACTAAGTTTTTTTCCCAATACCTAGGATTTGAAGATACTCAATAAAAAGCTATCTTTTATTGAATGGCACATTTCCCCCTGCGGAAAGAAAAAAACGAATTGATGTTTTCAGACAGTTTTCATCTGTGTGGTTATTCTTCTTGCCCCTAGAGGGGCAAAGAGTTTCTCAACAAGCGATCACATCTGTGTGATACCTCAAGGCCCTCAGGCCCATCCACGTCCCTCCAAATGATGCTGCAGGTCTGGATGTGCTGTGTGTGCTGGAGACTGTCTCTGGACCGATGAGGAATCCGGGCTGGGAGAGCAATGATCCCTTGGGAAGGGCCGCCGTGTGGTCATCACTGAGGCTGTGATTCAGAGCACGGCTCCAGGGCCACCCAGAGCAAGCTCACACACAGGCTGAAACGTAGGACCTGTCTGCCCTCAGATTTTGAAAAATGCTAGGAGTCTGCATATAGCAGCATGCTTCTCCAAACATCTCCAGCTTCAACTGCTTAACAAGTCCCAGGAGCAGCAAGAAAGGCTCAGAGACTGCACTCAGAACATAAGGCCAGCAGAGGGTCCTCTAGGGAGCGTCCGTCTGTCCCTGCCATCTCTCTGTAGAGAGAGGGCAACGTCGATTGCCATCTGCCCCTTAGAAAGGAATTGCAGTTTTGTGGTGAGTGTTGTTAATGACCTAAACAACAACAGCAGCAACGAACACACCTAGATATTACTTTGTAAGGCGTTTACTTAATTGGAAGTACTATATTTTATGCCAAGGATTTGTGTAGAGTAGCCACAAATGGCCGCCTTCTTGGGTGCTGTGAATGTGTGCAATTCAGGGAGAAGCTTCAGGGAGAAACAGTCGCTCCTTAGAGAGCGCGCCCTTGTATGTTTGGTGACATTGCACCATGTCAGAGCCAGTGGGAGCAATGTGATAAGCAATGTCACATCTTGCATGCTTTTTTGCTTTAGCCCACTAGGATCCTCTGTTCATGAGATTTTCGAGCCAGAATCCTGGAGTGGGTTGCCATGATGTGGTCCATATATACAATGGACTATTACTCTCCCATGAAAAAGATTGAAATAGCGTCTGGAGCAACATGAATAGACATAGATAATACCATACTAAGTGAAGGAAGTCAGACAGAGAAAGACAAATGTCCTTTTATATTACCCATTTACGGAATCTAATTTTTCAAAAAGAAAAAAGAGAGGTACAGATGAACTTATTTACAAAACAGAAGAGGACATCTAAGCATAGAAAGCAAACTTACGGTAGCCAAAATGTTAATATCGGGGAGTATAAGGCAAGACCTTGTGATGAACACACACACCACTATATATAAACTAGATAGCCAATACAGTTCTGGCACAGTTAACTCTGCTCAATATTCCGTGGTAGCCTATATGAGAAAAGAATCTAAAAAAAGAATAAATATAGGCATATGTTTAACTGAATCACTTTGCTGTACACCTGAAATTAACACAGCACTGTAAATAAACAATACTTCAATGAAATTAAAATATGAAAAAAGAAATATTCAACTTTGAGAAGTGGCCTGAAGTACAGATGAACTGGGAAACATTTGGCTGATGTCACTCAGCTGATAATGCTTGCCGGAGCTCTCCAGTCCTCACGGTTCCTCTGGTTCCAGCATAGGCAGTATGTGTGCGTGTGTGTGTGTGATGTCAAGATACAGATATCCTTGAATCTAAATTGCATAAAATCATAATTATATGTCTTCTGTGTATAACTGTTTTACTCGCTTCCAACCTCATAACTGAGTGGTTCCTAATTCCTACACTTTGGATTTGAGACCTGATGAGAGAAATAGTTCACTGTATGCAGTGGTTTTGAAAAATGTCTATTTAAGTCCTCTTATCAGACTCAGATTTGCTCAAACACTACTTTTCTACCTCTTTGTATGTCAAACGAGTCTCCCTTTGTAGGTTACTTTTAGTTTTTAAATCACCTTCATATGCCTATTACCTTTATTTTTAATTCAGATAATACTTTTAAGTACAAAAAATTTCAGAGAATAAGATTACCAAAAGCACTGTTGCCACTCTTCAGAATTAATGACACTGCCTGGTACATTTTTTCCCCCTAAATCTTTTAAGCAAAACCTTGGACTGAAAGATAGGAACCCACAAACCATTCCTCCCTTTCCATGATGGTGGTGAGGGGTGGGAGGAGGCGCACCGGAGAATGAAATGAAGGAAGAAAGAAAACTGAACTCTGATCAACTCCAGGGCATATCCACCTTTCCTCTTCTGCTTCACTCTGCCTCAGGCATCATCGTGTTCTCCTAAAGCTTTCAGACCAGGCGAGGGGTGGAGGCAGTGAGGAGTGTGTTGGGGGCTTCCCCGCTTCCCACTGCTGGTGCCTGAGACCACAGCGATAACAGCTTACATGAGTCTGGAGAGAACCATCCAAAACATGAAACTCAGTTTATCTTCCCTTGGTTTCTCTTTATTTTCAGCAGTCAGTATTCTCACCTGGGAAATCCCATGGACAGAGGAGCCTGGTAGGTTACAGTCCCTGGGGGCCACACAGAGTTGGAGATGGCTGAAACAGATTAGCAGTCGCACGGGGATCCCTTAATGGCGTTCCAGCTCCTGAATGTACCAGAGAGTTGGGCGCGCACCCCTCATTTCCCCACAAATCTGCAGATCAAAATCTGGGAAAGGGCCGTCGAGTCCACTGTGGGAATAATGCCCGAGAATTTGGAAGGCAGAGGGACACTTAGCAACAGTTGTGGGTGTCGCCGGGAATGTGGCCTCCGGTGAGAATTCGACGGGCTGTCCTCCAAGACGCGCTAATCATTTTCCCCACTAAGCGCAGCAAAGAAAGGAAAGAAGTGATGAGAGCTAGCCTTCCGAGGGAGACCGCTCCTCCTGCCAAACACGTGTTGCAGACCCAGCTGTCAGGTGGGCAGGAACGGGCCGGGGAGCAGAGATTTCTGATGCAAGAGATGGTGGAAGGTTTGTGAATTTGAGCCCGTTTCACGTGCTCTCCTCACCTCAGTGGGCTGATGTTTTGAGACCAGGGTGACTCCCACAAAAGGGAGGAAGGGGCCGGCAGGGTGTCTGGGACCTCCCTGGCTCAGCCCTGATCAGTGGGTACAGTGCATGCGCCCAGCCCTGGACTAAACTGCAGATGCCCACTCCCACCGCTCAGAGCAGTCACACGCACTCTAAGGGAGACAGCAAAGAAAAAGCTGCCAGCGGGGACAAGAGATGTTTCAGTCCCCTGAAGCGTGGCTTAAAGTCGCACAGTCTGCCCCGTTCATATGCGCCTGTGGCTTGCTGACCTTTTATCTTGGCTGATTACTCACTTCTGCGGTTCCTCTAAGCACCAACAATGTCAGGACCGACGTCTGTCTCTGTTTCCTCAAAATCCGAGTGAGTAATTGAAACTGGCCCTACTGTTTTTTAACTTCCTGTGGGGAGCCCAGCCCAGCAGCCCATCTGGTGTGGAAATTTTTGAAAGACACGGAAGGTACATTATTCTTAGCCAAAGGATTTCTCTTGGAATTTGAAATTGCTCTCAGTCTTTCATCCTTGCTTCCTGCAGCCTCCCTGGTCCCCATGTTGAGACCAGATGCCCCAGAGACACTCAGAGACTGTTCCCCCTTGGCTTCATGTTGGGGCCACAGAAAGGCTTCAGTAACACATGGAGTTTATTCGTAATAACATTCCAGCCTATCGTATACAGTAAAAATAAAATGGAAACTGGTAGATGGCAGACTCAGGCATTTCACTATCCACACATGGTGGTGGTGTTTGGCCTCTAAGTCCTGTCTGGCTCTTTGTGCGCCCGTGGACTGTAGCCCGCCAGGCTCCTCTGTCCATGGAATTTCCCAGGCAAGAATACTGAAATGTGTTGCCATTTCCTTCTCCAAGGGATCTTCCCAACCGAGGGATCGAGCCAGTGTCTCCTGCACTGCAGGGAAATTCTTTGCTATTGAGCCACCAATGGCGTTAGAGAGAGAGATGACAGAAATATCTCAGGCACAAACATCTCAGTTGTTTTAAGTGGGGACCCAGCAAAGCTCGGCCACCCCAAGAGTGGTCATATGTGAAAGCTGCTGTTTACATCAACAATTCTTTACAATGAGCATGATATAGTCTATGAGATGACTCTTCTGCAGTTTGTGTGAGAGAGATTTTGCTTTCTCTCATCAAACTCATTGCCTGCCTTTCTTTACCACTCAGCTTCGATTCTAAATTTTAATAAGGCCGAAGAATTGATGCTTTTGAACTGTGGTGTTGGAGAAGACTCTTGAGAGTCCCTTGGACAGCAAGGAGATCCAACCAGTCCATTCTGAAGGAGATCAGCCCTGGGATTTCTTTGGAAGGAATGATGCTAAAGCTGAAACTCCAGTACTTTGGCCACCTCATGCGAAGAGCTGACTCATTGGAAAAGACTCTGATGCTGGGAGGGATTGGGGGCAGGAGGAGAAGGGGACGACAGTTGATGAGATGTCTGGATGGCATCACTGACTCGATGGACGTGAGTCTGAGTGAACTCCGAGAGATGGTGATGAACAGGGAGGCCTGGCGTGCTGTGATTCGTGGGGTCGCAAAGAGCCGGACACGACTGAGCGACTGAACTGAACTGAATGATGTGTTATGAGTTAACTTGATGACATACCTCATATGTGTGCAGATTCTTTCCATAAATTTCCTACAGTTAAAATATATCGGAACCTATATAGTATCACACATAGCATGATACATTGATCATTTATAATTTAAGTGTTGCAATGGACAAAAACATTTTATAGACATTAGTAAACATTATTAAAGATGTTTTACCTGTTGTATTTCTGAAAAAAAGTGTGATGGCGTTATCTGATTATAATCACTGTGGATACTCCATGTATAAATCCAGCCCTGATTCTTTAACTAGTTTGATATTCAAACTGTGCACAAAGCTTCGTTAATGAGGAGAATTTTAAATGCTGAGATTCTACTTTATACACAATGTCTTCCTGACTTGAATAGTAGTAACACTGAGTCAGGTCGTTCTGATGATCCTTATGACTGTGACTCTCCACCTCTGTGACTCCACCTACAGAAAAGTCTTTGAATGAGCCACAGTCATCCATGACTTGTCTAAGGCTCTGAAGTGGACTGCACACTCCATCTCCAGCAACAGGCAGAGGCTGAAGAAATCCCTGGCCTTGGCTCTTTCCTACCTTTCAATCCCATAAGCATGCACTGAATTCCCATCCGCTGTCGAGTACCACAGTGAGGCGCCAGGGACTCCAAGTCCAGGCCCTCACACCTGCTCAGGGCACACCTTCCAGGATGTGCTCTCTCCTTCCTCCCACCCTTCCCTGTCAATCCGTCTCCGTTTAGTTCCACTGCTGCCTCTTGCTCACATCAACTCTTCCCAAGATAATCTTCACATCCCAGAGCCTCTGTGAGATTATCTGAAGAGCGTCTCACATATCCACAGCTACGCTTGACAAGGAGAAACAGAAAGGAGACACAACCACCATCCCTAATTAGATCCAACACAGAGTGAGTCAGTCGTATATCTATCAGTTAGGTTTCCTCAGCGTGAATTTGCCATAGATAAAAGTCTTCACTTGGTCATGTGTGAGCAGTTGTTGTGGCCAAAAACATTTGAAAACAGACGAGAAACTGTTTTGTAAGAATGCAATTGCGTATCGATGCAATTGCTTTTGTATTAGAGCTCCTACTTGTTACTTCCCTATTAGTTAGTAAATATTATTAGCCTTTTACTGAATTAGCCCTTTTCTGTATTTGTTGATTGATTGAATTAATTAATGTATTTTCAGTCAGTCAATTCAGTCCCTCTGTCATGTCCGACTCTTTGTGACCCCATGGACTGCAGCACTCCAGGCTTCCCTGTCCATCACCAAATCCCAGGACTTGTCCATCGAGTCAGTGATGACATCCAACCATCTCATCCTCTGTCGTCCCCTTCTCCTTCCATCTTCAATCTTTCCAAGCATCAGGGTCTTTTCCAATGAGTCGGCTCTTCGCATCAGGTGACCAAAGTATTGGAGTTTCAGTTTCAATATCAGTGTTTCCAATGAACACCCAGGACTGATTTTCTTTAGGATGGACTGGTTGGATCTCCTTGCAGTCCAAAAGACTCTCAAGAGTCTTCTCCAACACCACAGTTCAAAAGCATCAATTCTTCTGCGCTCAGCTTTCTTTATAGTCCACCTCTCACATGCATACATGCCTACTGGAAAAACAATAGCCTTGACTAGACAGACCTTTATTGACAAAGTAATGTCTCTGCTTTTTAATATTCTAGGTTGGTCATAACTTTCCTTCCAAGGAGTAAGTGTCTTTTAGTTCTGTGTGGAATGGAGCATCTTAGTCTCCATTTATCGCCCCTCCGTGCTTCAGCTGAAGATCCTGGCGCCTCGGCAGTCATGGTTTATGGATGCAGTGCAAAACATCCGGTCTAAGTGACATGCGTACTTCCTTCAGCCCCTCTGTTTCAGACTGAAAAAGACTAAGTTAACAGTTACCACAGAATGTGAGTGGTTTGAATGTGATCAGAAGAAATGGCAAGTATATTCAAAATCCAGTCCACTTTTGCTCATGAGTGACCTGTTTGGACTCCCAAGCCACCACCATGGACCAGGATTTTGTCCCTTCACTGTTAACATTTTTAGCCTAGTCTTTCGTGGATCTGACTGTTTGATGATCCTGGTTTCCTCCAGGGTGTAATGGCACCTACATGACAGTGGTGGTGACTGTATGAAGCCAGGAGTTCTCAGCTTCTTGCCTGCGGTTCACACCAGTCTTGGCTGAAGGCATTGTCACCATCTCTGTCTCAGAGGCCAACAGTAAAATCTTAGCGTCACCTCATGTTGTTAGGCACATCCAGCCTCCAGCAAATCAACACTGGACATTAATTGGAAGGACTGATGGCGAAGCTGAAGCTTCAATATTTTGGCCACCTAATGCAAAGAGTCGACTCCTTGGAAAAGCCCCCGATGCTAAGTTGCAAAGATATTAAGGCAAAGGAGAAGAGGGCTGCAGAGGATAAATCTGTGAGGTAGCATCACTGGCTGAATGAACAGGAATTTGAGCAAACTCCAGGAGAGGGTGGAGGACAGAGGAGCCTGGCATGCATGGGGCTGCAAAGAGTTGGACACGACTTAGTGACTAAACAACAGCAACCGTCTCCAGAGAAGCTCAACAAGAGGAATCATTGTTATTTTCCACCACTTTGTCTAATACATTTTAAGTGGCTGATTCTCCCTGGTCGTGTGACCTTCAGTGGGAACGGCCCATCCATCATGCTTTGAACTTTTCATCCTGTCTCATGCTCATTTCATCTTTGCAAGGAAACCTTTGTCCGCAGCCCTGTTTACGACTCACGTGGGAGCTGCAATCTGTGTACCTCCGAAGCTCACACAACGCTCAGGTTTGGGAGGAAAGAGCACCAGCTAAGCACCTCCAGAATTAAGAGCACTTGGTTGTGGAGAAAACACATCTACCGTTTTCTCCATCATCATCTTGGGTGATGAAAACTTTCTGCTTTCAATAGAAATCAAATGCTCTATGTGCAATAGTGACTTTCTAGTAGGGATCTGAAAAATGTCCATAAAACTGTATAATAGACTTTGCATTTCTTTACATCAATAGAGTAGAGTGAAATTAGACCTGATAATTTTGTTTGGTATAATATAAAAACTGGCTTGTAAATGCTGGTCACCAGCTCATCTAAGTTTCTAAGTGGAAAAGAAAGTCCTCAGGGTTTTGCTGCTGGGGAAACAGTCTTTGAGCAAATTCTTGCAGCTTCGCTGTGTCTTCCAGAGGCAGGAATTAAAAGCATTTAGTAACAGACAAATAACCAAACACGCAAAAATCTTGTCCAAATGATAGAGTGAAATAAATGTCTTAATCATGCACCATTTTTTAAACTAATTACTGACTTGAAAATGCATTTTTCTGAAGATCTGGCTATAAAGGCAGGTGTTCAAATATTCAGCCCAGTGATGGTGTTGGAGATAGTTGTTCCCAGAGGGAGAGGGTTCCTCTGTTGATAACTCTATCTTGTCTGCTGCACTTTAGAAATGGAACAAAATTAATCTAGAAAATATTTATTTTTCTTCAGATTAGTGCAAAAATGTGGATAGAAAATGGGCCTTGAAGAACACATACAATCTTATTTAATATGATTGTCACAGGCTGGTAAGATGATGTGCCATTTCTAATTCTTTGTGAAATATTTCTATTTGTAAATAAAATTATTTGTAACTTATAAAAATTGTAGAAATGGCTAATAGGACACTTACATTATACGTTCCTTAACTTGTTTTTAGTGCCAGCCTTTTGGGGGATCAAATTCAGTTCTTTCCCCAAAGTTCAGCACTGCACCACCATAAAAAATGCCTATGGGTGAGTGATTTTCAACTGACTCATGAACATCCCAGTTTCATGCATTAAGCAAGAAGCAAGGAGTACATTTTCACACAGAATCTAGGGAGAACAGGAATGACAAAGCCAATAAAATCAAGTAGGATGTGTCTGAGAAAGCTCTTCTCAGGAAAACAGCTTCTCTGAATTTCCGCAAATAGTCGCAGTGGAGAGATGGTATGTGTGGAAGGTGTGACTCACTAGAGCACTTGGGGATGCCTGCCCTGGCCTGGCCCAGCCTTGCAGAGCCTTCAGAAGGGGACCAGCCACCTCTGGAGCCCTGAGATAGGAGGAGCTTGGCGTGGACGTGGCATCGAAAGACCAAAGGAGCACAGGCCAGAGGGGTTGGCAGAGCGGAGGGGAGTGAGGTCGGGGAGGCAAGCAGGGCCACGCCCTCAGGGGAGTCCTTTGACCCAGCAGTGTCTATTTTATCCTGAAAAGGGGATGAAAAGGAGAAAGCACAAGTTTTCCCAAAGTAGGACGATTCCTGGGGCTTCCCAGGTGGCACCAGGGGTAAAGAACCTGCCTGGCAATGCACGAGACATTAGAGACACGAGTTCGATCCCTGGATTGGGAAGATCCTCTGGAGGAGGGCATGGCAACCCACTCCAATGTTCTTGCCTGGAGAACCTCATGGACAGAGAGGAGCCTGGTGGGCTGCAGTCCATGGGGTGGCAAAGGCCGGACACGACTGGATGGCTGAGCTCACACACACAAGAGGAGCCCCTCTAATTTGAGTATGTGCCCTGCTCTCAGTACAGCTTCAGCCAGCCCCCTTCGTGACTCAGCTGCAAAGACTGCAGGATGAGAAGGGGAACTTGACAGCAACTCGACCCACACGACCTCAGTCAGGCAGCCAAGGTCAGCGCCAGGCGTGAAAAGTCACAGGGAGAGCACGGACCCTTGCTACCGCCTGATGAGATGGCACTTTACCTCCCTGGTTTAAAGCCCATAACCCCAGACTAATCATGAGAAAACCATCAGACAAATCCCCGCTGAGAGGCGCTCTATAAAACATGTGACTACTGCTCCTCAAGACTGTCAAGGTCGCGGAGACTCTGAGAGACTGCCACAGCCCAGGAGAGCCTGGGGAGACTGACGCCTGAATGTTGTGTGTGTGTGATGTGGGGAAATGCTTTGTGATTTCTACTATTTCATTAAAATGGAGAGTGATTTATAAAAATGGTTATGTGACCTTTCATCACAAAGAGCGCTGGGAAGAAGCGATTCAGGATTCCGGGAGGGAGGCCTTGGAGTGGGGGCTTCAGCACCACCGCTGCTGCTGGCCCAGGAGGTCGCCTCCCGCAGCTCTGGCCCGTGTGTTTCGGGGTCCTCATCCCAGCACCGTCCTGGTGGGGTGGTCTGGAGCAGGCGTTCCTCCTGACTCAGTCATCCTGCTGCTGCTTTGAAGCAAACGTTTATTCCAGAGGCAAAGTGAGTTCCTGGGATTAAGGTAAAATCCGGGAGAATTGCAAGGGACTTAGAGGCCCACTTGTGAAAACAAGTCCCGGAGACAAAGGCTCTTGAGTCCCCCAGGTCTGCAGCATAAGTCCATCAGAACCTTCCAACACCTGAACACAAAAACACCTATTATCAAAGTTCAGAAATCTCTTACCAGATCCCTCAATGAGCAGAAATATTGTCATCTTTATGCCCATCCCAATGAGGAAACTGGAAGGTCATCAAATGTTTTCAAGATCACACAATGAGTGCATTTCAGGATGGCCTAAGAGCTTAGATGTTTCAGACTCAAAAGACAGTTTTAAAAGCTATACTGCCCTGCCCCCTCTCGCTGAAAAGGGATCCTGTCTCTGGGACTTGACGGTGTTCTTGGGTTTCTGTCAATTTAAATTTAACTTTGTTCTGGCTTCTAATGTACTCAGACAGACACTTGCCAGATGGGCAATATAAAAATAAAAGCAGAACTAGCTAGAAAACTGTGATAGGTCCCTTTGTGGAATAAAGACTATAATCTTTTATTTATTAAGATGTTATGTTAAATATTTGAAGAGATCAACATTTAATTTTTAAAAATCTGTTGAGTTTGAAATGAGCTCCTGGTTTCTGAATATCTAAGGAAACATCAGAACATCTACTGTATCTTTTGGAGAGAATGGTTTTTTACCTATTACTTGTAAAACAGTTTTCTATAGAAATTAAATGTAGTAAGCTGATGTGATGCAATTCCAGCTGAGCTATTTCAAATCCTAAAATATGATGCTGTTAAAGTGCTGTCCTCAATATGACAGCAAATTTGGAAAACTCAGCAGTGGTCCCAGGACTAGAAAAGGTAAGTTTTCAATCCAATTCTAAAGAAAGACAATGCCAAAGAATGTTCAAACTACTGCACAATTGCACTCATCTCACACACTAGCAAAGTAATGCTCAAAATTCTCCAAGCTAGTCTTCAATCGTACGTGAACCAAGAACTTCCAGATGTTCAAGTTGGATTTAGAATAGGCAGAGGAACCAGAAGTCAAACTGCTAATCCATAGGATCATAGAAAAAGCAAGAGAATTCCAGAAGAACTTCTGTCTGGTTGACTATGTCAGAATCTTTGACTGTGGATCACAACAAACTGTGGAAAATTCTTAAAGAGATGGGAATACCAGACCACCTTACCTGCCTCCTGAGAAATCTGTATGCAGGTCAAGAAGCAACAGTTAGAACTGGACATGGACAGACTGGTTCCAAATCAGGAAAGGAGTACATCAAGGCTGTATATTGTCAACGTGCTTATTTAACTTATATACAGAGTACATCATGTGAAATGCCGAGCAGGATGAAGCACAAGCTAGAATCAGGATTGCCAGGGAAATATTAATGATCTCAGATATGCCGATGAAACCACCCTTATGGCAGAAAGTGAAGAGGGACTAAAGAGCCTTTTGATGAAGGTGAAAGAAGAGAGTGAGAAAGCTGCTTGCATTGAAACATGTATACTATCTTGTAAGAAACGAAGCGCCAGTCTATGTTCAATGCAGGAGGCAGGATGCATGGGGCTGGTGCACAGGATGATTCAGGTAGATGGTGTGGGGTGGGAGGTGGGAGGGGGCTTCGGCATTGGGAGATTGTGTTCACCTGTGGCTGATTCATGTCAATGTATGGCAAAACAAATACAGTATTGTAAGTAAAAAAGTAAATAATTAAAAAAAAAAAAAACATTCAGAAAAAGGAAAATCATGGCATCCGGTCCCATCACTTCATGGAAAATAGATGGGGAAAACAATGGAAACAGTGACAGACTTTATTTTCTTGGGCTCAGAATCACTGCAGATGGTGACTGCAGCCATGAAATTAAAAGACACTCGTTCCTTGGAAGAAAAGCTATGACAAACCTGACAGCATATTAGAAAGAAGAGACATTACACTTCACTGACAAAGGTCTGCATAGTCAAGGTATAGTTTTCCAATAGCCATGTATGGATATGAGAGTTGTATCATAAAGAAAGTTGAGTGCCAAAGACTTGACCCTTTTGAACTGTGATGTTGGAGGAGACTCTTGAGAGTCTCTTGGACTGCAAGGAGATCCAGCTAGTCCATCTTAAAGGAGATCAGTCCTGAGTATTCATCGGATGGCCTGATGCTGAAGCTGAAGGTCCAATACCTTGGCCACTTGATGCAAGGAACTGACTCATTGGGAAAGACCTGATGCTGGGAAAGATTGAAGGCAGGAGGAGACGGGGATGACAGAGGATGAGATGGCTGGATGGCGTCACCGACTCCATGGACATGAGTTTGAGCAGGCTCCAGGAGTGGGTGATGGACAGGGAGGCCTGGCAGGCTACAGTCTATGGCGTTGCAAAGAGTCAGAGACAACGTTGAGTGACTGAGCATAATGAGGCAGACTCTATACTCTCAGCTCTTGGACCAAGTCTAGACTTGGAAGAGATGTTACAAAACCACCAAGCATAGCCATCAGGAGTCCTTGAAGCTTCTAGCTCTTGAAACAAGACTGCCATGAAAGGGAGCTCAGGCTGTTCTTCAGGAGTCACTTGGTCCATCAACCCTGACAGGTGAGTGAGCCAGCCCGAGCCGTCTAGTCTCAGAGTAGCACCACATGTGTGACCAGGTCACAAGCTGACAAGCTCGCCAGCAAACCTCGTCCCCAATTCCTAACCTAAAAACCCATACACAAATAAAGTAGCCGTTTGTAACTAAAATTTGGTTTTAGTGTGTTACAGAGCAATAGATGCCTGATGCAAGAAGAGGCCGTGGCAATGTGGAAGGCGTGCCTTTGTAAGCTGTGATTATTGACTGATATGTACAGAAGCAGACAGATATCAGAATTTACAAAGGCCTTAACTTTTAACAGCAGGATAAGCTTGTAAACCACCTCCACCCCACCCCACTCCAGCATTTTATGCCTTATTTTTCACCAGTAACGAGACTCAGATGGAGAGAATGATCAACCTAGTTGTTTAAACCTTCTTTAGTGAGAGAAATGCAAAAAAATACCAAAATCTTCACTCTGGAATTTGGTCATGTCAGAAGGGTAGTTGTGGACCTTTTGAAATCAATTGAGGACAATTCAAATCACATAGGTTAATATGATGGTGGCCTCAGGAGAGATGAATGGGGTCCTGCAAGTAATCGACAACAGTGGGTTAGGGTCCCATGATGTGAAAAGAGGAATTCGAGATATTGCATGTTTTAAAAGAAGTGCTTCCCAAGGCATAGTAAGTATGTATATCAGAGGGAAGGAAATGCAGATTCTAGGTCCTCAAGATGATGAAAATGAGAATCACTCCCGGCTCAACTTGGCACGATGGTTTGTCACTCCTGAAACCTTGGGCACCTGTGATGTAGGACATAAAGGAAGAGGCCCGCTTTCCGTGCTGTCTTGATCTCTGCTGCCACTGATTGGACTGTTCTTGACAGCAAGTCCTTCCTCACTTACTCAAGTGGGTACATGTCCAGCCGTACTCCCCTGCCTACCCAGAGGACCAGGAGTACCTCCTGTGTGTCCTTGAGCAGTGGCATCAGTTGCCCGTCACTCACAGGATTATCCAACAAGTCACCCATGAGGGCACCTAACCTCCTTGTTACTAGAAAGCCTGCTAGTAAACAAAGCTCTTACTGCTTTGTTCTGTCCCAAGTGGAACCTTTCTGTGGGCTGTGAGGCTGGCGTCCTTCCCTGAACTGTGAGTACATGTCACCAATAAGCCACGGCCATCCTCACCCGTCCAGTATTGAGCGTGGTGTGTTCATCCACTCCCCCATGTCTCTCGGGTGGGGATCCTTCCCTCATCTGGGTCGTAAAGGAGAGGTGATAAAACCAGGACCCCAAACAGAGGACTGATAAGAGGATTATGTTCCCATCAAGGTACCTGGGTGGCCAGCCTGGGTCAGCCCAGTGCCTCTGGGGAGTCAAGCCGCTTGACATTGAAATGGCACAAGCTTAAACTGTTCACGCAGACAGACGGGTCACTTAGGGCTGACATGACAGGCACAGATCAAAATCTGGTACCCTCATTGCTTGAGAGTAGATACAAGGAAACACCCCTTTTCTGGACTGTGTAAATTCTGTGGGATCTTGGAGAGTTTGGGGTGAAGAATGCAGTCCAAGTCGTTCATTGGATGTGAAGTCTGTGAATGCATCTGCCTCCTGAATCCATACTGGTTACGGCACTAACTGTTCCACTCGTCTCCCAACTTGATAAGAAAATAATGTCTAGACCATGAATGTACTGCTGCTGCTGCTCCTGCTAAGTCTCTTCAGTCGTGTCCGACTCTGTGCGACCCCACAGACGGCAGCCCGCCAGGCTCCCCCTTCCCCGGGATTCTCCAGGCAAGAGCACTGGAGTGGGCTGCCATTTCCTTCTCCAGTGCATGAAAGTGAAAAGTGAAAGTGAGGTCGCTCAGTCGTGTCCCATTCTTCACAACCCCATGGACTGCAGCCCTCCAGGCTCCTTCATCCATGGGATTCTCCAGGCAAGAGCACTGGAGTGGGTGCTATCGCCTTCTCTGATGAGTGTGCTGAGAAGCTGTTTTGTAAATGTGGAGGTGACCGCTCTGTTCCTCCAGGCGGGCTTTGCACTTGATCTCCAGGAGCTCCGGGGGCCCCCTGCATACCTGTGCATCTTCTGGCTCCCCTGCCTGGCTGGATTTCTCAGATGGGCTCATGATAAATGCCTGTGGAAAATGATGGCAAGTGAACGCAAGCATCGCCTATTCCTGGGGGCAGGGGGCAGCTGCTGCAAACTAGCACAGCAGGCCGCACTGGGTCTAGGCAAACGCTTTACAACTGTATGCAGGTTCTCGACCTTCACTTAAAACTGAGGCCACCCCTTTCTTCTGTGCTCCAGCAAAGGAAAATAGCCAGTTTGTTTGCCTCTCCATCGAGGGGTGTATTTCTCCATGGATTCCCATGCTTTGGTTGACTTGTCACACAGCTCTCTTATGGCCTAAGTGAAATTTAGGGCTTTGTAGAATAACTGTCTTCTCCTCCTTAGGTTGGAAGCAAAGCTCTGTATTCCTTTCTATGTTATATGTGGAAGTCAAAGCCAACCCTGATTTTAATCGACTGCTATGGTGCTAGTACTTAGAACATAGCAGACGCCCAACAGATGGATGTTTAACGATAAGGGAAGCAATTAAAAAAACGTTTTATGTAGACACATTGTTGTTGAGTTCTGTTTGATTATTTAGAAATTAGATACTAAGCATGATCAATATTTGCAAGAGTAAACACCAGTATAATATACAGCGTGAACATTTTACCCTATATTTAACAGAGGAACCCAACTTTAATTTCAGTTCTGAACAAAAGACAAACAAGATATAAGACAACATAGAAAACTTCTGCTTATTAAGTTGAGAGCTTTGCGAAGGAGGCAAAATAAACTCTCTCATTGCCAAGATTCTGTACAATGATTGAGAACCTCCAGAGGTTCCACATGAAACTCTACAAGATTTACATGTCTAGATATCCTAACCAGTGGTGCCCACAGGATGATCTGAAAGAACAGAATGGTGGGAACAAGTGGGAACACTCCAGGTGCATGAGGTCAGAAGAAAAAATTAATGGCCAGCTGGATAAAATTATCTAATTGTTTTATAAGCAGTTGAGGACATGTACAATTACCTCCAGTGCCACAAAACTGGCATTCACTAAAATCCATTGTTCTGTTCACACTTTGAAATGTCAAGATTTGTTAACTTCTGTCCATATTGTAGTAATGTGGATTAAAATGTAAGCTGGTGGTGTAGACTCTAAGTTGTGTCCAGCCCTTGTGACCCCATGGACGGTAGCCTGCCAGGCTCCTCTGTCTATGGGATTTTGCAGGCAAGAACACTGGGATAGGTTGCCATTTCCTTCTCCAGGGAGTCATCCAGGCCCAGGAAGTGAACCCAGGTCTCCTGCATCGCCAGCAGATTGTTTACCGACAGAGCTGTGAGGGAAGTCCTCAAATGTAAGTTACTTGGTATTAGAGTAAATGTCGTGGGTGCTATTGACTTTCTCTTGTGAAATTTGCTGTTTCAGGCTTAATGATGTCTCTCTCCCGTGTTAACATTTCTCTTTTTTCCCCTTTATTTTCTCATAGGCCCACTTCCAGAGAGAATATACTTAAGATAGGATCTCCAAATTATTCAAATTGTTGAAAATTCTTAACACATAACGGGTGTAACAAAATACTTTTGTCTTTAAAATGTCAGCTTTAAAGAGATAAGAATACAAAAATATCTATTTAGCAATGGATCATACAAAAAAAAATGTTTCTCAGTTAGCAAACTGCCTTTGCTCTTAAAGGCTCAACTATTTTCATAAAGAAGTTTTATATGTTAGATATCGTCTTTATCATTTGGAAGGTATTCACAACCCAGGCTTTACATCAGAAATGCATTGTACCTAGTAAAATGTGTAAATTTGACATGCCATATAGAGCTAGATTGGAAACAAAGGAAAAGAGGGCGACAGGGCATGAGGCGGTGGGATGGCATCACCGACTCCACCAACATGAACTTGAACATGCTGCAGTCCATGGGGGTCGCAAAGAGTCGGACATGGCTGAGTGACTGGCAACGGAGCTAGTCCTTCCCCCGCCCCTATGTGTGGTGCCTGTGAATCCATGACGGCAGGAAACGGCACAGGCTTCAGCTCAAGGAGTGCTGGTCTTCGCGTTCTTGTGGGCGTGGTGCGACTGGACACTGCCACTTACTTGCTGCAGAGCCATTTTGCATTCGGGGTCACCCCCCACCACGTTCCCTTCTCTTCTGTAGGACTGCTGGGAGGGTTAGGAGACCCAGCGTTTGTGAGCCAAAGTGTGGATTGCTATGCAATTTGGGACATGTATTATTAAAATAAAAACCAACAGTACACAGTAGGGAAAGAATGCTTATTTTAAAAGAGCTCTTTGTTATGTGGCGGTTATAAAATATGTCTTTTCTTAACTCAGTCCTTTATTTGAACTCAAGCACATTCCAGTAGAGGTTGGTAGTTTGCTTCAGTACTTGATGGGAGAGAAGAGAAAGAATTTGGTGAACATTGCCCTCATCGTGAGACCTAGAGAGCATATGTCTGAATGTTTTGCCAGTCTATGCAGCCGATAACACCTGCTCTAACTTTTCTTAATTTCTTCATTTATAAGCAGTAAAAGTCTGCTTGTAATTTTCCCTTTCCTCCTTTCTCTAACCCAGAACCCTGAATCAATATCTTCTTTGATGATGCTGATCTTTAACCTCACTCACCTTGTAACGTGTCCCTCGCCTAAGGAGTCGTGCCCGTTCCCAGTGGTGCCAGCTTGCCCAGATGACCCCCTTGATGTTAGTCTTTTGGAATTTCTGACCTAGGATGGGAATCTGATACTTGTCCCACTCTTAGCTATAATACAATGCTCTTTCCTCACTTTCTCACATTACGTTCTTTTTTCTTGAGATTGCTTTGGCAATGCAGAGTCTTCTGTGGCTCCATAGATATTTTAGAATTATTTGTAATATCTTTGTGGAAAAAAAAAGTCGTGGGTATTCTGATAGGGTTTGCACTGAATCTGTAAATTGCTTTGAGTAGTATAGCCATTGTAGTAATATTCTTTCAATCCAAGAACATGGATTATCTTTCCATTTTGGGTATCATCTTCAATTCCATCACCAGTGTTTTCATAGTTTTCAGAGTATAGGTCTTCACCTCTTTTTGAAAGTGTATTTCTAGGTTCTTTACTCTTTTTGATGCAATTTTAATGTTTCTTTCTTTTTTTTTAACTTTTCTCTTCCTAATAGTTCATTATTAGTGTACAGAAAAGTAACAGATTTTGGTAAAGTATCTTGTATTCTTCACTTTTACAGAATTCATTTATTCTAATAGGCTGTATGTAGAGACTTTGAGGTTCTCTATACAGAGTATCATGTTAATGACAGTTGTGCATCTTTCCTTCCATTTTGGATGACTTTTCCTTCTTGTCTGATTCTTGTGCTAGGAATTCTGACACTGTGTTGAACAGAAGTGGTAGTAGTGGACATCCTTATCTCGTGAGTCTTCTCTAAGTGTAAAGGAAGTAAGAATTTGCAGGAAAGGAACATCCGACGAGAAAATAAATACGTATTAAGGACTAAGGATCAACCACATAAATAAGCAGTATGATGATTAAAGACAAAAAATTGTAAAAGCAACTATAAGTACAGTAAGTAGTTAGGGGATAAACATGGAAATATAAGATATAGCGTCAGAGACAAAAAGATTTGAGGAGAGGTTTAAAACATAGATCTTTTAGGATATGTCACAACTTAATTGACTACCAACTTAAAACAAGGACACACAGCCGTAGGTCAACATATGTGAATCTCAAGGTAACCACAGATCGAAAACCTAAACTAGATACAAAAATCTAACAAGGAAATAACACAAGCATACTACTAAAGAAAATCATCAAACCACAAGGGAAGAAACAAAAAGATGGAAGCATTAATTCTTTTGTCTGATTACTCAGTGCTCATGCTGGAAAACAGAGAGTGGTAAAGAGGGTCATGGAAGTCAAGCATTGAGGGTAGGAATCATGTGAAACAAAATTCTCACCTCTTCAGGAGCCCCGGGCTGGTGCTGAGTGCATTTCAGCCATGACCATCATTATTGGAGTGGAAACACGTTATGATAGTTCTCATGACATTGTGTAGTACAAACTGTGTGGCCTCTGAAGATGTGTGACGGGCGTGACCTTAGGCTGCCCCACCACCACGTGAGCGTGTGGCTTGAAGCAGCCAGAGATGGTAATGGGACCCTCCCTCTTTGTTCCCCTCAGTATATATATATGTATTTTTTCCTTTTTTCAGTCTTGTGTACTATGGTGATGTTTTTTGAGCTCAAAATAGCTCTTGATGAAGCCTTCATCCTTCAAAGCTTCCTGCTAGTACCAAAGCAACACAAGAAATTCAAACTCAGGACCTATTTTCACATACAATACTGTTACATAAATCTCATCTATGATAAGATGTACTTTGAAATTTATGTTAGGTAAATGAAACAATCTAACACTCAAGGCAAGAGAACATTTGGCCTCTCAGGGTGGTTAGCAGTGGGAGACGTTGAAAAAGTTTAAAGTTAGACATTCTACTTGACACAAATGGGAATGGATATTGGTATCTTCTGGGTCATGCTTTGCAAGAAAAAGACAAGGGACCAGAGATGGCAAAATTCATTTCTGTAATCATTTTTCTGTGATTGTGCATATTTTTGCCTGTTGAGTTCATACTGTGATTTCCCCAAGAATGTGATTCAGGATAAGAAGAAGGAGAAGGAGCAAAGGAGGAAGGGGTGGGGGAGAAAGGAGAAGATGTCATCACCCACGGGATTTGTTCAGACTGGAGGAACTTGAGTCCTTGATTGGAGTCACTCAGGAAGTGCGCCGTGTAGACGCCTCTACAGGCAGAAAGCAAAGGTGATGGTCTTGACTTCTTGCCACACTCGCCACCATTGTCCTGTTGCTGCCTGCTTGAATAGCCTGTTCTTCCATATTTACTCTTTGTCACATTTTGGCTGGGTCTGGCATTCCTCACAAGGGCAAACAGAATCTGCCACAGTGGAAATTAATCTCCACAGGGCAATGACATTGAACACAAACTTGATCCTGTTAGCCACAGAAAGCAGGACAGTATGTGGAGGAAAATGGGTGTGGCCACTTTCTTGGATGACTACTGACCTCTAATCTTGTTTAAAACTGGAAGAGAAAGTACAGAGACAACAAATTAAATGAAAAACATCGTTGTTATGAAGCAAAATCATTCTGCCTAAGAGAACTCTAGGCTGCAAAGTTGGCTTTAAATTTCCGTTCTTTAAAAAGATGGGTGAGAGCACCTATCAGTTGCTCTATTTCTGGTTCATATTCTCAGTGTCTCTGTGTGCTTGCGGAATCAGTTTTAGTCAATTTATTAATCTTCCTTGCTGCCTTATTTTATATCTTCTTTGGGGTCTGTTCTTATGAGATTATACGAACAACTGCTATAAACAACCCCCATGAGGAGGAGAAGTTCTGATATCTGAGCATCTGACTACACTCAGAGAGAGTGGAGAAGAAACACAGAGACGTTCACTCATCTACAACAGTGATCCCCCCTGGGAGCTGGGGTTCCATTGCTTTTATAACATTAATTGTGGAGAGAAAAAAATCATCCTTATGAAGCATATTTCTAAGACAAGTTACAATCCACGTAGACAGCTATTAACTAAGTCCCCATTAATAGCACTTGCCCATTTAGCAGTACAAAATTGTCATATGTGATTATTGTAAAGTGTTTTATAACATATTGTAGGTTTCTAATTAATCACTGCAGGCCCCTCTACATCTTAGAAAGCAGTTCGTTATCTCCCCTATGGCTTACCATATTCCCTGAATTTCTAAGGGCTCTGGGGGTTTAAACAAAGGCCCAAGGAGAGAACGCTGAGTACCATGAGCTCATTTATCAGTCTGACGCTTCATATTTCTGACATCTCCAATAAAGTGGGCTCTAAGTAACTTCATGTGCGACTATCCCAGGACTCCTGGGATGCAAGGAGTTATCGTGATTATTGTTGAGGGAAGATCAAACTTTCTCCAACTTGGCTAAATTGGATGGACACACATTAGGTCCACACTTGAGCATCAGTGGCTCCATTTCCTAGTGATTTATTTCCAGCTCACAGTCAGTCCAAGAGCCTGGACTAAAGATAGATCTGGACATTGCTCATTCTGGATCTTGGAATAGAATTTCCATCCTGGAGGGCTACCCACCAGAGTTCTCAACCAATTTTAATTTAAACCCTCAAAACACGAAATATAGGCCCACGCCCTCTTTTCCTGGACAATAGGCCCATACCTGTGTGAGAAGCATCCCTGGGAGGCCCACTTGTCTTTAAGCTCGCTCTCTGGAAGCAGGTGGACCCAGTGACTTTTAGGTGACTTAAGACTTCAGAACACGGCTTTCTAAGCACTCCATGGCATTCCAGCACCCACAAGAAAAGTTTACTGTACCGTGCTGATGAGTGCTCTGTGGGCTTAGACACTCAGCCGCGTCTGACTCTTTATGGCCCCATGGACTGCAGCCCACCAGACCCCTCTGTCCATGGGATTTCTCAGGCTAGTGTAATGGAGTCGGTTGCCATTTCATCCAGGAGATCTTCCCCACCCAGGGATGGAGCCCGTATCTCCCGTGTCTCCTGCTTTGCAGGCAGATTCTTTACCTGTTGAGCCATGCTTTTGAGTTCAGTTCAGTTCAGTCTCTTAGTCGCATCTGACTCTTTGCTGGACTGCAGCGCACCAGGCCTCCCTGTCCATCACCAATGCCTGGAGTTTACTCAGACTCATGCCCATTGAATCAGTGATGCCATCCAACCATCTCATTCTCTGTTGTCTTCTCCTCCCGCCTTCAGTCTTTCCCAGCATCAGGGTCTTTTCCAGTGAGCCAGCTCTTCACATCAGGTGGCCAAAGTATTGGAGCTTCAGCTTCAGCATCAGTCCTTCCAATGAATATTCAGGACTGATTTCCTTTAGGATGGACTGGTTGGATCTCCTTGCAGTCCAAGGGACTCTCAAGAGTCTTCTCCAACACCACAGTTTAAAAGCATCAATTCTTTGGTGCTCAGCTTTCTTTATAGTCCAACTCTCACATTCATACATGACCAGAGGAAAAACCATAGCCTTGACTAGATGGATCTTTGTTATCAAAGTAATGTCTCAGCTTTTTAACATGCTGTCTAAGTTGGTCTTAGCTTTCTTTCCAAGAAATAAGTGTCTTTAATTTTTTCTTTTGAATCATTAAATTTTATTTTACTTTTTTACTTTATGAAGATTTCATGGCTGCAGTCACCATCTGCAGTGAATTTTGGAGATGCTTTTGGAATTTTGGAATGCTTTTGAGAGAAGAAAGCAAACGCACAAGTGTCTTAAAGCACAGCAGGAGGAGCTGGCCGTGCAGATTCAAGGTGGAGAGCTCAGGTATACTTGCACTCATCTCACTTGTTGCCGAAGTCATCAGGTAGGAATGGCTGGCTGCAGGATTTGTGGGATGAAACATTCTACCAGACGGAAGGAAAAAACGTCTGGCACTCTCCTTCCTCAAGAGCATGAGAAAAGTCTTGAGATAAGGAGGTTGTTATAGTCTCTTTTGTTCTTTTGTTGTGCAGTGTTTCAAGAAAAAAAGTGAATGTGGCACCAACCGCCTTCTGAGAGGTTATCATGCGCATTTCTGCTCTTCTCCTCAGCTCTGCTGGCTGCTGGCACTTCATGTCTTGAGCCTGACTCTGGAGAGAGTGTGTGTATCAGAGAAATCAGCAAACGTTAACAGTCAGGGCGTGTTCTCTTCTTTTTTAGGAAGCAAGGGATGAAACACTTCGCCACATACCATGGCTGTTTACTAGACCTAAGGTGATTTAGAGTCATGCTTATATTGAGAAAATGAATGTGAAAGAGAAGGTAAAGCAGAGACTTAAGAAGCAAGTCTCCTTATCAGATGATAAAAGCTGTAGCAGCGTCGACACGCTTATGATTAAGGACACAAGATTCTGAATGAATGTAATTAGACATAAAATAAATTCAGAGATGCTGAAAGCTTCTACAATCATTTAATATACAAAGATCATGACACAATACTATTCCCCAAAGAACATTTTTTTAAGACAGTTTCTTGAATAACAAGCACTTGCTTGTTTATTTTGAAAGCAAAATTTCTCAGCTGTCTGTGGACATACAGCTGATGCTCTCAATAGAATTTGTAAATAGAAAACTCTTCGACAAGTTTGTTAAATATCTACTTGATAATGATATTGACTTAAATTCCTCATGTATTACTCACAATAAATTGTAAGAAATCAAGAATTGAATTATTAATACTAGAAACAAATATAAATTTCATAAATATATGGAATACAAATGGCTAACTCTTCAGTAAATGAAATAGATATTATGCTGTAATAATATAGCAGGTGACAGATTCTAGAGTTGCCTGTCTACATCGTC